>ML785664.1:145419-184513 GCA_009831015.1 Picea engelmannii | reverse complement strand
ATAATTGATATAATTTTTATTTTTTTTTATAACTAATGATAGGTTACTATTATGAACATAATATAATTGATTGAGCAATGTATATGTGTTCATTTATCTTATCTACTATGTACAAGGCCGGGCTCGAATTCGGCCCTGTCCAAATTGTCTGTCCCTGTACATGGATAGGGCCATATTCAACCCTGTCAAACTCCTAAAAAAATGTAAAACAAACTAAAAACTATTTAAATGGGACATGGGTATATTTACCTAGACCAGCGACAACAAACAGCATCAACAACCTCCAACACCAACCGCCAACAACAAATGCCCACAACAATCGCCAGAAGCAATCACCCATAGCTAAAACCACCAGTACCAACCACCAACGACAACGTCCGCCCATAGCTACGACCGCCAACACCAACCACCAACGACAACATCTGCCAGCACCAACCTATCAACCACTAATCTACATCTACAGTTCAGGAAAAATGTGAATGGAGCAATGTGCGGGTAATATATAAAAGGTTTTTCGACCGAAAATGTTTTTTGGGCAAAAAATCTTTTAGGCCGAAATAACTTTCGGCTGAAAAGTTTTACCAAAAAAAAAAATCCGTCTGGCTAATATGGTACACGAATGTCGATGCCATCGTCATGGTACCGTTATTTTTTTATGTCCAAATTTTTGGCCAAAATGATTATTAGATCGGTCGAAACAATGTCAATAGGAATTTTGGAAACCTGATTCTCACAAAAGTGTTACCCAACTTCATGATTTCACCCAACGGCTTGGAAATTTCTCTGGTGGATGTAGCCCACATTAGGTGAACCATGTATATTTCTATATTCATTGTAATGTGTATCTTCTTTGTTTTATTTCCGCATTTGTTTTTATTTTATTGCTTCACGATCTTGTTTTTCTAACAATTGGTATCAAAGCGAAAGGTAACTCGCTGGAAAATAGGGTTCCTGGTTCGAGTGGGAGAAATGGTGGAAGATGGAAATTTTAGGGTCGATGTTGGTGCAATTATTTGCATAATATATTACCAAATATGAATTATCAACCGTGATTCGTAATTAGTAGAGTTGATGCACTATATGTGCCGATAACAGATAGGTTCCTATGTCTGTTTAGTATAGCTTAGATAAGAAAACCAACAATAACAAAACACTCTGTTTTCAAAGACAACACTCTTCACACAATTCAGAAATTAGAAAGCAAAACTTGCAATCATGCACTCAAAAGATTTTGCACAGATAATTCCTTGCCCATTTACAAACTCATGAAGTGGAAAGATGGATTTTGAATTAGTTATCTGTAGCTGCTACTCTTAACAACAACTACAAATCAAATCTAGGCACACTTCAACAATACAACTCCAAACTTAGAAGGGAAAAATGATAACAAAACTTTTCAAGCAAACAGTGAATCAAAAGGCTCTTGCTTAGATAACAAGTATGTTCATTAGAGGCTCATGAAATGAAGAGATGAACTCAAATCTTGTTCCCTGTAGCAATTAAAACAGCCAACACTCTGCATATGCTCAAAGGAAAACATCAATCAATGCTAGAGGAAATCACATGTGAAGGAAGACACTCCACTTTAGGCACATGCAAGGTGAGAGATGGAGGTCTTGATTGTGCATTTGTTTTCAAGGTGAAATATGATTTAAATCTATGAAAGAAAGTTGAGTATGGTAGGATGCTCCATTACAGGTTCATGTACAGTGAAAGATAGAGATCCAAATTGTTCTTAGATATGAAAAATGGAAACAACACTATAACATTAAATCTACCAAATGATTGTCTACACATGCATACAGGAATAACAAATGTTCACTCAAGAATCTATGTTGCATTCATAAATCCATATTACACTCCATAAATATATATTGCACTCCAAAAATGCTCACTCACTCACTCACAATTTCCACACATCTTTATTGTATTTTGTCAAATTTTTACTGAAGAAAAACATAAATAAAGCTAGATGTTTATGATCAAAACAAAAATGATTTCATCCATACACAAACTAAAATGATATATATAGTAATTACAAGAAGATTACCTTGGTTGGGTCGGTGGGCCCTTGTCGTACCAACAAGGTAAATTTAAAATAAATTATAGAATGAAAGGTCTGATAACACACATCAATTCCATGAACTACAATTTATATCATTACTTTGAGAAAAACAGAGGTACAATCCACAGTCTTCAAGAATCAACCCTGCAACATAACAATTCCTCTTCCTTCAAGAACCAATATTACATCATAATAATTCCTCCCTACTCAGACCTATGAGGTATTATTTATACATAAAACCATGGAGGAATGGATAAAACCAAATCCCCAAACTAAGAAAACAATTTTACAATTTTAGGATAAATCCCCAAAATCTGTGTTTTTTAACAATTTGGGCAGATTCGAGTTAGTCCCCCACCCATATCTACCAAACGAATTCTATTTTTGAAAAACTACCCACAAATTACTCAATTTACCATATTCTGGACAAAACCCATGTATTATAATTTCTACATCTTATACCATATGCACGGAAATCGAGGCGCAAGTCGACAGTTTGAGTTTTTTTGCTAATTTTGGAAGAATCATTCCCCTTGACCTGGAGGTCCACACATGTGAGCTGGGTGGATTCTGACTCACGTTTCCACATGAAAACATCGCTCTGGACAAAACCCATGAGCCATATTTTCTTCTAGAAACATTCAAAAATTATAAATTATGTCTAGTACTGGATTAGCATAGGCTGGTACCGGAATAGGTGGAGCCTTGGTATCAGAATAGACTGGGTACTAGATCATGCTTCTTAAGAGTCAAATTTATTAGGATCATACAAAATAAACCATTTTAATTGAATTAACTCAAGAAAACTAAACAAATCATGCCTTAATCATAATGTACCCCTTATGCACATGAACAAGGTAATCAAGTGTATTTATGGAAGAAACAATCAATTAGATACACATGGCATAGGTAAAATAGGGTCATATAGGGGGTAATATAGGGCATTAGAAGTGTCAAAATGGAGACTCAACAGTTGAGAAATTTAATGGCCAAAAATACCAGTTATGGAAGACACAGATGGAAGATTATTTATATCAGAAGGATCTATTCTTACCATTGGGTGGAATAGGAAAGAATATGACAGCCATGAAGGATGAAGAATAGGAGGTTCTTGACAGAAAGGCACTAGGAATGATACGGCTAAACCTAGAAGCGTCGTTGGCTTTAAACATTTCAAAAGAAAAGACAACAAAGGAGTTGATGGATGCATTGGCTAAACTCTATGAAAAAATCTTGGCGTCCAATTAGGTATTTCTAATGAAGATATTATTTAATATGAAGATGTCAGAAGGTGGCTCTATTGCAGATCATTTAAATGAATATAATACAGTTACTAATCAGCTAAGTTCTGTAAAATTGGACTTTGGTGATGAGTTCATGGCTCTTCTAATCTCATGTTCATTGCCAAAAAACTGGAACGGCTTGGTCATGGTTGTAAGTAACTCTATCTCTAGTTCAAAATCATTAAAATTTGATGATGTTGTTGGTGTTATCCTTACCGAGGAAAAGCGATGGAAAAGAAAAGGTGAGACATTAGGTAATGTGTTAAACATGGATAACAAGGGAAGAAAAATGATGGAGGAAATAAAGGGCTTAGGGAACCATGGGAATTCTAGGAAGGGAATATCCAAATCCAAACTAGGAAAGATAGAGTGTTGGAATTATAGGAAGAAATGACATCTGAAGAAAGACTGCAGTGCTCCAAAGAAACAAAGAGATGGGCAACATGAGAAAAATCAAGAAGCAAATGTAAAAGGTGATGTGTTACAAGATGCTTTGATTCTTTCTATAGATAATATTTATGATTCTTGGGTAGTAGATTTAGGGGCTTCATTCCATGCCACACCCCATAGGAAACATTTTCTAGATTATGTTCAAGGTGATTTTGGAAAGGTTTATTTGGGTGATGATGCACCATGAAAAATTATTGGAATGGGAAAGGTAAAAATAAAGAAAAGGAATGGAAACCAATAATTGTTGAAATAGGTAAGACATGTTCCATATCTAAGAAAAATCTAATTTCAACAAGGAAGATGGTAACTGAAGGTTATATATCTATATTTACAAATAAGGCATGGAAGATTATCAAAGGATCACTGGTGATAGCAAAAGGAGAGAAGGTAGGTACATTGTATTTATGTACTAGTAATATTGATTCTTATATCTCTTTAGCTTCTATAGGAGTGGATACATCATTATGGCATCGTAGGATTGGACACATGAGTGAGAAGGGGATGCAGATACTTCACAAAAGAAATTTGTTGCCAAATCTTAAACAAATTGATTTGGATTTCTGTGAGAATTATGTTTATGGAAAACAAAAGTGAGTCAAATTTCTCAGAATCGGAAAAGAAAAGAAGAGTGAAAGGTTAGATCTTGTAAATACAAATGTATGGGGACTAGCTCAGGTATCATCCTTTAGTGGTTCTCATTATTATGTTTCTTTTATTGATGATGAAGCTAGAAAAACTTGGGTTTATTGCATTTGACAAAAATCTGATGTTTTTGATACTTTTAAGAAATGGAAAGCTTTGGTTGAGAATGAGACAGGAAAAAGGTTGAAGTGTCTTAGATCAGACAATGGAGGTGAATATTGCAGCAAGGAATTTGATGATTATTGTTCATACCATGGGATTCATAGAGAGAAGACAGCTTCAATAACACCACAAGAAAATGGTGTGTCAGAAAGGATGAACAGGACAATCATGGAGCGTGCAAGAAGTATGGGATTGCATGTTAGGTTTCCCTTACAGCTATGGGAAGATGTTGTAGATACTTTTGTTTACTTAATAAACAGAGGAATTTCAAGCTCTTTGGATGGTGGAATTCCATAGGAGGCATGGACAGGTAAAAAGGTAAACTATTATTTTTTGAAGACTTTCGGTTGTGAAGCTTTTTTCCATATTGATAAATAAAATAGAACAAAGTTTGAGGAAAAATCCAAGAAATGAACCTTTATTGGATGTGATGTCAATGTTTTTGGTTATCGCTTATGGGATTATGAAAATCACAAAATCATTAGGAGTAGAGATTTCATATTCAATGAGAAGGTCATGTATAAAGATTAGTTGCAGGGAAAGATACAAGGAAAAGAAAAACTAGAATACACACTGCTTGATGAGATCAATGAAAAATAAATTCCAAAGGTACTAGAAAATCAAAATGTACAACAACAGGAGAAACATGTATCTCAAACTCTTGCAAATGTTGTTAGAATATCTACCAGGTTAAGTAGACCCCCTGAATGATACTCTCCTTCATTGTATTATTTATTGTTGATTGATTATGGTGAACTAGAATGTTATGAAGAGGCAATGCAGGTAGACACTAAAAAGAAGTGGGAGAAAGGAATGAAAGAGGAAATGGATTCATTGGTAAATAACCAAACTTGGGACTTGGTTTAGTTTCCTACAGGAAAAAGAGCATTGCAGAATAAATGGGTTTACAGGTTTAAGGAAAAAGATGAAGGAAAAAATAGGTACAAGGCTAGACTTCTTGTAAAGGGGCTTGCACAAAAGAAAGGTATATATTTTGATGAAATATTTTCTCTTATTGTTAAGATGACTTCAATTGGGACTATTTTAAGTCTTGTGGCAGTAGAATATTTTCATCTTGAACAGTTAGATGTAAAAACAACTTTTCTCCATGGGGATTTGGAGGAAGAGATTTATACGCAGAAAACATGGGGGTATGAGGTCAAAGGGAAGGATAATTTGGTATGCAGGTTGAAGAAGAGATTGTATGGCCTAAATCAAGCTCCAAGGCAGTGGTATTTGAAGTTTGATAGGTTTATGATAGAACAAGGTTATAGTAGATGTCATTCTGATCACTGTGTTTATTTTAAAAGGCTAGAAAATGGAAGCTATATTATCTTGCTATTGTATGTAGATGACATGTTTGTTGCAGGGTCTAATATGCAGGATATAAATGTGCTCAAGAATAAATTATATAATTCATTTGTGATGAAGGATTTGGGTGTTGAAAAGAAAATCCTTGGTATGAGAATAACAAGAGATAGGAAAAATAAAAAATTGCCATTGTCTCGGGGTGAGTACATAGAGAAAGTGTTGGAGAGGTTTAGAATGCAGAATGCAAAACCAGTTAGTACACCTTTGGCCAACCATTTCAAATTAACTAAGGAAATGTGTCCCAAGACACAGGCGAAGATAGAATACATGTCTAGGGTCCCTTATTCCTCATCAGTTGGTAGCTTGATGTATGCGATGGTTTGCACAAGAACAAATATTGCACATGCAATGGGAGTTGTGAGCGGGTATATGAACAATTCAGGTAAAGAAAATTGGGAGGAGCTAAAGTGTATTCTTGGTTATTTGAGAGGTTCTTCTTCTCATGCATTATATTTTGGAGGTTCAGACACTATTCTACAGGGATATGTTGATTCAGATATGGCATGTGATAAAGATAGAAGGAGGATAACCACATAGTATGTTTTTACTGTAGGTGGAACAACAATAAGTTAGATTTTGAAACTACAAAAGATTGTTGCACTTTCAACAATAGAAGCAAAGTATGTTGTTGCTACAGAGGCTAGTAAAGAAATGATTTGGTTACAAAGGTTTATGGAGGAATTCAGAAATAAGCAGGAGAATAGTAGGTTGTACTGTGACAGTGAAAGTGTCATTTATCTTGCAAAGAACTCAACCTTCCATTTGAATACTAAGAATATAAAACTCAAGTATCATTTCATACGATCTGTCTTGGAAGATGGACATTTTTAGTTGGAAAAGACACATACTATCCAGAATCCTGTAGACATGTTAACAAAGAGAGTAACTAGGGAGAAATTGAGTTCCTGCTCAGTTTCAATTGGTATTAAAGAATGAAGGTGAAGATAAGAAATTTTTCAGTTCCAATAAGGATCATAGTCCAGTAGATACAACAACGGTGGAGTTGATGAGATCAATCTCCAACTAGGATATTATTGGTTGTTGATCCTAATTATCTTATTGTTTCATAGATTTGTGTTTTCATCCATGTTTATACCCCATGAAGACTGTACACCCTGGAATATTGTACACCCCTCCATGTGGGGGAGTTGCAGGGGAGGATTTCCCCCCCTGCGAGGTCCAGGGGGAGGGGGGGAGATCCCATGAAGACAAATAAATAGGATGAGACCATGTGGACCAATGTCACTAGCCCACCTTACAAGTGGTGACTCTAAAAGAGTCTGTGAGGTTCCCATGCGTATATCTTTGCATCTAAAGATATCAAATTTTAGGGACAAGGGAATACACTTGACAATGATAACTAAGTAGAGATAGTGTCATTGGAACAACATGCCAAGCCATGTAAACTCTATCTATCCCTAAACATGGATGCTCATTTTTTTATTTTTTAAAATTATTTTTTATTTTTACAACTCTTACATTTAAATCATAATATTTTCAAATGGATTCAATCATATTTAAGGAAATCATAATATTTTCAAATAGATTCAGTCATATTTAAGGATGAAATTTGATTAGTAAATTATTAAAATGGAAAAACAAGAAATAAAGTAGTTGAAATGGTAAAATTAATATGATTTTTTTAAATAATAATTAAAATTAATATGTGATAGCATTGAATAGAAAGATGCTTTCCAATACAATATGAAAAATGTTATCATTTAAGTTATGTAACACATATCATAACAAAACAAATAAAATAAAAACAAGAAATAAAGTAGTTGAAATGGTAAAATTAATATGATTTTTTTAAATAATAATTAAAATTAATATGTGATAGCATTGAATAGAAAGATGCTTTCCAATACAATATGAAAAATGTTATCATTTAAGTTATGTAACACATATCATAACAAAACAAATAAAATAAAAAATAAATAACATGTGAGAAACACATATCATAACAAAACAAATAAAATAAAAAATAAATAACATGTGAGAGGGTTGAATTAGATATTTGAATTCATCTTCAAAATTGAATAGATAATGAAAATATAACAATATAATTTATTTATTAATATTAATTATTTAAAAAAGAAACAATACAAAAAATACCCTATTTATAATGAAAAAAATAACTCACAATGTAAATACCAACAAATTACAACTAACACGTTTAAACTAACCTAATATAATTTACTAAAGATATAACCTATCATACTATATACAAGAGAACATATATAACTTAAAGACTAGCTAGGAACATAGAAAGATCTTAGTTACCTAAAGAATCTCACAAAGAGGAGAAAAAAAAATAGAAACCTTTAATATAGGGAAGGAAGGCCTTTTACGAAACCTCTCAATTCTCATGATTTTGATTCCTTGTAGAGGTAAGTGGTTCCGTTGAACATATATAACTTAAAGACTGGCTAGGAACATAGAAAGATCTTAGTTACCTAAAGAATCTCACAAAGATGAGAAAAAAAAAATAGAAACCTTTAATATAGGGAAGGAAGGCCTTTTATGAAACCTCTCAATGAATCTCACAAAGATGAGAAAAAAAAAATAGAAACCTTTAATATAGGGAAGGAAGGCCTTTTATGAAACCTCTCAATTCTCATGATTTTGATTCCTTGTAGAGGTAAGTGGTTCCTTTAATATAGGGAAGGAAGGCCTTTTATGAAACCTCTCAATTCTCATGATTTTGATTCCTTGTAGATGTTGTGCCCTATGAAAGACCTTATAAATCTATTGATCTATGTACCCATTATCCTTAAATACATTTCTAAGGTGTTCTCTTTGTTCCTCAAGATGATTTTTATTGAAGATTCTCTCAGCAATAAATATAAGTGCATTAAGGATCATAGATTCAAGTGAATGTACTCTTTTGTATTAAACTTTGCATAGTTTTCTTCTCTCAAGTAATATATAATGGATTACTTTTCCTATAAGGGTTATTTTGTAGTTCACATTTTATTAGTGCCATGCATTACAATGTGAGTTTTTTTGTTTTGTTTTGTTTTTTTTATAGTTTTATCTTTTCATTATATGAATTGTGTTTTGTTTGCTAAAATAACATGTATCATTATGTAATTTTTAAATTATGGAAATTTGTTAAATCCATGAGAAAATCATGCTTTCATTGAGATAATTCTAGATCAATGGTATTATAACTTTTTGATCGTCAAAATGATTTCAAATCTAATCTTGTATTCTAAAGAAAGTTAATAATGTGGGGTTTAATATATTAGGCTAGAGTCGAAGCCAAAGCAAAGTTCAAGCTAGTATCAAGTCTAGATTTAAAGCTTGAAAAAGAGCTAGAGTAAGAACTTGAGTAAGACATAGAGCTAGAATCAAAGTCAAATTTAAAGTTAGAGCTATAATATCTTGTATCCATAGGGTCCAGGTTCAGCTCATTGCAGATGAATATAGGAAAATAGTGCCAAGAGAATGAAGATAGGTTTAAACAATGCCAAGCTAGTGGAGATAGTTATGAATCCCTCCATAAAATTGTTGAAGGGGACCATCAAAAGATAAATAGGGGAGATTGCAATATATCAAAAATAAGATAAGAAATATATATAGATGAATAGAAAATAGATTATTATAATTGTGATACATTAGTCATGAAGAGTTATGTCTCTTAAAGTCTACTTATATAAAATGATGGTCAGGCTCCATTGTAACATGAACTAGAAATAGTAATCAAACATGTATATTTCATATATTGATTCCTTCTAATTGGTACCAAAGCCTTTTTGGATTCCATCATTGGATAACAATTAATCGCTTACATTCACAATTCACTAGTATCCACTAACACTACACACCCACTACCATTTTTGTTGTCACTTCACACTAGCCATCATTATTCTCTCAACAATTTCCTTGTCTCTTATATATCCACCAACTTCAACCACTTTCCACCTAATAATTTTCTCCTCAACCTCCATTGATAACATATTATAGTTACCACCTATACAGAGAGTCATTTACAAACCCAACTACCACACTTTGATGTGGACAACCCATGATAAATCATGAGGAATTTTGAAACGTCGAGGAATGTCACGGGGCTTGTTGGAAACAAAAATTCCATTACATAGTAGAGTGATGATATAAAAGAGATCATCACTAGAGTGATGGAGAATATGTTCGAGTTTTTCTACAAAAAATTCAATGAGATGGGCATAATGTTCTCCAAAACATATGATGAGTCGAACAAAAAGCTCTCCAAAGAGTTGGAAAAATGGAGTTGGGAATAAATGAGTGTGAAAAGAACCACAACCAGTTCAAGGGTGAATTCAAAGTAATAAAAAGAGGGATTAGAGGAGCAAGTGGCTCAAACTACACTCTTCTTTTCCACCACCACATCATTCATATAACATGGGTACTTTTGGTGGTTTTACACACAAGATAAGAGTTTATAAACCTAAATTTGATAATGAGGATGACTGGGAGGGTACAAGGTAGATTAGTAAACTCAAAAATTATTTCGAGTTATATAAGATATACAATGAGGAAGAAAAAATTGACCTTTCATCAACGCACATAGAGATATTTGTTGATGACTAGTTCTTATGGTGGAATGCGAAATCCTAGGAATTAGAAAGAGATTGGGATTATTCAAAAAGAATATTTTCAAAATATTCCAAGATATAGATGAGAAGGAAGTTTTCACCAAAATCACTCGATTGCAATAATCATGCATAATAGATGAGTATTTTCATGATTTGCATGTATTAGCTACTCACATCAAAGACCTATGTAGTGAGTGCCTCCTATAAATTGTTATATCAAGGTCGAAAGATAATATAAAGAATGAACTCAAATTACTATATATGAAAGATATAGAGCAAGATCGAAAAAAATCCAAACTTATTCAAGAGAAACTCACATCTTATGAATACCCATGTTGGTCCCAAATTGAAAAATCAAGCTCAAAATACATTCCTCCTAACAAAAAGACTCCACCATCATATGCAAAGAATGAAAAAAATGGTGTTTTAAATGTCATGCACCTAATTGGACCCAAGGCCATAAATACAAGGAAAAAAAACACTACCTATGTGAAGTACATAGTAGTGATAATGATAAAGAGGAAGAAGTGTGATACATTTTCATCTGACATGAAAACTGACAAAGAGGAATCTAAAGATCTTGAATAATCTAATGGTTAAAATACCATTCCAATACTCTTTGTCATTGCAATGATGGGTATTTCACAACTGTAGACTCTTAAAAAATTTGGCTACGTTAAGAAAACAAAAGTGACAATCCTTATATATAGTGGTAGTTCACATAATTTTATAGATACAAGAATAACCAAGCAATTAAATGTGTTCATGTACAGTCCCACCTATGGCTTTCAAGTCACAATACTGGGGAACATAACTACTTCTTTCAATGTGAAATTACATAAAGTTAAATTGGCTATTAATGGCTACCAATTAAAGTCTCCAATGTATGCAATTGTGATCAGGGGAGAAGATGTTGTTTTATTATCAAAATGGTTAGATATTATTTGTACAGTGTGGTTAATCTTGCAAAAACAATTCCTAAGATTTTATGAAAATGGAAAAAAATACAAATTTAATGGAATCAATATCCCACCCAACCATATAGTATCATCTAAAAAAATGAAGAAAAATATTCAGAAAGGAGCTAAAGCCTATTTTTTTGCATTATATTAAATGGAGGGAGCACCCAATGAAACAGAGAATCCAAAAGGACTAGACAAGATACCTGGTAAATTCAATACTTTTTTCAAGACTTACCTTAAGGTATTTCTCTAGAGTGATCAAGAGATCATATCATATAGATAATCCCTAGATCAAATTTAGCTAGGAGAAAATATTATAGGAATTCTCATAGACATAAAAAAAAAATTGAGCACCTTGTTCAAGAATTATTAGATTATGGTGTAATAAGATGAACAAAGAGGCCATATTCAATTCCAATCATACATGTAAGGAAAAAGGATGGATCATATAGACTCTATATACACTATCACACATCAAATAAGATTACCATTAAAGACAAGTTCCTCAATCCATTTATGGATGAATTATTGGGAAAATTACATGGTGCTAAGCATTTCTCCAAGATTGACATGAAATTAGGCTATTACCAAATAAGAATACGAGAAGAGGAAATTCCCAAAACTACTTTTTGTACCCATTAAGGCCTATATGAATTCCATTTCATTCCTTTTCGACCATCCAATGCCCTTACTACCTTCTAGGCAATGATCAATGACTTATTTCATCCATATATGTAGAACTTTGTACTCTTTTGTATTAAAATTTGCATAGTTTTCTTCTCTCAAGTAATATATTATGGATTCTTTTTCTGATGAGTTTTATTTTTAGTTCAAATCTTATTGATGCCATGTATTACAATGTGAGTTTTTTTTTTAATATATATTTTTATCTTTTCATTGTAGGAATTGTGTTTTCTTTGCTAGAATAACTTGCATAGTTATGTAATGTTTAAATTATGGAAATTTGTTAAATCCATGGGAAAATCATGATTCCATTGAGATAACACTATATCAATGGTAGCCTTTCAATCATAAAAATCATTCCAAATATATACTTGTATTCTAAATCAAGTTAACAATGTGGGGTTAAATATAAGAGGCTAGAGTTGAAGCCAAAGCAAAGTTCAAGCTACTCCTAAGTCTAGAGTTAAATCTAGAGAAAGAGTTAGAGTAAGAACTTGATTAAGACATAGAACTAGAATCAAAGTCAAATTTAGAGCTATAAGATATCATATCCATGGGATATAGGTTAAGCTCATTAAGGATGAATATAGGTGTTGGGAATAGGACAATTTTGAGGAAAATCCATTTTTGGAAGGTAGAGCTTAATAAGGAAAAATGCAGTTGGTAGGAAAAGTAGCACGTGCTAGAAAAAGCCGCATGCAAAAGAGGAGAGAATGCAAGGTGCACATGTAGGAAAACCTAACCTTGTTAGGGTTAGGGTTTTTTTAAGAGAATCTAACAGTTGTTGAGATGAGAACTAGTATATATATAAGTACCTAGGAGGTCTAGGGGGGAGTTCCTAAGTTTTGTAATGTTCGAAAAAAGAAACTATTGTAAGATCGAATACCATTTTTGTAAGTTGTTGAGTTGTAGGGGGAAAAGGTAGCTATACCTTGAGGATTAGATCACAGGTTGAGGATCTTGGTGTGATCTAGCTAGCCTCACAAAGGTCAAGGAGTTTGTTTTGTGACTCTAAGAACAGAGTTGTAGTACGCGCAACACTATACATTGCAGAACCATAATAAAAGAGCTTGAGAGACATATATTTGTGGAAGTAACCCAAGAGGGGGTGAACCACGGTAATATCTATGTTATGTGATGTGATTGATTGCATGTTTCCATTCTACAAGTAGTTAGACTATGAATGGATGAATTGATAATTCTGTGAAATCTATTATATGTTAGATCTAGTAGAATGTATGCATAGATTTAGCAGATGAATGAATATTAAGAATAACAGAAAAAACAATCAGATTAAGGCCTAAGAAGATGAAATACAGTCCCATATCCCCACTCTTTGCTAGATTGCAAGCATCTAAGCATTGCAGCCACCCATAGAACTATCTCAAGTGAGACTGCGCAGTACACTTTGTGTGTTGTGTTTCCTTCTGGGTTACCAGAAGGGTCAACAGTCTTAGAGGGATTTGTTGGAAGCTTGTTTAGATATAAACCTAGGTCAGCCCAATAAGTAGGAAGAGAGATTAGTAACCAAAAAATGGTTATGTTGTTGGCTAGAACTACACAGTATTGAGTGAGTGGGATCCATGAAAGAATCATGAAAAGAATGAAGATATAAAAATGAATGTTCAGACCATGGAATCCAAAGAAGGTGGATATTGAAAGTTGGTTGAAAAAAAAAGAGCTGGAGTTTGCGCAGAAAGACAACAGAAATCCTAAAATATCACCACACAATATTTGCACAAGTATGTGTTTAGTGACTTGCATGGAGTATTTTTCTATGATTTCCCACTTTTACACATGAAATTTACACACCTAGGTACCTCTCCCTAAGTGTCGTAAGTGTCATATAAGTGTCTCATACACCTTGACACCATGGAATAACCTATGTCACAATCCCTAGTCAATGTGGAGGAGGGATATATTACATGAAGGCCAAAATACCAAGTGCACATGAATTATTATTAATATTCATGAAAAAGAAATTAATTGTGTGAGAATTACGTGCACATGAATTATTATTAATATTCATGAAAAGGAAATTAATTAAGTGTGAGAATCCACCTCACATTTGGTTTCCTATTTTTCAGGGAAGGTGGAGGATCTCATGGATGGTTGAAATATTTCCTCTTTAAAATCCTTGAGAGATATTTTCTCCCTAAAATCCTTAAGAGATATTTTCTCCCTAAATATCTTAGAGATCCCTTTTTAGTGGATCTGATGAGTGATCCTCTCCATGGTGGTTAAGCCTTCGAATCCTATATAATGAGGGCTTTCCATCGAGATAAAGGAAGCAAATTTGAGGTATCAAACTTATGGTCTTGGGAGTTTTTTTCAAGGGTTGGATGAGGAGGACATGGAGAGGTTGTTGCGACTTCATCTACAGTTTGTAAGTATCTCTTTTGAGTTCTCATTAATACATATGCTTGGCATGTTTCCTTCAAGTTTGTGTACATTTGCATTGGCTTGTATCTTTTGATGAATCTAGTTTTAAAATAATCTTGGTAGAATAGGAAGTATGTTTTGTCTTTGTTGTCTATTGGATTGCAGAATTCATTGAAGGACTTGAATATCAAGTTCAACCTGGACTGAGCGAGGACAAAATTCAAAAAAAGGTACTCATACTTTCTTCCTCTTTTCCCTTGACTATTTTAGCTACATTTAAAGGAATGTTAGTTTTCAAAGTTAGCATTCTTTTGTCTTGGTTATAGGAGTCTAAGATCCAAGAGGACATTCACCTGTCCGCAGGGGAATTTTCCTACAAGAACCACATGGGTTGTAGTAGTGGCTATTGAGGTTGAAATACAACCACCCTACGAATCGAATTAGACATATCAAATGGAATCCTATGGAGATTGTGTAGTTACAACAATTTAAACAACAAATTCACGCACGCAATAGATTTATGGCTAGACAGTATTGTTGCAGGAAATATCATAGAATTTGCAGTAGATACTGTGAAGTATTATAGAGCAGTAGATATTGCGAATTATTACAGTGCAGCAGAGTAATAGTTCTTGAAGGGAACCATAGGTAGGTATATCAAATTTTTGTATACTTCCATCAAGATCTTATTGTATAACAAAGGTGTGATGACTATGCCATCATACAACTAAACTTCCCTTCATGCATGGGGGAAGGGGGGAAGCACTGGAAAGAGATAGAGAAATGGAGGAAGATATGTATAAAGGAAATGATGACATGGAAAGATGCACCTCAGTTTAACCAGGTACCATCTCCATACAACACTACACAACAACAGTACAACACTGTACAACCTGAGTATAATAACACACAACCATAGTATAACCCTGTGCAGTATAATTAGGTGCCTCAATACAACGCACCATGAGCAAATCAAGGAGTATACAAAGGTGGAGGACAAGGTAGAGGAGGATTTGGAAGATGCAGAGGTCCAGTAGTGTGCCACAACCACCAACATCTAGGACACTATGCAAGGGAATGTCCACTTCCACCTGCGACATGCATGTATTGTCACGCAACATATCATGATACGAAGGACTGTCCAACATTATTGGGAAAAATTCAAGAAAATATAAATCATAACAATCAAAATGTTTAGTGGATTTCTACAGAGGTGAGGAATGATGGAAGAAATATCAACATAGTTACGCATGGAGGAGATAAGACAGGAGTTGACGTAGTACAACAGGATCTAGTACAACACCAATGGGTGAAGAAGAATATTGAACCACAAAATAGTTCGATACGGGGAAAGAAAAATAAATATTTAGGGATTCAAGATAGGAGTTCCTCAGGCAAGTTGTTTCATCTACATCAACCGCACAACACACTCAGAACATACCAATGTACGAAATTTCCTTCTCAATGAACCACACCAATTAAACATAAGTGGTAGAGAAAGTAAGTACCATAAAGACTTTTCTGCAATCCTATGTTAATCTAATTAATGACCAACCATATGTTAAATTTTTGCAAAATATGTTAGAAAGATGTTTAACATAGAGGTAGAGGGGAAGTTAGAGAAGAAAACAGTCAATCACCTTCATACAAGAAGGAGGACAAGCAGGGAATTCAGACTGAATGCCAACATTCGAGATTTCAATATGGGAGATATCATATTATATTTAGACTCCAAAGTAAATGTATTACCCAATAAGACATGAAAACCAACGTTAGGATACTCACTTTCCATCTAAAACTAGCAAACCAACACAGAGTTATGCCAATTGGAAGGCTAAAAGGTGTGACAATAGATCTATATGGAGTGTGCACTAAGGAAAACTTTGAAGTGATAGAAATAGTGGATGGCACAACACCTTATCCAACACTGCTTGGGATGGATTGGGAATTTGATAAGCATGCCATAATAAAATTGAAGACAAGAAAGATGACATTCGAATCGGGAGAATACAGATTCATTATGCCATTAGATCCATCAAAAGGATATAGGATTATATAACCCACTTTCTTAGACCTCGAGGAAATCAACTTCTTATACTGAACCACCGCGCGTGAAGAATATTGTGTCAACCCAATTACATATGGAGTACTCAAATAGAGGAGCATCACATGATGTGATTCTGAATCAAATACAGGCTTGGAGAATTGGCAGCAAATATTACATGAATTCTCTAACTAAAGGTGTGCAAGAATAGACCGTGCAATGAGATGGATAGGTACAGAGATCAGAGAACCTCCTAGTTTTCATGGCGTAAATGATTTAGAGGAATTATTGACAAGATATGAAGATGAAGTACTAGAAAATCAGAGGCTCTTATCCTTGGAAATATCACTTAAGGAAACACCTGCAAGATGGAGGGGTGTGCACAAAGAGACAGTTAAGGACTGGTACCAATGTAAGCGACTATTGCGCATTAGATTCGGCGCAGAGAAGGGAAGCAATGAGATGCAGATATATGATGGAAAGGGAACACTAGTGAAACATTTGGAGAGATGCAGAACACTATGGAGAATGACACCACCAAATGAATGGCCTCATTACTTCATTCATACCTTAGAAGGAATTCCAGAAAACTAGTATGAAGACCAGGAGCTATGCAAAGGCACTGCAAAATGAACAACATTATAGAAAAATTTTATAATCACTTTCTCATTTGAACATGAGAACCCCAACATTGATTTAGGACCCACAAAAATCAGAGGGGTGATATTTATTGATGAACCAAAGGTTGAACTTATGAGAGAGTATCAACAACCAAACATCAGACAGATAAGGAACTATTGTCATGCTATCATGTGGAAGAAGAAGCACCAGATGAAGATGACCCATGCAACATTCATATTACATAAGTTGAAGGTGAAAGAGAGGTGGAAGGTTCATATATGGAATCATAATTGTTTGTTGCATTGATCAAGGTGAAGAAACTCAACATTGGGACAACTGAGAATCCCAAAATGGCTAGCATTGGAGACTACTGGGATGAACAAACAGTGGAACAAATAATAGATTTACTGTGTGAATACAATGACATATTCCCAACAATATTTATAGAGATGAAAGGCATAGAAGGAGATATAGGAGAGATGAAGATACCTCTCAAACATGAGGCTCGATTTGTCAAATAGAGACTGTATAGACTAAACCCAATATATAAGCAGAAAGTGAAAGCAGAAATTGACAGAAAGTTGGAAGCTAGCATCATAGAACTAGTGGAGGAATCTGAATGGATAAGTCCTATGTTAGTGCAAGAAAATAAACAAGGGGGGATAAGGATCTATGTCGATCTGAGGAAATTGAATGATGCTTTCCTACATGACCCTTTTTCCACCCCTTTCACAAATGAGGTATTAGAGAATGTGGGAGGCCAGGAAGCTTACTCATTTACAGATGGATTCCCAGGTTAGCATCAGATCAAGATAGCCCCAGGAGACATGTACAAGACCACTTTTTCCACAGAATGGGGATCCTACCAATACACAGTCATGCCTTTTGGGCTGAAGAATGTACCAACTATATTTTCAAGGGTTATAATAATTTATTTTAAGGAGTTCATACATCAATTTTTAGAAGTGTATATGGATGATTGGACTATATATATCATGTTAAAATACCATGTGGAAGTGTTAAGGATGATGTTGGAAAGATGCAGGCAGTGTTAGATATCATTGAATGTCAAGAAGTGAATTTTTGGGACACCTTTTGGAATATTGTTGGGACATATAGTCTATAAACAAGGGTTATTGGTGGATCCTTCTAAGATTGTAGTCATTGTTAATTTAACACCACCAAAATCAGTGCGCCAGTTGAGAGAAACATTGGGAAATACAATCTACTACAAGAAATTCATAAAAGGGTATGCACATATCACTACGCCAATGGAGAAATGGTTAAAGAAAGATACTAATTTTCAGTGGAATGAGGACTGTCAGCAAGGTTTGGACACCCTAAAAGAAAGAATGGTCACAACACCTATTCTAGTATTCCTGAATTGGGAAAATAAATTCCATGTGCATGTAGATGCATCAGCTATAGCACTCAGAGAAATTCTGGCATAGCCAGGAGCAGGGGGTTTAGATCATCCTATAGCATTTGCTAGCAGAAAACTATCAGAATAAGAGAAGAACTACAATACTATAGAAAGAGAAGGCCTAGCTATGGTCTATGCACTTTAGAAGTTCAGACATTACTTACTGGGTAAATAATTTTATATGTTCATAGATCATTCATCCCTCAAATACCTAGTCAACANTGGGGGGGGGGGGAGGATCTGTAGATGGCTAATGTTATTTCAGGAATTTGGTTTTGAAGTGATAGTCAAACCAGGGAAGCTAAATACAAGACCGGATCGCTTGTCAAGGGTAACCAATGGAGAATAACCTACCAACTTGGAGGAAAATTTCCTTGATGAATATTTTTCAGACACCATTGAATACTTGAGTACAGGGACTGCGCCACAAGAGTTTAACACTGCACATAAGAAAAATATGGTAATTATATATGTAGAATATCAACTAATTGCAAGATACTTATACAATATGGGCACCAACAATGTTTTGAGAAGATGAGTACTAGAACATGAAAGGCCTGGGATTTTGGTAGAATGTGTGAAGTTCTATGGTGGCCAACAATTCATAGAGATGCTAAGGACTATTTCCAGAGATGTGATATCTGTTAGAGGGTTGGTAAACCTAATAGAAGGGATGAGATGCACATAAGACCACAAGTAACATTGCAGGTATTTGAAAAATGGGAAATAGAATTTATGGGACCAATTAACCCACCAACAAAGAGGTCAGGATAAAGGTATATCATTATTGCGATAGAATACTTAACAAGATGGGCAAAAGAAACACAAGTCAAATACTGCAGCGCAGAGATAGCATCACACTTTTTGTTTGAGAAAGTGATCACTAAATTTGGATGTCTAAGGATTTTGATGAGTGAACAAGGAACTCAATTTATCAATAGTACTATCAAGGCTATGACTAAGGAGTTTGAAGTCTATCATTAGAAGAGTACACCATACCATCATCAAGAAAATGGAACAATAGAAGCCTTCAATAAGATCTTGGAGAATTCTCTAAAAAAGATCTGTAATGTCAACGGGGATGATTGAGATTTGAATATACCAGTAGTATTATGGGCATACAGGACTACATGCAAAAAGCTGACAGCACAAACACCATTCAGGTTAGTGTATGGGCAGGAAGCAGTAGTACCATTAGAATTTTGGGTACCTAGTATGGCGTAGCAGCAATCACCAACATGACAGAAAGAGGCATAGTGACAGAAAGGTTGAATCAACTAATGGATATGGAGGAGGATAGGATTCTATTAGGATTTCATCAGGAAGTATAGAAATCAAGAGACAAATCTTGGCATGATAGACATATTAAGAGGAATAATTTCAAGGAAGGAGAACTAATCTTGCTCTATGACAGTAAATTCTTGCAATATCCTAGTAAATTCAGAATGCATTGGCTAGGGCCCTATGAATTAAAGACTATCACAGATGGGGGAGTTGTATAGCTAAAGGATCTCACAAGAGCATAGATGAAAGGAATGATCAATGGAAGTCAACTGAAACTGTACAGGGACACTAGACCTCCTAGTACTTAAAACTTGTAAGCGCAATAAGAAAACATGTACATAGTGTATTATAGTAGAGGTAAATATATATATATATATATATATATATATATATATGAAAATACAACGTGCAATAGAAATGGACTCAGTGCAATGAAAAGAAAATGTCCGCACACAACATCTGGACAACACAACACGCACTAAGGAAAAATTACAAAAAAGGTACACCACACACTCGAGATGCTCAACGTGGTAGAAAAGGGACCAATGGTCAAAAAAAGTGAAAATATGAAAAATGATGGTTACGATCAGACAAATCAGAAATACGAAAAATGACGGTTACGAAAAAAAGGCGCCAATTGGCAACATTTATGAAATTTAATGGAACGTATGCAAACAACTTTATCGCATTAATCGCAACCAGGGAATATTCTCTGAAAATCTTCGTAGCATTAATGACATGCTCTATGTAAAGGAGAAACACGGGAAAAATATAACTTATTGTGAAATTGCAAACTTGCAAAGATAGAGAGAACACAAAGAAAAGGAGAATATATGAGTGCAAAGTGAGGACCATTCAAAGCCATTCGATGAAAACTAGCCAGTACCCATGATGGCACCACCAAATATTGGTGTGTTGAGCCAAGCAGCAAGGAAAACCCGTAGCAGTGTTAGAGTGCCTCAAGGAACTAGAGAGGTTGAGCCAGAAACCACACAAAAGGGGGAATTTGTCAATGTTGACGTAATTCTCTCACCACACGAAGACCAGCAATCCCTACATGGACAAAATAACCAACAACAGTTGCCATGGACATTGATCTGCAGAAAAGTGCGCAGGGTTGATAGGTTGAAGACGCAGGCAACCCACATAGACCTACGAGGGCCAAAGGATCCCGTAGAGTAAATGGGGCCACCATGGTACAAGAAGAAGCTATTACCAAACAAAGCAGGGTCTGCACAGCAGCAGGAGGGTCTGGTGGAATATATTACCAACCAGCTAGAATCTAACATCGAGAAAAGATAGATGGAAGCTGGGACCTCAAGTGAGCCACCAAGAATAAAGGGAAAAAATCCCATGGAAAAGTCACTATGCCAACAACCTGATGAAGCAATAGTCCTACTGCACATTCCTGAGGGGGTGCAAGTCACACCTAACCTTCTAGGATGAGTGGAAAGACTGTGGTATTCAAACCATGACATGGTCAATGTTGGAAACTTCCCAGAGTTTGTGCAGCAGATATACCTTGATATCATAGGCACAAGCCCCTTTGGTGACCCAACTTTATAGACAAAATAATGGGCAGCCGACCTGGCCAACACGGGCATTCTAAATTTGCTAGAAATTCCCCACTTCGACAGGGCGAAAAGGGAAAACAATTGTGTCAAGAATTTGATGGAGCTACTCCATGGAGGATTCTTATGGTTGGAAGAGCTCATTTCAATAGACGTAGAACTCATTTCATTCATCAAGGTTCTACCAACTATGGTAGAAATCCCCACACAGTACCTTGATGAAAAAACAAATAAGAAGGCCCTAACCGAGGAAATGAAGAAAAGGTACAGCATAGAGAGGGGATCGTGGGGGATCATTATCAAGAGGATCAGCGATGCAGCAACAAGAATGGAAACCAAACTCATGGCCTGCAAGATGCTCTGAAAATGCTGCATGAAGGAATTCCCTGTCGGGGTCGTTACAGTTGCAGTACAGTGTGTCATTCGCACTCTGCTCAACTAGGCCCCACATTTATTGAACTTGTTCCTTGATGAATGAAAATACGCGTAGGAATTGGGAACAAAGTTCAATTACTCATGGTTAATTATCTTGATCGCATTAATCAGGTGGAAAGATCCCTCGTACTCTCATTTTTGTGACCGAATAGGTCATTTCTGTGTAGCATGGTACACATCATTGGGGAGAAACTCGAACCCTAAGCATAGAAGTTCCAACACAGGTACATTTTCCAAGTACTTTAGTGAAATACAAGAGAGTATTTCCAATACTTGGAGAATTACTCCAGACATGGTCGCACAATTCAGGGACATGGCCAACTTCAAAATGACAAGGCACAATATGTGGATATAAGTATGCATGGATCCAGGAAAGGAGTGGCTACAATTAAGATACTGTGTCATTGAAGAAGACATAGAAATGGCCATGAGGGATTTTCATGACGACTGGAGGATTCCAGTCTTAACTCAAGAAGTGCCTAAGGGTATGTATGTAGACACAAAGTCAACCAAGACACCTGCAGGAGACAAAGTTGTGCCTAGAAATCCAAAACCAAGTTAGAAGTCAGTGCAGTAGAAGAAGGGGAGTGCGCCAAAGAAAGATGAGCAGAAAGGAAAAAGGACACTTCCCAAGCACCAAGAGAAAAAGGACTGGGGGACACAATAACACAAGAAACCCCCTCAACAACCACCCCACACGAAAGAATGAAACCCAAGTGACCAATCATACATATAGGGGGTTCACGCAAGAAGTCCAAGGCACATAAGTATCTTCCAGAGTATATGATCATCGAGGATGACATCTACCTCATGGCAGAAAAAGTACAGGAATGCATAGTTGAGGAGTTTGAAGATGACCAACACCAAAATGATGAATTCAAGACGATTTGATCGATATAGGGCAGGTCCTAGAATAGGTCAGAGTAGCGCATAGACTTGGAAGAGGAACAGATTCATTCCTAGCAACAACGGAAGCAAAGGTAAGGGTTGCACCGAACAAGCAGGGTACCATCCAAACTATAGCACAAGTGAGCCTAAGCTTCCTAGTTACACCAAAAATGTTGTAGATGGATGAAACGATAGACCAGAAACCACTTAAGGATCTAGCGCAAGTAGAGTTGGTACTGGAAAGGATATCGACCAAGGCACTGTACAAGCTTCAAGTCAGTGTCGCACAGGTGGTGCAGTCGTGTGCATGAACAAATGTAGCAGACTTCCAACATATGAAGAATGGAAAGTAAGCATTATAATTGGTAGTCAAGCAGGTCAAGCTCAAAACCAAGGAAGAAAAGGAACCCGCAAATAGGTTAGAGAAGGGATTGACAATGGCATATAGTCTAATCCCCAACAACGCATAAGTAGCAGAGAGAAGTGAAAAGGAGAAGATCAACCTCATTTCACACACAATTGACCAATATAGGTAAGAGATCAAGGAGCTAAGAGAGAATCTCAATCCCATGACCCCTCTTGAGGTCCGAGCATAGAGGAAAGAATAAGTTGCACTCCAACTAGCAGAGATGGATAAACAAGTCAACACAGTAGCGGGATTGTTTGATAAAGCAGTGCAACTTTGGAAAACACTAGAGGAGGATGAGCAGGTCCAACAATGGGACTAGGAGGAAGAAATAATAAGCGCAAAAATCAAGGACCTCAAGAAGAGGCAAAATAAAATGATCATCATCAAGCATCTGAAAGGAATGCAGGATATGAATAAGCTGCGGGAAGAGTTAAAAGTTGCGTAGATGCAGAAGCAGGAAAGACAAGCCCATACAGAACCTCTCAAAGAGAAAGCAGCGGAAATGATCATGCAATTGGAGGAACAGAAGAAGAACATGGTGCAATCACGGATGGAGTGCTCAGTAATAATACATGAGGAGGTCACATCGCAAGCACTAGAGGCGCTAACAAAAAAGTTTGTGCAAGTTCAATAAAGAGGAAGGGAACTTGCACACAAGTTCCACATTCTAGCAGAGGCTATTGAGGGAGCTCACAATGCCTAGGTAGCTCGGGACAAGCCACATGTTAGTGTTGGGGGCCTGTTGGGCGTAGGCCAATTTTGATGAAAAGCCATTTTTGGAAGGTAGAGATTAATAACGAAAAAAGATAGTTGGAAAAAAAGCAGCATGTGCTAGGAAAATTCGCATGAAAAAGAGGAGTGCATGTAGGAAAAGATAGCCTCGTTAGGGTTAGAGTTTTTGTAATATAATATAACAGTTGTTGAGAATTAATATGTATATAAGTACCTAGGAGGTCTAGTGGGGGAGTTCATAAGTTTTGTAATGTTTCAAAAAATAAACTATTGTAACATAGGATACCATTTTTGTAATCCATTGAGTTGTAGAGGAAAAATGTAGTTAGACCTTGAGGGTTAGATCGTAGGATAAGGAGTCTGATGTGATCTAGTCATCCACACAAAGTTCAGGGAGTTTGTTTTTTTACTACAAGAACAAAGTTGTAGTGTGTGCATCGTTATATATTACATAACCATAATAAAATATCTTGAGAGCCATATCTTTGTGGATGTAGGCCAAGAGGGGGTGAACCATGCTAATATATGTGTTATGTGATGTGAATGATTGCATGTTTCCCTTCTGCAACTAGTTAGACTATGAATGGATGAATGGGTAATTCTGTGAAATCTATTATATTTTAGATTTGGTAGAATGTATGCATAGATTTAGCAAAGAATGAATATTAAGAATAACAGAAAGAACAATCAGATCAAGGACCAGGAAGATGAAATACAATCCCAAATCCCTACTCTTTCCTAGACTACAAGCATCGGAGCATTGCATTCACCCATAGAACTATCTCGAGTGATACTGTGTAGTACACTCTGTGTGTTTTGTTTCCTTCTAGGCTACTAGGAGGGATGATAGTTTTAGAGGGATTTGTTGGAAGATTGTTTAGATCTAAACATGGGTCATCCCAAGAAGTAGGAAGAGAGATTAGTCACCAAGAATATGAAGAAAGTGCCAAGCGAATGAAGATAGGTTTAGACAATGCCAAGCTAGTGGAGGTAGTTTTTAATCCCTCCATAAAATTGTTGATGGGGACCACCAAAAGATAAATAGGGGAGATTTCAATATACCAAAAATAAGTTAAGGATTATATATAGATGAATAGATAATAATTCTAAACTGTTGTTCATCCAAAGTTATGTCTCTTAAAGTCTACTTGTATAAAACAATGGTCGTGTTAGGCCCTTCATTTTTGGATTTGAAGCTACGCAAGAAGGACTACAGTCCTAGTTTTGGTTAGTTGCACAAGATACAAAAGAAGCTGGACAATGGAGAAAGTAAAGGAACATAAATCGATTGCAGAAAGGGGTAACACAACTCCAACAAGGAAAAAGAAGTTACAACAGAACAAGAAAGCATTGGAGCCCAAAGCCAAAAGATTTCACTCAGCCTATTTATGAGATGCATATGATTTTAAAAGCGTTGGTTGGGTTGACTATTGTTTATAGGTTCGGTTTTTGTTGTTGTTAGTCGGATGTTATTGCTGGGTTTAGTTGAGAAAAGGTTCTGTAATTGCAATCTGTATACAGCTTTGGGGGGGAAAGGTAGATAGAGCTCTGTGATATGAGTTTGGAGCCTAAATTTTGTAACAGAGTACCAATTTGTATCTCTGTGATTGTATCTGAGAGGTTCTGATACTAATAATATATAAATAAGGACCTAAAATTTTGAAAATTACTGTGTCATTTTGTGTTTATGCTTATGAATTGTATCTTTACAGTACTTATTTGTGCTTGATAAGATCAATAGGTTGTCTACATGTACAGATGCTTCTGCAAATTGAGTATATTTACTTCCCGAATGAATGAGTTCATATATGTTTTGTAGTTAGACTATCTTGTGCAAGATCATGGTGAATATTGAAGGTTATGGGAACCCACCTAAGTATTCTCCTTGCCCTTCCCTATATTTTTGTCTTGGTTGCACTTCGGATGAGACTTCTTATCTTTAGAGGAGATGAAAATGCCAGTGCTCTAGCCTACTCGATATATTTTGTTGGTAACCTAAGAAGGACCTTGGTCTGATCAATTTCGTGCCAACAAAATGGTTTTGTTGTCAGGACCTGCATCTAAAGGGAACCTATAGGGAGAATGCTTCCTTGAATTCAGAGATCTGATATTCACTAGTGGTGGGAGAGAAATTGGGATGCCTTCATATGGAAAGAAGCGGAACTGAGAGGAAAATTTGTGAAAGATACACGAGAGGTAGTCTTTTACTCAAAAAGATCGAGTGACCAGTACGAGATATTCTAGGTTAAGTTCTTGGAAGAAATTTTCCACTGGATAGATAGGCTCCAAGAAGCTATGGAATTCCAAGAACGAGTCAAGAGGACCTGTACTTTGGATACAAAAAATATTGAAACACTGCATTGACTGGATCATCCAGTAACGTGAACGATCGATTTTTGGGTCAGTACAACATTAGAAGGATACATTATTGAGTTTGTAGCTGATAATCATCAATATTTTTCATGGGCAGTAGCGGATTTAAATAAATATGCAAGGGGAAGACTGCTGCGAGAAACCCCCCTGTGGATTAAGGTTTTCCTGATGGAGGAGGGGATGTTGACTATGTCCCTGATTGAGATGGAAGCATAAACACCCTCGCTTGGGGTGGGGTGAGTTTGGGGTGGATTCATGGCCTGAGAGAGGGTAGAGGGTTCTTTGACAAATGGGGGAGTAGAAAAAAATGGAATCAAGAGATGAGCGAGCCTTGAAAAGAGTTGCCATAGTTGAGAAGTGGTGGCGCGGTAAGATAAAGAAAGCAACAAAATAGTCTGAGAAGTTGTGGAAAGAAGTCGGACCAGGAGAAGTAGAGGAAGGACAGATGGAAGAGTTTTGAAAGATGAGAAGATAGGAAAGACTGGTCAATCAAAGATTAAATGAGAGAGAAGCATAGAGAGAAAGAAGTCCCTAAGAGGGTGGACAAGAAGGAGAAGGTGTAAAAGCATGATAAGAGGAAGTTGACATGGATATTGAATAAGAAAGAGAAGATTAAACCCTTATGCTAGGAAAGATCAGGAATCCAGTGGAAGAAACCACTCAAGAGTATGAGAATGAGACCCCCCATATCAAAGAAACCCAGCCTGAAGCAAGTGGCACCATCCCTGAATCACCCATACCCCAAGTTTCTTCTATACAAGTGGTAAATTATATACTACCTTCTTATGTTATTTTTGTTCCAGTACAACCAGTTAGTCAGCCACAACCGAGAAGCGTGAATACTGGGAGGATATTTGGATCCCCTGGTAGATCAAAACCAGGACTATTAGGTTTTATATTGGTCAGAGCAGTAATATCAACAATGGCTGGTAACACAAGAGGTTCAATTACTCGATACCCATAATTCTAGGGTAAGGGAGACGAGGATGTTAAGTAGCATTGGTTCTTATGTGCAGCAATCTGGAGGTCCAGAAGGACTCCAGATGCGAATACATTGGTTGAGTTCTAGAACACCTCGAGAGGTCATGCTCTCAAATGTTACATGAAGGTTATTGAGTAGGGAGTTATAGGAATGCAAGGTCAACCGTTCACACTTGACCAGGTACGGAAAAAGTTCATAGAGGAATTTAAGTTGCCTCAGTCAGAACAACAAGCTTTGTTTGAGTTGTGCGAAATTCAACAAAGGGAAGGTGAATCGGCCTAGGAGTATAGCCAGAAATTTAAAGATGATATAGGGATGTTAGCGCATCCAATTCATGAGGAACATAAAAGAGAATGGTATATCCATAGATTTCTACCTCCAACACGGATTCCATTAACGCAACAATGGATAGCTACTTTCATAGATGCCTTGGAACAATCAATGAAGATTGAAGCCATGGCAGGATATATGGGGAGCTTGAGAGTGAACAGACCCCCAACAGACACAAATTTGGTGCAACTACAAGGAAAACTATCAGTGCTCATGGAGAAGATTCAAGAATTGACGATACCCATACCAGGATGACCGCAAGTCTGATGTACCGGATGTTACACAGAAGGACATATGGAAAACAAATTTCCACGAATGAGGGGAATGGGACCTCCTCATAATCTGATGGGACCCATACCAGGACCCACAGGAAGAGTTGTGCAAGTATCCACAAATTTACCATTACATACCCAAACCCTGTATCATGCTTTTCTAGGTAATCAAGCAGCGCCATTAGTTGAGTATTGCAATATTTGTTGAACCCATGGGCATGGGCCAAGACAGAGCCCCATTATTCAAAAGTATGAAACAATGTTGAATACTATGCATTGTGAGTTTTTCACATCTAGCACACATGCTAAGAATCAGTGTAGAGCATTGGATGCACTTGCGGACAGACTGGATCAAATAACATTTAGGGTGAATGAAACCCCTCAAGGACCAGGAAGAGGTCGAGGAGGTGGATTCAGAGAAGACTTCAGAGGAGGAAGAACTAGGGGAAGAGGACCAAGTATATGCTACAAATGTGATGAGCAAGGCCACATGGCTAGAGGTTTTCCTCATCTAAGGTGACCTTGGTGCTCTCACTGCAGAACCAATGGGCACGTAACTAAAGACTGCCTAGAACTAATTGCCAAATGGGAAGATTGGGTATGAAGATAAGGAACTAACCTCATCAGTTCAGAGATAAAGAGGGTTATTGGAGGACAATTTCCCAATTTTAATATAGTAACTCGATGAGGAGAAAAGACTAGTGCAGATGATGATAATTTACCTCAGATCCAGAAATCAATGCCTAAGGAGGATAGGTATGATCCGCTGAAACATAAGTTATTCCTTAAAGATTCCATAGAAGTATTTCAAAATATCCTTGGCCTTGAGATGCAAGAGAAACCCCCTCATCCTATTGTTTACCCTAAGAACGCACAAGTCCCTGCTTCGCCCCCTACACCCAGAAACCCCGTAGACTCGATGACACAACCTGAGCAGTCACAAAATGTAGTTGACCTACGGTTTCAGCTATTTTCTGATATTCTTGGGAATGACCAACTGACATAGAATTTTCACAATGCACTATACCTAGTCCTAGGAATTGAAGAATCTCCATAAACTATAATAAGGACTAATCTCCCTGAAAATAATACCCAAAGAGTGCAGAGAAGGAAAGTACGAACTCGAAAAGAGTTTAGGTTAGTATCCCAGATAGATGAGTTAGAGATTAAGGATGTTATGTTAGATCTAGTATTTTATGTTAACATACTCCCTAAAAATACTTGGGAAGCCTTAGGAAAACCCCAGTTGATAGATTCCTGAATCCAGCTAAGAATGGCCAATCAGTATTGTATTTTCCCAATAGGAACACTAGAGAGTGTGGAAATAGATGTTGTGGGAGATAAGGACCCTTATCCTTCACTACTTGGTATTTATTGGGATTATGACAACTATGCGGTGATTGACCTAAAGAAAGAAACTATGAAATTTGAGGCATCGGAATAAAAGTGGTTCAACTCTTGGATCCGTATGTAGGCCCTTGATATATAGAACCAACAGACAACAATATGGAAGGAGAGGAATTGGAGCAGTTGTATGTTATAACAGCAAGAACGAGAGAAGACTACATAAATCCTACTGTTGATGGATCAGTAAGTTGGAGGATCATACAATCGGTGGAAGAAGATTTAGAACTGGCATTTAACAGTTGGCAGCAAGGCTCGTATGAAATATTTTCAAGAAGATGTGCAACTGTCAGAGAAACTAGATGGGTTGGAACTGAGATCAGAGAACACTTGATATATGATGGTACCTCAGATAGTTGAGGATCAAAGGATCTCGGTTTTGGATTTATCCCTCAAGGACACCCCTCCTAGATTGTGGACTAGTCACAAAGCCTTGATTAAGAACTGGGAGGATGTGAAGCAAGCTATCCGATATAGATTTCAAAATAAGGAGGAGTTGGAATCAGAGATGCAGACAGATTTCCAATTTGTGCAACTGTTCAATGGGAAGTCTCATCCTAAAGCACATATTGAACAATTAATAAGACAATGGAAAGTTGCAGAAATACCATCTCGCTTATGGGTTCAGTTATCTCCCCATTCATTAGGCCCAATTCCAAAGGCTTGGCACATGCATGGAGAAACCAAAAGATAGACCAGCAACTGGAAAACGTTGGCAGATCAATTATGAAAGGAATTCTTGTTTACAAGTAAGTACCGTGAGCTTGAAGTAGTCCTACAAAGAATTAAAGAATTCCTTTTTACATATAATGGTGAACGGAAATCAAACCTAGTGGTATGTGCAAAGCATGGCCAAGAACTTCAGTCTAACCTTCACCTAGACTTGGACAAGAGACCTATAGAATGTTATAAAATTGAGGACTTAGAAAGTCCAGATGATTTAGAAGAATTGAGAAATTTATCCATTAAGGAGACATGAGAGAGAAGAGAAATACAGATCATACCCATCCAGACTGATGGTTCTTATAATTATCCATTGAAGTTGCATAAAGTCAATATAGGGACCATAGAGAAACCTAAGATAGATATGATAGGAGATTACTGGGATGATCAAACTAGCCAAGAAATACATAGCCTGTTCTGAGGGTATGAGGACTTGTTCCCAAAGATATTTTCATAGCTAAAAGGGATTAAAGGAGCTATGGGAGAAATGAAAAATGAACTAAAACCGGGATCAAAGCTTGTAAGGCATAGACCATATCACCTTAAACCCATAGTGAAAGAGAAGGTTAAGAAGGAAAGAGACAAGATGTTGGAAGCTGGACTCATTTTTATAGTAGAAGAAGCAAAATGGGTTAGCCCAATAGTTATCCAGAGAAATAAAGGAACAGAGGACATTAGGGTCTATGTATAATATAGAAGCATTAACTATGCCTGTGTGCATGACCCTTTCCCAACACCTTTTACTAATGAGGTTCTAGAACAGGTTGTGGGGAAAGAATCTTACTCATTTACAGATGGATTTTTAGGGTATCACCAAGTGAGAATTGTTGAAGAAGACAAAAAGAAGACCACATTCATAACAGAATGGGGGTCATTTTCATATAATGTGATTCCATTCGACCTAAAGAATTCCCCTGCATTTTTTTCTTGGATTGTAATAGCAGCCTTCCAAGAATTTATCCACAAGTTTATAGAAGTGTATATGGATGATTGGATGGTCTATAGTCTTCTCAAGGAACATGTAGCACTACTAATTCTGATGTTTGATAGATGTAGATAATTGCAGATATCGTTGAACCTCGGTGAGTGTATATTTTGTGTGCCACATGGGAATTTTTTAGGCCACATAGTATGCCAGGAAGGGGTACTGGTAGCCCAACCAAAGTTATGGTTATTGTGAACATGTCGTCACCTACGAGTGATAATACGTTGCGCTCCACGCTGGGGCACATAGGGTACTATCACAAATTTATCAAAAGATATGCAAACATTATTGCACCTCTGGAGAATCTACTAAAGAATTCAGAAGTGTTCTAGTGGACCCCAGAGTGCGATAAAGAATTTGACATCCTAAAGGAAAATCTTAGCACAACACCTATTCTAATATTTCCAAACTAGGAAAATGAATTTCATGTGCATATAGACACATCAAGTATTTCCTTGGGATCCATCTTAGCGCAACCGGGATACAGAGCCATGGATCATCATATCTACTTTGCTAGCAAGAAGTTGTCACAAGTTGAGCGCAAATATACAACCACAGAAAGGGAAGGTTTAGCTATGATTTATGCCTTGCATAAGTTTAGACATTATCTGTTAGGTTCTCATTTTAAGTTATTTACTGATCATTCTTCATTAAAATATCTAGTTAACAAAACGTTCTAGAAGGAATAATTTGTCGATGGTTATTACTGTTTCAGGAGTTTTCATTTGAGGTAATCATTAAACATGGAATATGCAACGTAGGGCCTGATCACCTGTCTATATTAGAGTCAAGAGAAAGTGGTGGAGAAGTCAATGATCAACTCCCAGATGCAGACCTGTTTTGAGTTGAGGCCATACCAGAATACTTGGAAGACATAGAAATCTTCTTAAGTATAGGGACCTACCTATAAACGTACTCTGCAACTCAAAAACTTCATATGGTGGTTATATCAGTGGACTATCAATTGATTGTGGGATAATTGTATTAGTTGGTACTAGATAGCATCCTCGGGAGATGTGTCTTAGATCATGAAAGACAAGACATATTGTGGGAATTACACAATGGAGTAGCGGGAGGCTATACCAAAATACCTGGAAGACATAGCAATCTTCTTAAGTATAGGGGCCTACCCAAAAATGTAATATACAACTCATAAATGCCATATGGTGGTTAGAGCAGTGGACTATCAATTGATTGCGATAAAATTGTATAAGTTGGGACTAGATAACATCCTCAGGAGATGTGTCTTAGATCATGAAAGACATGACATATTGTGGGAATGCCACAGTGGAGTTGTGGGAGGCTATGTTGGAGGAAAGGCAACTACGCAGAAAATCCTCCAAGATGGACTATGGTGGGTCACACCCTTCAAGGATTCAAAGGCATATGCTATATCTTGTGATGTCTTTCAAAGAGTGGGTAAGCCATCACGACGAGATGAATTGCCTCTTCAGCTAGTTCAAACTCTACAAGCATTTGAGAAATGAGCAATTGACTTCATTGGGTTGATCAACCCCACAACGAAGCATTCAAAGGTTGGGTATATTATTACCGCAGCTGATTAACTTACACGTTAGGATGAGGCAGAGGTTGTTCATGATTTTTCGACCGATATTACTGCTAGGTTCATTTTTTTAAATATTATCACTCGATTTGGATGTCCTAGGAATTTGACCAATGATCGGGGAGGTCATTTTATCAGTAGTACAATATCAAATCTTATAGCAAAGTTCTTGATTCAACGTCATAAATGGAACAGTAGAGGCGTTTAACAAGATTTTGGAGAGAGGATTAATGAAGGTTTGTTGCACAAACATGGAGGATTGGGATGACAGAGTCCCAGTAGTTTTATGGGCTTACAAGAAAACCAAAAAGAAAGTACACAGGTACACCCCATTTTAGCTAGTCTATGGGAAAGAGGTTGTGGTACCTAAATAATTCATTACTCTGAGTTTATATATTGCATAGATTACACACATGTCAGAGGATGAATGAGTTGCGTAGAGGCTCATGGACTTAGAAGAACTTGAAGAGACCAGGTTTTTAGCAGACTTCCATCAATTAGTTGAGAAAGCAAGATAGAAATATTGGCATGACAGACACATTAAGACCAAAGTATTTGCACAAGGAGAAAAGGTCCTACTTTATGAAAGTCAATACTAGAAACATCTAGGCAAGTTGTGCATGCATTGGTTGGGACTATTTATAGTTGCGGAGATCCGACCTTCTGGAGAAGTCAAATTTGTCCAACTAGATGGTATGTTATGGCTAGGACTGTTTCTCTAGTCCAAAGGAGCATGTGTAATAGTTATATTTGAGTATTTTTGCAAATTTCTATGAATTCATTTAATAAAGTCGAAGAGTGCATTGTTGCACCGCAACACATAGTTCATTTGTTTTCTATTCAAGTGTTATTTTGATGCAGAACTACTTACTCAACATCGTAGGATCAGAAGCGTCAAGAACCTATTAATGACAGTCATTAATATGAAGGGGACCCCTTTGTGGTTGGAGAAAGAGTGAATCTAGATGCAATCCTAGTCCATGTGCCACACGAACCCTGTCCATTCATAGCCTTTATTACCGCTACAGTAATCCGTCTGAATTTTTTAAACCATAAATCTACGATACGTGAATATTCCATCGGTATTCACGTTGGGATTCTCATCCGTTAAGCAGTAAGGTCTAGTGTTGGCCAGGTCCCTGACCAACTTGCACAGTGGCCAGTAGCACAACTAGTCGGAATGATCAGGGCCTCAACTAATCAACTGGAGCAGAGGCTTCAGTAGGATAAAAGGACTACAAAGTTCGCAAAGGGAGGAAACACTCCTTTTTCAAGCATGCAGAACACAGGAATCATATGTCAAGGTCCAGGCAGAGCAGAAACTGGAAAGATTCCAGGAGAGGCTTGTTGAAGCCTGGATGAAATTAAGGAAGGTCACACCCCAACTTCCAGAATCCAGTGTTGTAGGAGATAATGACCATTAGATAGAATTACTCTAGGGAGCGTGGTCACAGTTGGCCATTCATGCAGAGAAGATGGAAGTGTAGTTGCGACAGAGTCAGCAAGAAGCAGATACTGAGCCTCGGAAATTGCAGGAGAAGATGGAGAAAGTAGTGCTAGAAGGAAACAATGCTCGAGTAGCACTACACAAGCACACAGCCAAGTGCACAAAGATATTTCATGAAGTCAGTGACAGGATGGAAATTATGGCAAGGCACAACCAAACTCTAGAGGAGGCGTGCGCAATAATCTAGTTTCTCAAAAACGAAGTTGTGGTCATCATGGAGCCACTAGACTAACAAGAGAAGTCTGATCAAATTTAGCAAGCAGATAATGAGATGGACACTCTGTTTGAAGCACAATACATAGCGAAGAGGGAGTTACGTGAATTTCAACCTTTCATTCAGACAGTGCATATGAAAATGCATTAGGTAGATGCTACAACAGAATCTGAATGGAATTCTTTGGTCACATCCAAGCCCAAAGGATGTATCACAGATGCAACTCAGCAGTTCATAGCTTAGGCCTCACTCCTTTCCAGGAAGTGGTAGGATAAAATTGGGAGTTTCGAGCAAGTCAGGAAGTGGGCCTTAGAGTTGGTCCCAAAGTTGGGCCCTTCATTTGAAGAGGTAGAGAAAGAGAAAGCGCAAGAAGAATATGAAAGTAAAGAAGAGAAGGAGGACAATGGAAAACAACAGTTACTCGTAGAAGCCGTGAAAGAGCCAAGTACTTGACTCGAGGGCGAGTCAAAGATTGTGGTCGAAGCCTGTTGGTCCCTTTGTTTTTGGATTTGAAGTTGTGCAAGAAGGAATATAGTCCCAGTTTTGGTTAGTTGTGGAAGCTACAAAAGAAGCTAGATAGTGGAGCAAGTAAAGGAACAAAAATCAGTTGTGAAAAGGAACAATGCAATGCCAACAAGAAAAAAGCAGTTACAATAGATCAAGAAAGCATGGGAGCCCAAAGCCAGAAGATTCCACTCAGCCTATATATGAGATGCATACGATTGTAAAAGGGTTGGTTGGGTTGGCTATTATTGATAGGTTGGGTTTTTTCTGTTGTTAGTCGGATGTTGGTGTTGGGTTTAGTTGAGAAAAGATTTTGTAATTGCAATATGTATACAGTTTTGGGGGAAAAGGGTAGATAGATATATTTGATATGAGTCTGGAGCCTTAAGTTTGTAACAAAGTACCAATTTGTATCTCTAAGATTGTATCTGAGAGGTTTTGATGCTAATAATATATAAAGAAGGACCTAAAATTTTGAAAATTATTGTCATTCTGTGTTTATGCTTATGAATTATATCTTTACAATACTTCTTTATGCTTGATGAGATCAATATGGTGTCTCTATGTTAAAATTCTTTCGCGACTTGATTATCTTTACTTCCCAGATGAATGAGTTCAGATATGTTCTCTAGTTAGACTATCTTGTGCAAGATCATGGTGAATCTTGAAGGTTATGGGAACCCACCTAAGTATTCTCCTTGCTCTTCCCTATCTTTTTGTCTTGGTTTCACTTCAGGTGAGATTTCTTCTCTTCGAAGGAGATGAAAATTCCAGTTCTCTAGACTACTCAATACCTTTTGTTGGTAACCTAAGAAGGAACCTGGTCTGATCAATTTCGTGCCAACGGGTCGTGCTCCATTACCACATGAAATGGGAATAGTAATCAAACATATATATTTTATATATTGATTCATTCTAATCGGTACCAAAACCTTCATGGATTCCATCAAGTGATAGAAATTAATCACTTACATTTGTAGTCGACTAGTATCCACAGTCACTACACACCCTTTACCATTTCCATTGTCACTTCACACTAGCCATCATTGTTCTTTCAATCATTTCCTTGTCTCTTAAATAGACACCAACTTCAACCTCTTTCCACCTAACCATTTCCTTCTTAGCCTCCAATTTCCAACATATTACAGTTACCACCTATACAAATATCCATTTACAAACCCGACTACCACACTTGCATGTGGACAATGCATGATAAATCATGAGGAATTCTAAAACATCAAGGAAGTTCATAGGGCCTATTAGAAACAACCCTTCCACTACATAGAATAATGATGATATAAAATAGATAATAACTAGAGTGATGAAGGATATGTTCAAGTTGTTCTCAAAAAATTCAATGAGCTACGCATAATGTTCTCCAAAAATGTTGATGAGTTAAACACAACGATGTCCAAAGATTTGTCAAAATGGAGTTGGAAATAAATGAGTAGGAAAAGTACCAAAACCAGCTCAAGGGTGAAGTCAAAGTAATGAAAAGTGGGAATAGAGGAGAAAGTTACTCAAACTCCACTCTTCTTTTCAACCACCACACCATTTATCTAACATGGGTTCTTTTGGTGGTTTTACACAAGATAAAATTTTATAAACCAAAATTTGATAGTGAGGATGATTGGGAGGGTACAAGGTAGATTAACAAAATCGAAATTTATTTCAAGTTATATAGGATATACAATGAGGAAGAAAAAAATAACCTTTCATTAACACACCTAGAGATATTGGTTGATGACTAGTTCTTATGGTGGAATGAAAAATCCTAGGCATTAGCAACAGATTGGGATTATTCAACAAGAAATTTTTTTAAAGATTCCAAGATATAGATCAGAAGGATTTTTTTTCCAAACTCAGTTGATTGAAACAATGAGGAACAATGGATGGGTATTTTCATGATCTACATGTACTAGCTACTCACATCAAAGACCTATCTAGTCAACATCTACTACAAGTTGTTATATTGGGCCAGTTGAAAGATAATATAAAGAATGAACTCAAATTACTAGATATCAAAGATATAGAGCAAGGTAGACAAAAATACAAACTTGTTGAAGAGAAACTCACATCCTATCAACATCCATGTTGGTCCCAAATTGAAAAATCAAGCTCAAAATACATTCATCCTAACAAAATGAATCCACCATTAGATGCAAAGAATGAAAAAAATGGTGTTTTAAATGTAAAGCACCTAATTGGACCCCAGGCCATTAATACAAAGGAAAAAAACTCTACATGTGTGAAGTACATAGAAGTGATAGTGATAAAGAGGAAGAATATTGATAAATTTTTCATTTGATATGAAAACTGACAGTGAGGAATATAAAGATATTGAAGAATATAACAATTAAAATACCATTCCAATACTCTTTGTTATCACAATAATGGGTATTTCACAATTGTAGACTTATGTTTTTCGTGAAATTAAGAAAAATAAAGTAACAGTTCTTATAGATAGTGGCAGTTCATATAATTTTATAGATACAATAATAGTCAAGCAATTAAAAATGTTCATCTACCCCACGTCTTACTTTCAATTCGCAATACCAGGAAACATAACTACTTCTTGCAATGGGAAATTCCATAAGGTAGAATTGGCTATTAATGGCTATTGATTAAGGTCTCCAATGTATGTCATGGTGATCAGGGAGAAGATGTTGTTTTATGATCATAATGATTGGATAGTATTTGTACATTGGGGTTAAACTTACAAAAACAATTCCTATTATTTTATGAAAATGGAAAAAATACAAAGTTGATAGAATCAATAGCCCACCCAACCATATAGTATCATCTAACAAAATGAAGAAAATGATTTAGAAAGGAGCCCGAGCCTATGTTGGACTATGGTTTGACAATGCGGAAAGAATGAAAGATAAATCATGCTAGTATGAGGGAGATGTGTAATTCCTTATGTGCTCAACATGGATTTGACATGTAGTATTCAAGAAAATATTAATAAAATAAATAAAATCAATGTTGGGAATAAATAAAATATTTCAATGTCCATCTTAATGAAAATAATTGTATATCAACTTATATTTAGAAAAAGATAGAGAAACAAAGTTACCAACTTAATGAGAACTCTCCATAGTTATCGTCTTTTTAGAGGTCGTATTTAGTGGCCCTAATAAAAAAGTGGCGCTACCAGTAGCACCCTTTTTCTGTGGTTAAAATTATGACTTGTTTCAAATCACATCCTTGACAATAAGACTAAAACCTTAAAATTGACTCTCAAATTGAAAAGTGATTCTACCAATAGAACTGACTTTTTCAGACTTAAAATTATGACTTGATTAGGACCATGGCCTTGACAACTCCTACCATCGTAGTTAAAAAATCCAAGATCGACTCCCAAATTGTCACTTGAAAATTTACTTATTAATGAATTTTTATTTTTATTTTAAATTTACATTAAAAATAGATAAATAGAAAATTTTAAAAAGCTCGCAAACAAGTTTACAAGAAAAAAAATAATAGTAATAACCCAAAATTTTGTTTTTTTTTTTAAATAAAATTTAAAAAGAGAAAAAAAATGAAATTAAAAATGAAAAAACTAGAAAGAAACCCAAAAAAACTAACGAAACAAAACGAAAAAACCCCAAAAACGATTTTATGAAGGCAAAATCGTCTTTTGTTTTTTTTTCGTTTTTTTTTTTTGTTTTTTGTTTTGTTTCGTTGGTATTTATTATTATTATTATTATAGTTTTTGTAAGTTTTCTTTTAATTTTTTATAAAATAATTGGTTTTTTGGGTTTTTTATTTTTAAATTCGATTTTTTCTCCTTTTCATTTTTTATTTTTTATTTTTGAAAAAAAACTAAAAACATTTGGGTATTACTATTTTTTTTTTAAAATGTGTTGTTTTTTCATTTTTTTCTTGTAAACTTGTTTGTGAACTTTGTTTTATTTTTATTTTCTATTTATCTATTTTTAATGTAAATTTAAAATAAAAATAAAAATTCATTAATAAGTAAATTTTCAAGCAATGGTATGGGAGTCGATCTTGAATTTGTTAACTGCGATGGTACGAGTTGTGGAGGCCATGGTCTCAATCAAGTCATAATTTTAAGTAAAAAATTCATTGCTACTGGTAGCATCGATTTTCAATTCAAGAGTCAATTTTAAGGTTGTAGTCTGATTGTCAAGGATGTGATTTCGAACAAGTCAGAATTTTAACCACAAAAAAAGGGTGTTGTTGGTTACACGCACACAAACACACACACACACACACACACAG
>ML785664.1:112335-145369 GCA_009831015.1 Picea engelmannii | reverse complement strand
GAGAGAGAGAGAGAGAGAGAGAGAGAACATTTTTATTCCACTCATAGGTGCTTTGTATTTCTATACATCTCAATAATGAGTGAGATGTGTAATTCATTAAGTGGTTAAAATGAAATTGGCATGTTATTTAAAAGAAATATTAATAACAAAAACAAAATTCAATATCAGCCATAAATAAAATATTTTAATGTTCACCTTAAGTAAAATATTTCAATATCAACTATATATATATATATATATAGAGAGAGAGAGAGAGAGAGAGAGAGAGAGAGCAATTGAAAGTAAAAAAATTCTTCTAATTAACACATTTCAATGGTGTGTTGTTTAGTATGAGGGAGATGCATAATTTCTTTTCTCTTCAACATGAGTTAACACACACACAAACATATATAAAGAACCAACATAGATCCATGTTAACTCTATATCTTTCATGTGTTGAGAGGGATCAAATCCTTTGAGGTGAAAAAGTCTTGCACCTCGAGGGATTTGAAGTTAAGATAGATCTTAGTTAAAACATTTCAATGGCATGTTGCTTAGTATGAGGAGATGTGTAATCTCTTGATTGCAGCAATCAAGAATAAAAATGAGTATTTTCAATCTCACACTAAGTGAGTTTGGAAAAAACTCACTTGATTGCTGCAAAAGTGATTTTTTTCCAAACTCACTTGATTGTTGCAATCAAGTGAGTTTTTTCCAAACTCACTTAATTGCAACAATCAAGAAAAATATGTAAGTATTTTCATGATCTGCATGTACTAGATACTCACATCAAAGACCTTTCTAGAGAGTGCCTACTACAAATTTCTATATCATGGTTGAAAGATAATTGATAAAGAATAAACTCAAATTACTAGATATCAAAGATATAGAGAAATATTGACAAAAATCCAAACTTTTTGAAGAGATACTCACATCCTATCAACATCCATGTTGGTCCCCAGTTGAAAAATCAAGCACAAAATACATTCATCCTAACAAAAGGACTCCACCATTAGATGCAAAGAATGAAAAAAATGGTGTTTTAAATATCATGCACCTAATTGGACCCAAGGCCATAAATACAAGGGAAAAAAACTCCACCTGTGTGAAGAAAATAGCAGTGATAGTGATAAAGAGGAAGAAGTGTGATACATTTTCATTTGACATGAAAACTAATAATGAGGAATCTAAAGATCTTGAATAATCCAACAATTAAAATACCATTCCAATACTTTGTTTCAATGCAATGATGGTTATTTCACAACTGTAGACTCTTAAATTTTTTGGATACATTAAGAAAACAAAAGTAGCATTCCTTATAGATAGTGGTAGTTCACATAATTTTATAGATACAAGAATAGCCAAGAAATTAAATATGTTCATCTACCCCACTTCTAACTTTCAAGTCACAATACTAGGGAATATAACTACTTCTTGTAATGGGAAATGCCATAAAGTAGAATTGGCTATTAATGGCTACTGACTAAGGTCTCCAATGTTTTCCATGGTGATTGTGGGAGAAGATGTTGTTTTATGATCACAATGGTTGGCTACTATTGGTACATTGGGGTTAAACTTACAAAAACAATTCCTAATATTTTATGAAATGGAAAAAAAATACCAATTTAATGGAATCAATAGCCCACCCAACCATATAGTCTCAACTAAAAAAATGAAGAAAACAATTCAGAAAGAAACTCGAGCCTATTTTTTGCATTATAATAAATGGAGGGAGCACCCAATGAAATAGAGAATCCAAAAGGACTAAATAAGGTACTTGGGAAATTCGATACTTTTTTCAAGACTTAACTTTAGGCCTTTCTCTCGAGTGATCAAGAGATCATATCATATAAATAATCCCTAGATCAACTTTATCTCAGAGAAAATATTCTAGGAATGAGCACCTTGTTCAAGAATTATTAGATTATGGTGTAATAATATGAACAAAGAGTCCATATTCAATGCCAATCATACACGTAAGGAAAAACGATGGATCTTATAGACTCTATATAGACTATCACACATTAAATAAGATTAACATTAAATATAAGTTTCCCAATCCATTTGTGGATGAATTATTGGGAAAACTACATGGTGATAAGTATTTCTCCAAGATTGACATGAAATTATGCTAAATTACCAAATAAGCATACAAGAAGAGAAAATTCCCAAAACTGCTTTTTGTACTCATGAAGGTCTATATGAATTCCATGTCATGCATTTTTTAATATTGAATTCCATTACTACTGTTATCACATATTATTGAAAGGGGGGTGTTTTCCCTTAGGATTTTTCCCTTGGATGACCAAAATGTGAGAGAAAGGGGTTCAAAAAAGCCACTATGTGACTATTATCCTAAGTCGAGGCCTCGATTTGATGGGTTGGCACGTTGCATTAAGGTGTGCATAGATCTGGGTGGTCGAGAGGAGCACGCTGAGATCTATGGTGCTCAGCCCATCTCGGACCCCCCCCCCCCCTTGACCTTCTGCCTTTAACAGAGGGGTCCAAGCAGGTGGTTTTACAGGCACGGGCCCCCCACTACGTGGCGCCTCCTCGTGAACTCGAACCCCCCCCCTAATCTTTCCCGCTTACCACCCCCGCCCACCTCTGATCAAGCTGTTTACCGCTCTCCCTTACCGCCTCCCTCTCCTGACACTTGTCTTCCACTCATTCTCCCACCTCCATCTATCACATCTTCTGCTCCTTCTACCCCTCCCACTTCCCAACATCTATCCTCCACTTGCACTACCAGCCCCCTTTCATTTCAACCTGTTCCACTTCGCCCCCTCTCATTTCTCGACACCTGTTCCACCTCCCCTCCATGTCATCTCTATCATGTCATTGTGGCCCCCTTAACCAATCACACACCACCACAGCCTCCCCTTTTTGCCTCTACGTCACCCATGCACCTTTGCACCTCAAAGACAACATTCAAGATGCCCATGTATACCTAGTAGACTATCAATCACACCTATCACTTCGCCAACTCTCCACCATCAATATCCACGTATGTCTATCGGGTCCCTCTACAAAGGTCCAATGAAGAAACACATGGCCAAGGAGAGGCTGCCATGGTTCCCAGGTGCCAAGTTTGACTCGGGCCATCCTGATCTCAATGAAGCAGTTATGAAGCAGGGGAGGTAGTTGGAGTGTCATACCCCATGAATGGGAAGTCAGAATGGTCTCACCGTGAAGGTAGACTGTCAGCTCAGGGAGTCTCATATCATGTTCACAAAGAGACTGGGTGCACATCTAATAGAGAAGAACGCAGGGGGATTGGAAGAGACAAGATTTCATCTGACAAAGGAAGGTGTGTGCAACAGACACTGCATGTTCAGTCTAACTGAGACGATGCAACACCATGGAAGATCGAGCATGCCTCTATTGAGGATGGTGCTTTATTTTGAGTATATAGGTGGAGTTCTTTTATTTGGTAATGGTCTTTGGTCGAGAAGAGATCCCATCTGTAATTTTGTTCTGCCAAAGCTGTTCTCTGGTTATGTAATCGATTTGAGACTTTCATGTTAATAGAATTCATCTTCCTTTCTCTTTCATTTTGTCTATAAATCTGTTTAAAACACTCGAGCATGGATGATCCAGTCGAGGATCGTTATGTTGTTGTAATGGAGGTTTGATTATAGCAGTTTCGTGGTCAATTTTACTCATTTCCTTGTGTTCTCTTTGCCCTCTCACATTGGATGGCTCGGGCATGGATGATCCAGTTGAGATATTGCAGTTGCAGGATGATGAAGGTTTGATCATTCTATAGCTATAAATGTGTCCCTCGTAGACATATTTCGGTGTCTGAGCTTGAGCTCGAGAATGTTTTATGACCTTGATTTTTTCTTCTCGGAGTTGTTGGAAGGCCTGATGCCGAGAGAAGTCTCATTCACCTTTCTCCTAAGTCTTCCCTTTGCTCTCGCTTTAACTCAATTTCCTGACTAAATTTAATGTGGCCCTCACTTCCTTATGCATTTAGTTTCTAGTCCTATGTTGAACATCACTCAGGTTCTGAGTTTACGCCCATTTTACCCCCTTAAAACCAACTTGTGACCTAAAACATTTGATGGCTACTGGGCTCACCTCCTCTGCAATCGAGAGGTGACTTCTGGTGCTAAAAAATACCATCTAGGAAGTGATGAATGACTTATCCCATCGATATCTGCATAATTTTGTACTTGTGTTCTTTGTTGATATGCTACTTTACAAAAAAAAATGGAACTTGCACCTCAAGCACATAGAGATAGTATTGAAACTATGAGAAGAAAATATGTTATATGCAAATGAATCAAAATGAAATTTTGGAAGAGAAGAAATAGAATTTATGGGCCATTTTGTATCAATAGAAGGAGCGAAGGTATCCCTAAAGAAGATTGTGGAAATTATTGTTTGACATATTACCAAAACTCTTGCATCATTACATGGATTCCTAGGTCTTACAGGTTATTAGAAAAGATTTATTAAGAACTATGTGGTGATTGTTGCCCCACTACTAGCCTCTTTCAAGAAGGACACGTTTAAATGGAATGATATAGAAGGAGCTTGTTTTAAGAGGATGAATACTTTAATGAATTCCATTTTGGTCTTAGCTACCTCAAACTTCATAAAACCATTTGTTCTTGAATGCAATGCTTTACGGGTAGGAATAATTGTTGTGTCCCTTTTGTCACCTAAATGAGAAAAATAAGGACGCTTACAAGTCCAATTGGGCTATTTGGACAAGACATAAGTGAATGCAAGAGTTAGAAACATCAAGCATAAGAAATAAACAAATAACTAAACTAATAACAATAAAAGAAACTAAAATAGAGTGCATAAGGGAAATAGAACAAAAAATAAACAACATGTATGCCACCAATGGATAAGTTGTATTAGTGGGAAAACACCAAAGAGAAAGGAAGACTTATGGGTCCCCTCTTCATTCAAGGGAGGGCTCTTGAACCCCCAATGATTGAGGTCTTCTTACAAGTAGAAAACTAGAAGGAAATGGTGAAGAAATCCAAAGCTCATTCACTCAAGAGGTGATGTGAATGGCCAAATGAAATGGTTCTTGTATGCTCTAGTGAGGAAAGAGGTTCCTCTAAGAGAATATAGGCAACATAACAATACAAATGAATTCCTTGAAAATATAGTGCACCCATGGCCTCTTTTTATAGAAAATATTTGAGGCATTATTCAACCAATCTTTAGTGTGAACAAGGGGCTCTTTAGGGCACCCTTAGGTATTTGACCAACCCCCCACTTGGATTCAGCTCAGATTTGGTTTTCAAATCGACTTGGGAGATGAACCAGAAGTGGGTGGAAGGCCGACTAAAATCATAAATGCGTCGTTCTGATGTGTGCATGGTTTTTTGCATCCATAGTTGCGCATCGAGTGCATGTGCGCTTTTTCATAGTTTTTCAACTGTCGCATGTGCACACGCTTCCTTTCTATCCTTAGCGCATGCTGATTTTATAACCATTTGTATAGTTTTGTGCCCTTTGGAAATGCATTTTTTGGGACATGGATGAACTAATGGGTATTTGGAGATGTTGGATTCTTGTAACCATTTGCAGACGCAATTCCAGTGATAACAATAATAATTTTTCCTATGTAGGAAAATCACCCTATTGCTTTCAAAAGTTAAATATTAAACCCAAGAGAACAAGAAAAATCTAAATATGATAAGGAAACGCTGGAAATAATTCATTCCTTGATAAAGTGATGCAACCCCCCCCCCTTTTCCTAGGGCTCGTGCAACCTCTCGGTCTAAGGATCATTTACTTTAAGAGATGAAGTGGCTCACAGGTTCATGTTGAACCGGAAACAACCTTTTCCACAAGTATTTATCCCTCTTTTCGGCATTAAATACCTTACAGAGGGCTTTGACGAGTCAACGGAGAAATCCACGTGACCCTAGACTTAATACCATGGGCTTAGATCTTTATACACAAATGCTCCAGGACTTCGGAGCTCCGAGCTTTAGGAATTCTGACAGCACATGCTGGCCCTTGACCAAGTATTGGGATAACCTTGGTCATTTTGACCTATTTTGGGACTTTGACAGCTAGTCAAATAAGGAGCGCCAAGCAAATCAGATATCATGGGATCTCGGTCCACTTTTGGGCCCCTTTTAGGGTTTTGGGTTAATTTAATGGGAAAGGGATGTCATCCCATGGGTTTACCCACTCTTAGGCCCACTTTTGTAATGTATAAATAGATACTTAGGAAATGTAAGGATGGTTGATGGCTTAGTGCTAGTAGTTAGATCTGTGTGATCAAATGTGGATTGTAAATGCTCTGTGCATGATTGTAAGAGGCTTGCAGAGCTAAGTGCAAGTTGTTGTAAGAGGTTGTAGAAGGATTTGTGTTGAAGTGCAAGGAAGAAGGATCTAGTGAGTTGTGTAGATCTTCTGTCCTATGCGAAGTAAGGGTTTTGAGTGGCTTTGTGTTGTAACTAATTGAAGACACTAATAAAGAAGAAGAGTTGGTGGATGTAGCCCCAGGGTGGGGGTGAACCACATAAATCTGTGTGTGATGATTTATGCTTCAGCTTGATGTGTTTATTTCTTCTTCTGCTAAGTGCCTTGATATATTTAGATAGATATATTAATTCTTTCTGCTTCCTAGATGTATGTCAATAGTGGGATCTGACATGTATGAGATTGCTTAGTGCTGAACTACTAGACCTGATCTGTTTTACTGTGGTTAAGTGTTGAAATACCTTTGAACACTGTGATGCTCTATGTTATCTGTGAAGCATAATAAGAGTTGAACATTAATGACTAACCAATGCTAAGTTCTTTGTATGCGATATAATCACAGATATGTGTCCCATCTAAGGTTCCAGACACTTGAGTCTTGCAACCACCCCTGCCTCTACCTCGGGTGAGACTTAATCTACTTCGCAGGTGTTGCCGAAAGGGCCGGTAGTTAGGGCTTTGTTGGTGCGTTTTTGTAGCGTTGAACCCCGGTTCTACCCTTGTGCCAACAAATGGTTCCATTGTCAGGACCTAAAACTGTGATTTCTGGGAACTAGAGAAAAAGAAGTTTTGTGCAAATAAAGCTCTATGCATAGATCTGTTTCCCTAGTGCACAATGTTCTACTTGACCTGTGAAGCTTTGTGCCAAGAAAGAAAGGTCAGATCTAAAGAAAAGAGGTCAGATCTGCAAGAAAATAGGTTGATACTGAAGAAAAGAAGCAAGATCTGAACGCTTTGTACTCTAATAAAGGTAAAATTGGAATTTTTTAATTAAAAGAGGTAAGATCTGTAAGCTATGTGCTCTGATAAAGGTAAGAAAGTTCTAGATCTGAAAGCTTTGTGCTTTGTAGAAGTAAGATAAGTGGAAATTGTTGTTCCTAAAGTATGGATCTAGTTATTTTTGATAGATTATGTCCTAGCTTAAAACCTAGGGAATTAATAGATGAAAGAAATCTTGATATGAATAGATATGATAAGTATAATGATAGATATGTTATACATATGCATAGAAAGAATGTTTGGACTAACAAATAGATACAGGATCCTAGAAAGAATTTGTTGCAAATTGGCCCCTATGATACTGGTGAAAAGTACAGAAGAGGTTGGGGATCAGTTACAAGAAAGAGAGGATTAAACCTCTGTTACAGTTGCAGAAAACCGAGACATCTTGCTAAGGAATGCCCTGGTGGAGGACCTAGTTGTCTTTGTTGCAAATATCTAGATCATGAAGTATTAGATTGCCCCAGAATGATTGCTAGGCTCAAAGGAATGAATCTAAAACCTAAGGTAGATCCAAAGATAGAATAACCTCAGAAATAATTAGAGAAAGTATTAATTCAGATGAAAGAAACCCTGAATGAACACCGAGATGTCAAATTATCAAAGATATTTAAAGAAAAAGAATGCATCGAAGTAAGGATAGGGGACTTCGACATTGATTCTGTTCTAGATGAGGAAATGCAGATGAATATCATGACAAAGAGAATGTGGGAAGCTATAGGGAAGCCTGCCATGATCCCTTCACTAGGAGGAATAGGAATCTTCAGAGGAAAATTGGTAAACCTATGTGGAAGGCTCACTCGGATATCTACAAATGCTAATGGAACTTCAACTAAAGAAGATTTTGAGACTATTAAATTTATTAAGGATAACACCCAATTTATATGTTACTTGGAAAACCTTGGATTGATAGAGATCAAGTTAGATGGAAGGAAGACGCAGAAGCTTTGGAACATAAGAAACAAGAATTAAAAGATTTTATGACCAAGAAGATTGCATAGTTGATTGAAGAATAGAAGAACAGATCGAATCTCCTTGACACTACAGACCCCAATGTCGAAGCTGAAAGAATGTCAGAAGGCTCGTAGAAGACTGAAGCACCTGTACTAGAGAAAGAAGAATTATTACCCTGGAAAGAACCTCAACAGCGTGCAATGACTATGATAAAAGAAGATAGAAATCAGAACAGAAAAAGACAGGCCAAGTTGAAGATTACTGGGAAGAAGGCTAGAAAGTTAAGTAAGAAGAGGACGAAGATTGAAAAGTTACAAGAGATTCCAAATGGAACATCGCAGAAAGAAAACTTCCATAATGGGAGCTTCGCCGGGATATCATAACAATGACCTATGGCACTTCGTCATGGTGAAGCAATATAGTCGTTGGACCGATATACCTGTTCGACTTCCACCTTGAACGGACAAAAAAGAATTAAAGGATCACCACCAGATCGTTGGACCTCGCCATAACATACAGATCAATGTTAATGGAAGTTTCATACCCATTGCAAGCAGACCATTGCCGAATTTCTTAGTTATCTTGTCGCGCCATGCCTGAAGAACACTTTTTCCAACTAAGAATTCGAAGCTAGCAGAGCTAGTGATTGTATACAGTGGTCATTGTGATTTGATTGTTCATCCTAGTGCAGTATCTGAGATCATCGTGACCCCAATTATTTTTCTTGAGTGTGTATGTCTGATGAGCTCACCGCAATTGAATAATTTGTCACAGAGGTCCTCCTAGATTTAAGGACTGAGAGAGTCATGTCGGAAAGAGGAATGTCCACTAGATTCCAAGCATCATCGAAAAGAGGAGTAGTAGCTTCTCCATCCACTGCTTGAATCGGACCATCCCAACATGTCCATGAGAAGCCAACAAAGCATAAGGATGATCTTGTGAACGCTAAACTAATTGCGAGCATTTTTCCCTCTTACCTACCCCCTCTATGTGGTGAAATCAACCATGACAGTGTACCCCAAGAATTTGAGTATGCTATGGTCACTGCATACCAGTCAAAAGGGGTGCGTGCAGTTCATGCCGATCAGGACAAGCTTACAACGTTGAAGTTTAGTGACTTCAACCTCGGTGATAGGAAATTCTATAGTATGCTCACCCCACACAAGTATCTAACGAAGACGAAGGGAAAGAACTCAAAGATTGTCCCACAGTCTTGGACCCAAAACCTCATGCAGTCAACATTGTTGAATGTCATGAAGATCTCGCACTTTGGTAGGCACCAAGAGGTGAATGCATGCCTAAAGTTGCTTCTATCTTGCTATCACAGAGGCTACTTGTGGTTGAACCATCGTGTCATAGTGGATCTGACCTTGATCAATCAAATCATAGAACTTGACATGCAAGGCCCTGACCCACAAGAATTTTATCCTAGAAAGACCACAGACAGAGTGTTAGCAGCGAAGATCAAAGAAGCCTATGAATATGTCAAGAAGAGCATGTGAGGCTACAAGGTATCCTCTATTCAGAGCGACGTAGTGTGTCTTTCTTGTCAGTTGACCGCACTCAAGATAGTTTACAAGAACCGACCCACCCAAGTGACTGGATTCGTAGTTGATATCGCAAGGAAGTGTGCAAAAGGACTTCAAATGAATTGGGCAAAATACTTGGTGAAATAGATCGAACTGGATTGCAGGGAAGCGCAAGACCAAGGGTATGAGTTCCATTTCAGTTGGCTTCTCATAATAATAGCCTTCATAGCATGGGAGATTTCGTAGGGTGCCACTTTCCCAGAGACCGAGCCATTTGAACCTTTGGTTGCGAATTTTAGTACCCAATGGTACTCGACCGATATGAGAAAGCAATGGCAGTCAAATGTCGTCTTCCATGTATACTACAACCAGCTGAAGACCACCATCCAGTCTATGCCTCACATTACCCTGAACATGCTCCATAGATTCAGACCCTTAATGAAGTTCATCACGTATCGCCACTTCATTTATATAACAGCGCAAGCTGATGAACACAAGCAACAGTTGCAGTCTTATTACAAGTTGACTGAGGAAGACATTAAAGAGATCACCAAGGATTGGTCAAAAGACCTTCTCATTCCAACGAACCCCACAGAGATGTTTAATATTGATATCCCGGAGACTGTACCGGATACACCGAGACCAAGCAAAGCGAAGAACCCTGAAGAGGTTCATGAAGTAGACAATGCATCTGTGAGGACTGCCTCTATCACACTAGACAAAGGAGGTGATGGTGAAGAGATAGAAGGCATAGAAATTGAACAAAAAAAAGGCAAAGTACCACCACCTAGGGACGAAGAAGACTCTTCAAAGAAAAGGAAGGTCTCACCTATAAAATCTTCCTCCTGAAAGAAACCTAGAACCCCTGTAACCATTTGCGAATGAAATTCCAGTGATAACAATAATAATTTTTCCTATGTAGGAAAATCACGCTATTGCTTTCAAAAGTTAAATATTAAACCCAAGAGAACAAGAAAAATCTAAATATCATAAGGAAACATTGGAAATCATTCATTCCTTGATAAAGTGATGCATACCCCCCCACCTTTTCCTGGGGCTTGGGTGACCTCTCAGTCTAAGGATCATTTACTTCGAGAGACGAAGTGGCTCACAAGTTCATGTTGAACTGGAAACAACCTTTTCCATGGGTCTTTATCCCTCTTTTTGGCATGAAATAGCTTACAAAGGGCTTTGACGAGTCAACAGAGAAATTCATGTGACCCTGGACTTAAAACCATGGGATTAGATCTTTATCCACAAATTCTCTGGGACTTCGAAGCTCTGGGCTTTAGGAATCCTGACAGCACCACATGACAGTTCTCTTGAATGTCGAATTCATGAACTGTTGAACAATAGGTGAACCGATCAACGGCTCTGGTGATGCACCGATATTTACGGCTCTGAATCTCTTCAAAAATTCATGCTTCAGATGTATTACCCACTCCAACCTACAATTTCATCGAACGTCGAACTCTGAATGAGTCAAATTAGCCTATTGGTGCTCCTCCTCCCAATAAATAGTCCACACTCACTTCGCACTTCAGGCTTCGGGTATTTTACAACCACACACCATGTTTCCTGCCGAAATCCAAATTAACAGAGACTAGATCTATTCTCCATGTGTCCCTTTCCAACCAACAGTCAAGATTAACTCTGGCCTTTAGGATTTCTCAACCCAAAGCGAGATATGCCTCAATTATTCTGAAGCACCAAGTCTCTGAATTACAATATCAGGCACCATGTGTCCCCCGTTTGTCAACGATTAGGATTTACTCTGCTTTTCAAAATTTCAGTATTCTTGAGTACCTTTACAAGTATGCTCCACTTCCTCTGGATGGCCAGACTTTCAAACTATATTTGATCTATGGACATGTGTCCTTGCTGATGGATGGTCCAGATTCACTCTGGATCTTGAGACTTGGGGAAAATTGCACCCTTTTGCACTCCACACTGGAAAATCTCTGAAATTATGAAGTCTGAAGGAATTTAGGACTTAACGCCCATGCAATGCCTCACAATTTGATGGTTTTGAATATAGCTTGCTCCTTCCAAATGGATCTCGTCTGTTTTTCCTTTAAACAAGTCAAAATACTTCCTCCAAAGGAATTTGACCTCTCATTCTCCCGATCTTTGGAAATCTAATGGTTTTGAACCCTAGTGCACACCTTGCACTACTTTCTAGACTTGAAGTCTCGAATGGTCTTCATGTACGCACTCCTTGCACTCACTTTTCCTTGATATTTTTTGACACTTCTCTAAGTGTCAGCCCTATGCACTCCTTGCACAGGTATTTTTGATATATCTTTTACTCGAATGACTATATGTGCACACCTTGTACTCTCTCCGTGAGACTTCCCTCTATCTCTTCTGAGTTTTTGATTCTGCCAATGACTCCAGCCTGCACACTCCTTGCGTGGGAACTTTGTGTTCCATGACCAAATGTTTCAAAAGAGAAACAACTAAAACTTATGCAAATCTTAAAGATTCATTCAAAAAAACAAAAACAAACTAATGCATGCATGTAAAACACATAAACACATAATCATAACCTTATTAAATCAATTAGATTAGATATAAACAAACCCTGGAATTGAAGCAAATCTTTTCTCTTATATTCAAACAAAGAATATTTACATAGAGTTCTTGGAGTTTCCTCCTCTGCTACAACAAGGATACAATGAGCTTCAGCAGCTTCAACAATACTAACTTCATCCCAGTTCAACAACAACTACAACACTCTTCAATCGCCTCTATTAGGAATAGTTTGCATATGTTTGTATATGAAGGGGCTTCTCGAGCCTTCCCTCCTGACTACCTATTTCTATCAAATCGAAATCAAGAATCTTACCTCTAGGCTAGCTATAAATTAATGAGCATTTACAATATGGATAAGGATCGATGCTCAACATCTATACAATCTCTCAATACATTAAAGAAAACTACAATCCTCTAGGATCTCCTACAATGGCTTCAGCCTCCAAACATTAAAGATCATTAATTACATCTTTTTCATAAATTCAAAATTCAAAAAGGTGCTTCCTCCTTGGAATCCAAATCAACTTCCATGTACGCAATGGATGATGTGTTTTCCTCCTGCCTGACCTCCTTTTAATGTTGATGGTGATTCTCCTGCATCATACTCCTCAGGAAAAAAATATTCATGGACTCTTTTCCATGAGCTCTTGCACTGTCTTCCCATGATTTTGGATATCAACTTCAGTTATCCAACTAGCATCCTCTATTGGAAGATCTTTCCACTTAACCAAATATTCAAGTCAAACCTTTCTCCTGGTCCTCTTAGCAATCCTATGATATAGGATCTTATCTATTTGTGGCTTCTGTTAAGATCCAAAGACTGAATACAAAAACACCACAATAGATATATCAAAACAATATGCAAAACCACACTTTATTATATCAAAACCCTTGAGGTAGGGCAACACCATACAATGGATTCTATTATGGAAGGGATCCTCTCATGTTCACTTGCCTCTTCGAGGGGGCATCCTCCTATTGAGCTACTGCTCCAAATACAATACTTCTCTTCATGTCTCATTACATTGCTTGAACCCCTTTATATAGTGATACCATCACCTAAGAACATTCTAGAAGAGGAATCTTCTAGAAGTAGAACCTTCTAAGAAGTCCTCTTACATTTATTATATCTAATTACACATTTATTATATCTAACTACCATAGTGGTCCTTATTTAATAATATGGTGGACCTAGTCCACCTTACATTGAATGACCTCCACTATTATCACTATGGGCCCTCTGGCCCCCCCCACTACCTCTCTAACTACCTTACATTCCATCCCCCTTATGAAAGCATTGTCCTCAATGCTTGATGTAAAACCATATACCAGGGTCCCATGGATAATTGTGGACCATAATGTTAAAGAAGAATGAAGAACCAAGGTCCCATGTAGAAAGGAAATCCACCATGTTGAAGTAGTCCAACCACCATTGTAAACCAGGGTCCCATGTCCAAGTGCTCATGTGAACTCCTCGTGGAAGATTTTGGATCCCAATAACCAACTCCAAATGATGCTCCCAAGACTGACACCTATCATGTGGATCCAAATAAGAAGATCCATCCACATAGTAGAAAAGGGTCGTAGCAGAATCTGGAATGAATAATACCACTGTAGAATATGTAGACCGAATGCTGGTAACTACCTCCTGATGTGGGACATTGATGTTCTCTACAGAAGGTGGAGTAAAGTCATCAAATAAAATATGAAAGTGGTTGTCATCCCAAAAATGAAAACTATCCATATACCAATCATCACAATTTGCCTCAAAATCATACCAATCATATATTTCTTGATTATATTCATCCCTGAGGCCCTCCATAAAAAATCTCTCCTGCATGTTATTCAATGAATCTTGAATACTACGAAAACTATCATTGAGGCAGTCTGTGAGGCTGTCTGTGAGGCTATGTACAAATGCATCCAATGTGTGAAACAATTAGGCTTTGAATGATTCAAGAATTTCTTTCAGGTTTTGAGAAGAAATAGCCATCTAAGCATCCTATGAACTCACCCAATAAGTTACGACAGAAAATCGTGGCTTTTTCTGAAAAACCCTAAAAAACTGTTGAAGTTAAAATGCTCATAACTTCACTTCCCAGACTCTGTTTTGGCTGATTTTTGTTTTGAACTTCGGCGAAATTGTGAGAGGAACTCATATCTGTAATTTATTTGGGCAAATTCGGCCTCCAGATGCTACAAAAGTAAAAAAATTCTCGCCATCGTCCGTGGAAAAAATCCTGAAAATTTGCAGATTTTAAAACTTCAATATCTTGACTTCCCGGACTTCGTTTTGGACGATTTTTTTTTTTTAATTTGGTGTTTTTCTGAGAGAAACTTATATATACAACCCTTTTTCTGAAAATTTTTCACAAAAATATACCAAAAACTTCGAGAATGTCGCGGCCCTCTTTTTTCTGCTCCGAAAAAAAATAAAATCTGCAAAATTAAAAAATATTTGCCCACAATGTCTACCAAGGAAAGTGCTCTGATACCACTTGTTAAAATCCGAAGACTGAATACAAAAAAACCACAACATATATATCAGAACAATATGCAAAACCACACTTTATTATATCAAAACCCTTGAGGTAGGGCAACACCACTTGTTAAGAACCCAATACTGAATACAAAAGAACCACAACAGATATAGAAGAACAATATAGAAAAACACCACTTTATTATTACCAAACCCTTGAGGTAGGGAAAAACCATACAATGGATCCTATTATGGAAGGGATCCTCTTCTGTTCACTTGCCTCTTCGAGGGGGCTTCCTCCTAATGAGCTTCAGCTCCAAATACAATATTTCTCTTCATGTCTCATTACATTACTTGAATCCCTTTATATAGTGCTACCATCACCTAAGAACATTCTAGAGGAGGAATTTTCTAGAAGTAGAACCTTCTAAGAAGTCCTCTTACATTTATTATATCTAATTACTCATTTATTATATCTAACTACCATAGTGGGCCTTATTTAATAATATAGTGGACCTAGTCTACCTTACATTGAATGACCTCCACTATTATCACTATGGGCCCTCTGGGCCCCCCCACTACCTCTCTAGCTACCTTACAGCATCTCTACTATGGGAATATGTTGCTTCCATTGAATCTCCCCATGTCCATCTGTCTCTCCTATATCATTCATCTTGTAAGGATACATGTCTGCTACATTGAATATTGGTGATATTCCAATATCCTATGGAAACTCAATCTCATAATAATTTGCAGCAAATTTTCTGAGGATCTTATAAGGTCCTATCTTCTTCATCTTCATCTTGTTGTACTTCCCTTTCAGGAATCTCTCTTTCCTCATATGCACTAAAATCTGATCTCCAACTTCAAATTTTACTTCTCTCCTTTTCCGTTCTACTCTGCTTTTATACTTATGGTTTCTTTGTTGTAGATGTCCTTTTATTTGATCATGCAACTTATGAATCTCTGCAACAAAGTCTTATGCTCCTATTCTTTGAGACTCATCTCATCCTAATTATCTTAACTCTGGAATTCCGCTTGGATGCATTCCATACACTATCTAGAATGGACTTCCTCCAATACTCCTATTTGGTGAGTCATTGTATGCAAACTTTGCTTTGGGAAGAATTTGATCCCACTAGGTGTTATGTTTAGTGACTTAAAATTTTAACAAGTTCCCTAAAATATTATTTACCACCTCAGTCTATCCATCAGTCTAAGGATGATATGTTGAATTGAAAGACATATTTGTCCCTAGATTCTTCCACAAATTTCTCCAAAAGTTTCCTACAAACTTTGTATCTCTATCTAAGACTATACTTCTGGGCAACCCATGTAATCTCACAATCTCTTTGAAAAATACGTTAGCTATATGGGTAGCATCACTAGTTTTCTGACATGGTATGAAATGTGCCATATTTGAAAATATATCAACCACTACAAAGATTGAATTTCTCCCTCTCTGGGTTCTTGGTAGTCCTAGAACAAAATCCATGCTTATATCATCCCACGGCCTATCTGGAATGGGTAATAGTTGATAATCATGTATTTTGTTGCTTTCTTTTTGCATATTGGTAGATTCTGCATCTATCTACAAATTTATTTACATCATATCTCACACTTGGCCAATAATGTGAAGAACTCAATTGTGCATATGTTTTATCATGGCCAAAGTGTCCAGCCAAATGTCCATTGTGCTTCTCCTTGAGAAAATTATCCCTCATTGAGCACTTCGGGATACACAATTGACTTCCTTTGAATAAAAGTACATCTTGGATCAGATACTCCATCCATTGGCTTATGTCCCTTAGAAAATGGTTCTTACATGCTTCATAAGCTTGCTTAAAACTTGGCTCTTCCTGATACATCTCCTAGAGGTGTTAAAATCCCAAGATCTCCACTTGAAATTCCTGTAAGATCAAACATCTCTTGCTCAAAGCATCTACAACTTTTTTAGCGCTTCCACTAATATGCTTAATAACAAAAGTAAAATTATGCATCAATTCTACCCATTTTGCATGCATCTGGTTCAATTTCTCTTGTCTGGTTATAAACTTCAAAGCTTGATTGTCAGTATACAACACAAACTCTTTCGGAATAAGATAATGCCTCCATTTTTTCAAAGCTTGTATTACAGCATAAAATTATTTTTCATACGTGGAATACTTTCTCTTAACATCATTCAGCTTCTCACTAAAATAAGCAACAGGTTTATTGTCTTGACTCAAAACTGCTCCAACTGCTATTCCACTTGCATCACACTTTACTTGAAAAGTCGTTTTTAAATCTAGAAGAACTAAAATAGGTTGTTCTGTTATCTTTTCCTTTAACACTTTAAATCCTTTCTCATCTTATGTTCTTTCTTCATGGTGTGTAGTATAGGTGCACAAATACCGCTAACATTTTTTATGAACTTCCTATAAAAACTTGCTAATCCATGAATACTTCTTACCTCAAATACACTCCTTGGAGATGGCCAATCTCTGATTGCCTTCACCTTTTCTGGATCCATCTTCAACTCATTTGAAGAGATTACAAATCCCAAATATGTAAGCTTTGTTCTCATGAAAGAACATTTCTTCAAATTTACTAACATCTTCTCTTGCTGCAATCTTCTCAATACCATCTTTAGATGTTTCAAATTCTCCTTTTCAGTCTTACTGAAAATCAAAATGTCATCTAAATACAAAATTACAAATGTACCAATAAAGTATTTGATCACTTCATTCATAAACCTCATAAATGTACTTGGGGCATTCCTTCATTTTTCTTGAATGTTGTCTTCCATTCATCTCCCTCTCTCATCCTTATCTAATGACAACCACTCTTCAAGTCTATTTTGGGAAAAAAATTTGCTCCACTTAAGCAATCCATGAGATCATCCATTATGGGTAAATGAAATATACACCTGATGGTTATGTTGTTTATGGATCTACAATCTGTGCACACTCTCCAACCTCCATCCTTCTTTGGACTCAACACAGTTGACACTGCACATGGACTCAAAATCTCTCTTATCAACCCTTTATCCAAAAACTCTTGGACTTGATTCTTGACTTCTTCATTGTCTTGAGGGGTCAATCTATATGTTGCTTTGTTTGGTAATATTTCTCCTGGAATAAGGTCAATACGATGATCGATACTCCTAATGGGTGGTAAAGAGTGAGGTAACTCATCCACCACAATATCAACAAACTCATCTAACAGCTCGTGGACTTCAACAGGAAAATCATTCATAGAAGTATTTGTAAGAATGAATCTTGGCTTACCTACAACACCAAACTGCATTTCATGTTCTTTCTTGAATTTTTCAAGAGTTCCTTCCCACTCATGAGAAGTATACTAGAACTAGTTTCTTCTTTGACTCCTTTATCTTCTATTGGCAACAATATTACATCCATTCTTCTCAGTGGTATAGGTATTATTTATCCCATCATGTACGACATGTTTATCATATTTCCAAGGTCTCTCCAATAGAACATGACAAACATCCATAGGTATAACATCACATAAGATTTCATCTTTATAACCACCTATTTTAATTTCAACTTTGCATTGTCAACTTACCATTACTTGGTGTCCTTTCTACAACCATGATACTTTGTATGGAATTGGATGTGTAGTCATATACAACTTCATCTTCTCTACCATCTTGTTAGCGTCGCGATTTTTCTTTCCATTTAGAGTCGATTTTAGTCTAGGTATGGCCCATGCACCCAAACATGTGAATTCGGGTACATAACATCGCAAGGTCAAAGTCAGCAAATGGTTAGTTGGCCCTTGGAAATGGGAAGGGATGTCAGAGTCAAAAATGCGTAAGCAGTATGAGTATGTATTTTCTAAAGAGTCGAGTCTGGTTAAGAAATCAGTCTCTACATACCCTAGGTCAAGTTAGGTAGTTAATGGAAGTTGCATCGGCAAGTTCAACAACTATTATCAATTCATCATGAAGGCCGAGGGAAGGAAAAATTGCAGTGTTCGTGTCAAGCATGCCCTGCAAACCTTATCACCTGTGCTACACTCAAGGATGTGCCATGGAAAACCTGCAATTCAATTCAAAACATCCCATCGTCATGAATTTACTATCCTCTAGCACAAATTCCCCTTCTTCCCGACTTGTTATAAATTTCAGATGCTCAATGCCCATTTCATTCATGAAGCCAAGTTTGCACTCTATTTGCAATTTCCCTTGCCATTTCAGGTTGATCAAAATTCTATCCTTGTACATTTGTCAGATAGATCATGCGCAAAGTACCTATTCGTTGCGACATGGTCACTTCCCAAAGTATAAGGAGAGGTGGCAGAGCAGGATAATTGCCAATTCTAGGCCCCAAAATGACTGGGAGTCTTTCTCACCCACAACAAGCATTCCCAAGGGCGTGAAAGGAGTTATTCCTTTACCCACATAGGCTATCAGATCAAACCGCATGGAGCTTGAGGCCAATAGACTTGTGCAGGGAGGAAATACAGTAGAAGTCTCATATCCCCAACAGCAAATACCTCAGAGAAGGGGCAGGACAAGGAAGAACAAGGAATCTAAGGAAGCATGAGTTTCAGAAGAGCCGCATGCCAGATTGATGGCCAAAGAACTACTCATGCATGCCATCCGGTTGGATCCCACTAGAGGATTGAGCCTCAAAAGCAGGAGCAGAACAAGGAAAACATATATCAGAGGAGCGAATAATCAGGAGCCATCTCAGTAGCTAAAGTAGGAAAAGTTGGCTATCACTGAACTCTATTAGGAAAACATGGAGTTGAGGCAGAAACTAGCGTCAAAGATAATGGAACTATCAACAGCACATGGTCATGAAGGGAATGTGGCATGGCTAAGAAAACATATCAGAGAGGCACAAGACGCCATTGTACAGTTGTGAGAATCACAAAGTTGGTCAGAGGAAAGGCACACGAAGCATTCCACAGAATGTGAAGCAGTTGAGAAGGAAGCCTGCGTAGTGTTCATCTCTGTGCCCGCAAACATAAGATAAATATTGGCAGGTTTGAAGGACATGTTTCCCTAAAATCACCCTACCATTTTGGTAACATCCGTGATAATTGAAAAACCACATTTCGTGCATATTTTTCCCAACAAATGAGCACACAGTAGAAATCAAAGTTGTTATAGCAGATAGTGAGTTCTTGGCGAACACCTACCCGCTCAAACATCCGATTGAAGGGAAACATTGACACATATTTTCCTTATATCAAGACCTGTTTGATGATCAAATCCTCGTGGAAAATTTGCAAGCATTCATATGTAAACCAACGTGATTATTGTCTATTTTTGGAAAACACCATGTGAAGAGTCTCTGACGCATGCCACTCATTTTCCTAGTTTTCAGAGCTAGCAGTTAGAAAAAGAGTAGCCCAAGTGGCACCCTAATTTATATATTTCATCTTTTCAATGTAAGCTAGGTTGGTTGGAAAAATTGGTGGACGACAACTATTGTATGTAATTTGAGTTTTTGACCGAAATTTATTGAAAAGGTCTTGAAACTTGATGAAAATATTCTAGTTGTAGCAATCAGATGTATTGTGCCTCTTTCTTTGCATATGTGCTTTCTATTATCTTTATTCATATATTTTTCTATCTATTTCAGAACAAATTTTTGAACCTGTGGATTCACTACGCAGTGCCCCTTAATCATGCCACTTAGACAAAACGTGTTCTTCTAAAGCTAACTCTCAATTCGCCCACAGTGGTGCTTTGAGTTACTTCTTGTGTTTCCCCCCCCCCCACTCATTACGATTTTACACTGAAGACTTTTTCTTTCCTAGCCTTATCGTCTCATGCTCAGTCACTGAGTCATTTATCTCTGTCAATATCCTAAATCGACTCCATAGCCCAAGTCTTACTTTCTTGCGCCAATATAAATAGAACCCACAATATCAAAGGTGTTAAACCTAGCCACTACTTTCAAAGCCAAATCCTGCATGGAGACCGTGCCTCCCAAGAGAGCCCTCTTCAAATCCAAAAGGCTAGTTTCAGGTCTCAAAGTTGGTTGAAAATGTTACCTTCATCGTCTGTTTATCATCCAAATAGATTTACGTAGTGATAACATTTTGGTGTCATTGTCGGGGATGAAATCGAATATTTTTTTCCCTGGGAGAACGACTAATGTTGCAGTTTGACCCCTGAGGGTAATAGAGGAACAAACATCTATACTGGTTGAAACCCTTACCCCATTGAATCCAATACAAAATACCAGTAGCTCCAAGTAGAGCAGTTCAGAAACCCTAGCTCCGAAGATGATCTATACCAGATCAAATCCTGACCCGAACCCCACAGAGCCTATGTATGAAAAATAGTTTGGACGAGACCATTTTCAACCTGAAGAAATTACAAGCCCTGATATCAAATAATATCCCTCGAATCCTAGGTCCTCCCAAAGCCATGTCCACCAGGTTCTCCCCCCTCATCCCTCCAGCCCAACTACATGACTTGCCTCAGAATTACAGCCAGAGAATCAAACTCTACGACGCAGAAGGGAACGTTTCCGCCCAGAGGCACTTGGACTGGTTTATTGATTTCTTTGACCTGGAGGAGGTGGACTATGAAGACGCAAAAATGAGGTTGTCTTCTCAGATCCTTTCGAGAGATGTAATAAAATGGTTCAAATCCCACCCGTCTGCGAGCATTTGAGACTTTTCCACATTCGAGGCATCTTTCCTAAATAAATTGGGGGACAAGAAAAATCTTTTTTCAATTGTTAACATGGTACAATAATATGAGGAAAGTGTCGGAAGAGATAGTGCAGGAATTCTCAGTCTGTTTTTTGAAGGTGTACAACTCAATCCTTGCAAAATTCAAGCTACACCCCGATGTTGTGCAGTTGTGGTATGTCGATTCCTTTGATAGTGATTTTTCCCTGTTTTTGAGAGAAAGAAGATCAACAAGTCTAGACGCTATAATGAGTAACGCTGTCAAAGTCGAAGTAAACATGATGGCATCAGGAAAAATAAATTTGAGGTTCAACTGAGGTGATAAGAGACACCATGGATATGCATAGCCATCAACTTCGCGGTCCTCAGATGACAAGTTTGACATGATGATGAAGACGATGGAGAAAATGATCGAAATAATGTCCATGGGAAACAGACCTATTTCTTGAGAACAGAACAACCCCCAGCCTAGGTATCAAAACCTCAAAAGGGGTCAAGTCCCTCAAATCAGGTAGAGGGATCCAGGCGACCAGCGGACAAAACCTCCATTCATAAAAAACTATGTAGACGAAGACTTCAACGAGGCATTCAAAGACCAGATGCATTGTTGTGATGCCAAAAATCCACGTGTGTTTTTTACAAAGAGAAAGCATGATCGGTACATGAGAGAAAACAACAGATTTTTTTTGGAGACGAATGATGATATGATACTCTAAATGGATGATGTGTCATCTTGGGAGATAGAGGAGTTCAAAAAAGGCTATCAGAATGTCATCATGCAGTTCTAGAAGAAATACAACCTCCAGAGCAAAGATGTTCCCCTCAAGCCACAAAAAATAAACCCCATAAGGAAACCCCTAGTGAACACCCCTTCCATAAGTCGACTGAGGCTAGAAAACATGACCAAGGATGCAACAGAGAAATCTAAGTCGAAGGAGGAGGCCCCCAAGAAAAATCTAGAAGCAGGCCGGGAGGAGAGCAGAAAAGAGGTATAGAAAGTCTGTCCCCCTTTCAATTTTGAACATGAGATGGCCAAAATCAAAATCTATGTCCCATTCAATGAAGTTATTAGAAAGGGTGAGTATCGGGAGAAAATCATTAAAATGATGAAAATGGGAGGAACCCCCGATACTTTGAATGTCCAAGATGACCACCCCGCTATCCTTTTTGGCTTGCGCATTGAAGAGACAAATGATACGGAGGACGTCCCTCTATTATACGTCAGTCTAAATGTCCATGACAAGAACTTTCATAATGCCATGTTGTATTCCGGTGCGTCATACAACCTCATGCCAAAGGTGATCATGGATGAATTGGGTTTGGATATCACCAGTCCATACAAAGACCTTTCCTCTTTTGATTCAAGGAAAGTCAAATGTTTGAGCCTCATCAAAGACCTGGTTGTGTCATTGGCTCAAATCCCCTCAAAGAACATGGTTATGGACGTAGTCATCGTAGACATACCCCCAAAGTTTGGCATGCTGCTATCAAGGTCATGGGATGCAAAGTTAAAGGAAACATTGCATATGGATATGTCATACACCACCATCACTGTTTTTGGCCATGACAGACGTCTATACAGAGAAGTGATGTTGAAATACATGGTAAGTAGCAAAACACAGCCAAATAATCATTCTATATACTATGTCGACACTGATATTGGTTCTTCGCTATTCTACAATGATTTGAGTTTCGAAGAGGAAGAGCCAACAGAAATCATGATAGCCAATGAGGACACCACACAGAAAGAGACAGAGTGCGCTGACATGAAGAACTGCATGGAAAACAAAGCATGGAACATGAGTTTTGATGGTGTTGTCAGTAAGTAAGGAGCGGGTGTTGGCGTGTGGATAAGTCCTCCTAAGGTCGGCACAAAGTTATGATCATACAAGCTTGTGTTTGAATGCACCAAAAACATGGCCGAGTATGAAGCACTAATATTGGGCTAACAAGTTTTTGAAAGAATTAGGCGTGCAGAAGATAGTGGTGCACAAAGATTCTGAGCTGATCATAAATTAGGTTAAGGCTGTATATCAGACCAAACACCCCAAGCTGAGAGTGTACAGAAATTTGGCTTCGGACTTCCTCGAAGGATTTTCATAGTATGACCTATATGTTGTCCCAAAAGAGAAAAATCAAATTGTCGATGTGTTGGCCACCTCAGCATCGGATTTTAAGATCTCCATCTTCCCAAAAAAAAGATATGAAATCGAGGTCAAGCACAGGCCGACAATGCCTGATAATGTCAAACATTGGCAAGTGTTTGATGGTGACAAGTAGGTGGAAATATTCCTCCTTATGAGTGATGAGTTTGCTAATACGAACATTGACGAGGAATGTTGTTGTGACGAAGATGAGAGCACGGATGCATGCATTAATGATGACCCTTTCCAAAACCAGATCGTGGGAAGGGAAATAATACAACTAAAAAATAATATCATTCCAAAGGGTTTGGTGTCACTGGAAAAGTTTTTTGACGAAAATGATGTGGCTAAAAACCCTAAGATCACTGCAAGCGAAGAAGACGTGGAAGATTGCAACGTCAGGATTGAGGAGAACCCAAAGATGGTAAAATTATCAAAGACACTCAGTCCAGACATCAAGCAGGACTACATCAAGCTCATGAAGGATTTCCTGGACGTCTTTGCATGGAGCTATGATGACCTAAAAGTATATGACACTAAAGTAATCCAACATGTTATCCCTCTCAAGGAAGATCAAAAACCTTTCAAACAGAAGCTGAAATGGATAAATCCCCTGTTGTTGTCGTTGATCGAGAAGGAGGTAAAGAAACTTTTCGACGCTAAAGTCATTGTTTCCTTGCGATTCTCGAAATGGGTAGCTAATTTGGTGCCTGTGAGAAAGAAGAGTGGTGAGATAAGACTGTGTGTAGACTTCTGAAATTTAAACAAAGTGTCTCTCAAGGATCACTACCCCTTCCTAAAATGGACTACATCCTACAAAAAGTGGTGGGGTCCCAGAAGATGTCTATGCTAGATGGGTTTTCAGGATATAATCAGATCATGGTCCACCTTGATGACAGAGAGAAAATGGCTTTCACAACTCCATTGGGAATGTTCATGTACGTCAAGATGCCTTTCAACCTGATGAAAATTGGATCCACTTTCCAGAGGGAAATGGACATCACGTTTGCTAATGAGAAGGACACGTTCATCATTATTTATCTGGAAAACATCACAGTATACTCTGCCTTTGACAAACAACATCTCGAGCACCTGAAGAAGGTTTTCCATAAGTGAAAGAAGTTCACCATATCGCTAAATCCAAAGAAATCGCATTTCAGGGTGGAAGAGAGGAAGTTGTTAGGACTCATCATCTCCAAGGAAGGCATCAAGACAGAACCCAGTAAGGTTGAAGGGATCATAAATATCATCACCCCACGCAATAAAATATAAGCACAATCCTTCTTGGGAAAGGTGAAATTCCTGAGGAGGTTCATCTCGAACCTGGATGAAATCATAAAACACATAACCTGTATGATCAGGAAGGGAAACGAGATCAAGTGGAACCCAGAGGCCAAGAAGTATTTTGAAGATATCAAAGTGGCACTAACTAAATCTCCTGTGCTAGCCAGCCCAGACTTCATGAAATATTTCATCATGTTTTCCTTCGCCTCAGACCACACTATTGTCGACGTGATGTTGCAGAAAGATGAACAAGATTTTGAGAAATCCATAGCCTATTTTAGCCGGACACTACGCAATTTTCCACTAAGGTATGACATTATGGAGATATAGGCTTACACCTTAGTGAAAGCTTTGAAAGAGTTTAGGACATACATATTACACTCCCATGTCATCGCTTATGTGCCCAGCTGCTCAGTAAAGGATATCCTGACTCAACCTAACTCGGAAGGCAGGAGGGGGAAGTGGATAGCGGCCATGTTGGAATATAATCTTGATATTAATCCTATGAAACTGATCAAGGGTCAGGGCCTCGCGAAGTTAATGGCATAGTCGGACTATGAAGCTGTAGGAATGAATTTCATCATTGATCCATCAGAATTCCCTCAAGGAGAAACAATTGTGCAGGTATCTCAGCAGTTCATTGATTTGCCATGGTATGTAGACATCATCTATGTGTTGGACAATCTTTAGGCTCCACCGGGCGTAAGTAAGACTAAGGCCAGATTTCTCAAGCTTAAAGCAGTTAAGTTATGCATCCTAGAAAATTCACTCTATTGGAAAGACCTCAGGGGAATATTGCTAAGTTGTTTGCTGGAAGATGATGCGAAGCAGGCCATACAAGAATTCCACAAAGGCGATTACGTAGGACACAACTACTGGAAAACCACCACGCACAAAATCCTGAGGGAAGGTTACTACTAGCCTACAATATTTGCTGACGTGTATAAAGAGGTATCTAGCTGCCATGAATGTTAGATTTTCGACAGGAGAACAAAGTTTCAACCCCTCCCACTAAATACGATCTCAGTCGAAGAACCTTTCATGCAGTGGGGTCTAGATTTCATAGCAGAAATAAATATGCCATCCTCCGCACAACACAAATGGATACTCACAACCATCGACTATTTCATGAAGTGGATAGAGGCAATCCCCACAAAGCAAGATACCAACACAGTCATCATCCAATTCCTAGAGACAAACATTTTTTCGAGGTTTGGGTGTCCTGTCAAAATCATAATAGACAATGCGGTTGCATTCAAGTCTAAGAGGATGGAAAACTTTTGTCATGATTACAACATAACCTTGGGGAATTATACAGCATACTATCCACAAGGAAATGGGTTAGAAGAATCCTTGAATAAGAGCCTAACCAGGATCATCAAATGACTCCTGCAATACAACAAGAGAGCCTGGCATAAAAATCCTATCTATACATTGTGGGAAAATTGGGTTACCACCAAGAAGTCTATCTCAACATTTCCTTTTCAGATCATTTACAGCACGGACACAATCTTCCCTACTTCACTAGGACCGCCCGTCATAAATTTGTTGCAAGAAAAGGAGGTTTAGCTGAATGATGTGCAAAGGAGAATAAACCAGCTAATTCACACATAGCGGGCGAGGGACCAGGTCTATAATCGGTTGTAGCTCCATCATGAGATGATGAAGAAAGCTTTCGATAAGCGTTCTAAATAGGAATATTTTCAGGTAGGGGAGCTGGTGCTAAGGTGGGACGCGAGATGTGAATATAAAGGTAAGAATGGAAAGTTTGTGCACCTTTGGATAGGCCCATTCAGAATCAAAGCGTATTGTGGGAACAATGCTTATTTCCTGGAAGGGATAAATGGAGAATGCCTTGGTTAGGGGCCTGTAAATGGCAGGTTCATCAAGCATTATCTGACGAAATAAAATCTGTTTAAGTCATTTGTCATTGTAAATAGTCATTTTATTTTTGCGTCAAGTCATTAGGTCAACAGAAAATTGAAGCCCAAAGTGAAGGCCCTAAGTTCATGATAAAGATTAGAAGTTGCGTCAATAGGTTTAGTTTACTTTCTATATATAATTTATTTCTCTTAGTGTTTGAAGGTCAAATAAATCCCAATGGTCAGCAACCTAGTCTACTGTTCTTTGCTACCTCGCGGGGAGGATAGCACCCTCATTGGAGCCAGTTGTTAGCGCTTGCATTTTTCTTTTTATTTAGAGTCGGTTTTAGTCTGGGTATAGCCCATGCACCCAAACATGTGAAGTCGGGTACGTACAACCGTGGGGTCAAAGTCATCAACTGGTTAGTTGGCCCTTGGAAACAGGAAGGGATGTCATAGTCGAAAATGCATAAGTAGTATGAGTATGTCTTTTCCAAATATTTGAGTCTGGTTTAGAAATCAATCTCTTCATGACCAAGGTATAGTTAGGTAGTTAATGGAAGTCACATCGACAAGTGAAGCAGTTATTATCAGTTCATCATGAAGGTCAAGGGAAGGAAAATCCACGGTGTTTGTATCATGCATGCCCTGCGAACCTTATTGCCTATGTTCTACACGCAGGGATGTGCCATGGAAAACCTACAATTTGATTCAAAACATATTATCGCCATGAATTTATTGTCCTCTGGCACGATCTCCCCTTCTTCCCAACTTGTTATAAATTTCATATGCTCGGCGTCGATTCCAGTTGCGAAACCAAGTCTGTACTTTGTTTGCAATTTCCCTTGCCATTTCAAGTCGATCAAAATTCTCTCCCTTTGCATTTTTAGGATAGATTGCATGCAAAGTACCTACTGGTCATGACATGGCAACTTCCTAGAGTATAAGGAGAGGTGTGCAGAGTAGCAGAATATCTAGGTCTATCCCCCAAAATGATTGGGAGTCTTTCTCAACCACGGCAAGCATTCCTAAGGGCGTGAAAGGAGTTATTCCTTTACCCAGAGAGGATATCAGATCAAACTGCATGGAGTCTGAGGCAGAAAGACTTGTGAAGGGAGGAAATATAGTAGAACTCTCTTCTCCCTAGCAAAAAATACCTTGGAGAAGGGGCGGGGAAAGTAAGAACAAGGAAGTTGAGGAAGCCCTAGTTTCAGAAGAGCTGTGTGCCAAATTGGTGGCCGAAGAACTACTCATGCATGCTATCTAGCTGGAGCCCGCTGGAGGATTGAGCTGCGAAAGAAGGAGAAGAACAAGAAAAATGGATATCACAGAAGCGAATGATCAAGAGCCATCTCAGCAGTTAAAGTAGGAAAATATGGCTATCGTTAAACTCTATATGGAAAACATGGAGTTGAAGCGATAACTACCATCAAAGACTATGGAAGTGTCAGCATCACATGGCCATGAAGGGAACATGGCATGGCTAAGAAAACAACTCAAAGAGGTGCAAGACACCATTTTACAACTGTGATAAGCACAGAGGCGGTCAGTGGAAAGGCACACAAAGAATTCTAAGGAATTTGAAGGGGTCGATAAGGAAGCCTTCGCGGCTCTTGCCAGTGCGTAGAAAACACAAGTTTAGCAGGTGTTTGTCTCTGTGCCCGCAAACATAAGATAAATATTGACATTTTTTAAGGACATGTTTCCTAAAATCACCCTACCATTTTGGTAACAGCCGTGATAATTGAACAGCCACCTGCTGCGCATATTTTTCCCAGCAAATGAGCACGCAACAGAAATTAAAGTCATTACAGCAAATAGCGAGTTCCTAGCGGACACCTGCCTGCTCAAACATCCAATCAAAGGGAAACATTGACACATATTTTACTTAGATCAATACCTGTCCAATGATCATATCCTCATGGTGAATTTGTGAATAGTCATATGTAAACCGACGTGATTATTGTCTATTTTTGGAAAATGCCATGTGAAGAGTCTCTGACGCATGCCACTCAGCTTCCTAGTTTTCAGAGCTAGCAGTTAGAAAAAGGGTAGCCCAAGCGGCGCCCTCGTTTATATATTTCATATTTTCGATGTAATCTAGGTTGGTTGGAAAAATTGTTATACGACACCTATTGTATGTAATTTGAGTTTTTGACTTAAATTTAATGCAAAGGTCCTAAAACTTGATGAAAAGATTCTAGTTGTAGTAGTTGGATGTATTGTTCCTCTTTCTTTGCGTATGTTCTTCCTGTTATATTTATTCATATCTTTTTCTTTCTATTTTGGAACAAATTTTTGAACCTATGGATTCGCTGCGCAGCGCCCCTTGTTCACACCACTTAGACAAAACATTTTCTTCTAATGCCAACTCCAAATTCGCCCATAGCAGTCCTCTGAGTTACTTCCTGTGTTTTCACCCACCACTCATTACGGTTTTACACTAAATATTGTTGCTCGCCTAGCCTTATCCTCTCAAGTTCAGTCACTGAGTCATTTTTCTTTGTCATTCCCTTAAATTGACTCCATAGCCCAAGTCTTACTTTCTTGCGCCAATATAACTAGAACCCACTATATCAAAGGTGTTAAACCTAGCCACTTCTTTCAAAGCCAAATCCCACGTAGAGACCGAGCCTCTCGAGAGATCCCTCTCCAGATCCGAACGGCTAGTTTTAGGTCTCAAATTTGGTTGAAAAAGTCACCTTCATCGTTTGTTTATCATCTGAACAGATTTAGGGAGTGCTAACAATAACCACCTATTTTAATTTCAACTTTGCATTGTTGACTTACCTTTACTTGGTGTCCTTTCTGCAACCGTGATACTTTGTATGGACTTGGATGTGAAGTTGTCTATAACTTCAGCTTCTCCACCATCTTTGTGGATACTAAATTATCAATGCTTCCACTGTCTATTATCACTTTGCATACTTTGTCTTTGGTACTGCAAGCGGTTCTAAATAAATCATTCCTTTGGACAGGTTCTTTTGCCTCTTTCTCTAGATTCAAGAGAAATTTCCTCATCATGAGTGATCTTTCTTCTTATGTTTCTCTTGCCTCAACGTTCCTTTTCTGTGCTTCAGAATGTGAGCTTATCCACCTTTTGCAGTCTTCTTTTTCTCAGGACAATCCCAAGACATATTCCATGTCTTTCCATAGGAATAACACTTCACTTCTCCTCCTCTTCCTCTTCCTCTTCCTCTAGGAAAGGAATTTCTTCCACCATAGTATCCTCCTCTTGAAATTTGACCTCTCTCTATCTAACGATTCTGGTTTCCAGTTTCAGCTCTAGACTTCTGGAACTTCTCTCTGATAGGTGTTTTTCCTTTTCTATGACTTTTTCCTCTGTTTCTTTGATTCTTCTTCTTTTCCAACTTCTCTTCTACCTTCGGGGCTACCTGATAAGAATATTCCACTTTTCTCATGGTCATCATGCTAATCTCATATTGAATCTCATATCTCAGGCCAATTATATACCTGGAAACAATTTCTTCATCAGTATCCTTATGTCCTGCTCTAATGTTCAGTTTATAAAATTCCTTAGTGTACTCCTTCAATGACAAGCCTTTCTGTCTCAAGTTATGCAATCTCTTGAAAATATTGATTTGATAGTCTTTGGGTATGAAATTATCTTTTAACTTTTCTACCATTATATCCCAACTTTTAATTTTGGACTTGCCTTTGCATCTTCTATCTACCTGCAATTTTTCCCACCATAGTGTTGCATGTCGCTTCAGTCTGGTCACAACATGCTTTACCTTCTTCTCATCATCAACATCCTCATAGTCAAAGTACTTATCCAAAGAACTTATCCAATCAAGGAGTTCTTCCACATCTAAATTACCTTCATACATTGGAACTTCAATCTTTTCTTTGGCTCCTAGCTTAACAACATCTCTCAGTAACCGTTCTTCTGCAACTTCCTCTCCTACTGCTTCTTCAGCTTCAAATTATTCTCTTTTCTCTTCACTAATGTTACCTACTTTTGGTGCTCTTATATATATTTCCTCCATGGCATCTAATATCACACGGAGTTGTCTCATCTCTTCTCCCATTTCTACATTAGCTACAGGTCTCTCTCTATTCCTCCTTAGCGGCATGGTTATGAACTTCCTTTCACAGACAGAACTTAATTTGGGATCTGATACCACTTGATGCATACCCCCCCCCACCTTCTCCTGGGGCCCGTGCAACCTCTTTTTCTAAGGATCATTTACTTTGAGGGCCAGAGTGGCTAATAGGTTCCTGTTGAACCTGAAAAAACCTTTTCCATAGGTCTTTATCCCTCTTTTCAACGTGAAATACCTTACAGAGGGCTTTGACAAGTCAGCAGAGAAATCCACATGACCTTGGGCTTAAAACCATGGTCTTATCTCTTTATCCTCAAATGCTCCGAGACTTCGAAGCTCTAGGCTTTGGGAATCCCAACAGCACCACATGACAGTTCTCATGAATGTCAAGTTCACGAACTATCGAACAACAGGCGAACCGATCAACGAATCTAGTGATGCGTAGAGATCTACGAATTTGAATCTCTTCAAAAATTTTGGCTTCAAATGTATTACCCACTCCATCCTACAATTCTACCAAATGTCAAACTTTGAATGAGTAAAATAGTATGGCTAGCACTCCTCCTCCCAATAAATGGTCCACACTCTCTTCATACTTTGAGCTTCGAGTATTTTACAACCATACAACTTGTTTCCTCTTGAAATTCAAACTAACGAAGATTAAATATGTTATCCATGTGTCCCTTTATGACTGAAGTTCGATATTAAATCTAGCCTTTGGGAGTTCTCAACCTAAAGTGAGACATGCCTCAATTCTTCTGGAGCACCAAGTCTCCAAATTACGAGATATGGCGCTACGTGTCCCCCATCTATCAATGGTTAGGATTTACTCCACTTTTCGGAACTTTGGGAGTCTTGATTACTTTTGAAACTACACTCCACTTCCTTTAGATCATCAGAATTCCAAACTATCTTTGATCTATAGAGATGTGTCCTTGTTGATGGATGGTCTAGATTCACTCCGGATCCCAGGACTTCGGGAAACACACACCCTTTTGCACTCAACGCTGGAAAATCTCCAAACTTACAAAGTCTAAAGGACTTCAAGAATTAACACCCATGCAACTCCTCACAATATGATGGTTTTGAATATATCTTTCTCCTCCCAAATGGATCTCATGCATTCGTCCGTTAAACAAGTCAAAATCCTTCCTCCAAATAAATTTGACCAATTTCTCCTGAGCTTTGACACTCGAAGAGTTTTGAACCCTAGTGCACACCTTGAACTACTTTTTGGACTTGAAGTCTCAAAGGGTCTCCCTGTAGGCACTCCTTGCACTCGCTTTTCCATGAAATTTTTCAACACTTCTCTAAGTGTCGGCCCTATGCACTCCTTGCACAGGTATTTCTCGGAGATCATTTACTCGAATGAATATATGGGCACACCTTGCACTCTCTCTATGATACTTCCCTCTATATCTTCTGAGTTTTCGAGTCTTCCAAAGACTCTATCCTGCACACTCCTTGCATGGGAATTGTGTGTTCCTTGACCAAATGTTTCAGAAGAGAAACAAATGAAACTTATGCAAATATTATAGATTCATTCACATAAACACAAACACACTAATGCAAACATGTAAAACACGTAAACACATAATCATAACCTCATTCAATCAATTAGCTCAGAGATATACAAACCCAATAATTGAAGCATATCTCGTCTCTTATATTCAAACAAAGAATATTTACACAGATTTCTTGCAGTTTCCTCCTCTGCTACAACAAGGATACAATGAGATTCATCATCTTAAACAATACTAACTTCATCATGGTTCAACAACAACTAAAACACTCTTCAACCACCTCTATTAGGCATAATTTACATATATTTATATATGAAGGGGCTTCTCGAGCCCTCCCTCTTGATTACCTACTGCCATCACATCGAAATCAAGCATCCTACCTCTAGGCTAGCTATAAATTAATGAGAATTTACAATATGGATAAGGATCAATTCTCAACATCTGTACAATCCCTTGATACATTAAATAAAACTACAATCCGCTAGGAACTCCTACAATGGCTTTAGCCTCCAAACATTAAAGATCATTAATTATATATTTTTCATAAATTCAAAATTCAAAAAGGTGCTTCCTCCTTGGAATCCAAATCAACTTCCATGTATGCGCTAGATGATGCATTGTCCTCCTTGTGACGTACTCGACCATCAATCCCTATCGGGTAACGCTATTGAAGAAACCTTAACCTTGCATTTCCTGCTCTTATACCAATTTGTGATGTTCCCAGTCACCCAATACACCAGGCAACGCGACACAGGAACATACATACATAAATATAT
>ML785664.1:101154-112285 GCA_009831015.1 Picea engelmannii | reverse complement strand
ATATATAGATAGATAGATAGATAGATAGATAACATGAATTTCTAATGAATTTAAAACAAATAACATAGAATTACTACTACCACACAGACTCCTATGGAATTGATAGTAATTCATACATGCAACAGAACACATCATAACATTGAAAGAATCACAAACATGCACAACATACATAGTTAAGAATAGAAATAATACTTATCTTTTAACTGGAGAAAAACCACCAACTACGTGCAAACCTTCCATGAACCTACCAGCCTAGGACCACATTTCTCATCACTCTCAGCAGTGGGTCACCCTCGATTTGGGACTAAACTCCACCAGGCAAGGGATTCCTAGGCTAGGCAAGGTCAATAGGAAAGTCACACAATTTAACAGGAAGGATTCTCTCCCAGGAGACACTTACGCCCACTGCTCACAGACTCTCATTCCCCACATGTTTGTCCCACCTCAGGAGTATACACCTTCACTATCACACAATCCATCGGCTACTCTATCTCCCTTATGGGGCTTCAGCAACAGGTTGGACTGGAATTCTCAAAGCTCTGTAGCAGCTATGAGACTCCCTCCAGGAGAACTCACTTCCTCAGCACACTCTCTCACCTAGAGAGAGTTTCTCATAGGCCTGAAAACCTCCTTCTTCAATCCACAACAACCTCTCTCACCTGGAGAGAGAGAGTTTCTCACAAGCCTGACAACCTGCCTCTTCAACCACAGGATTGACAACCTGCCTCTTCAAACCGCAATAGAAAAGTCGAGTAAGGCAAGGGACAGCTCAGTAAATTGCAGAGGTGCACAATGGCCACAGGTTCAACAATGGCAGAATTCACTGGTTGCATGCTTTATTAGTGCGTGAGTGAATGTGTGACGAGAGATGGGGAAGACTAGTCTAACATAGCGAAGATGGTGAGAGCATGAGAAAAAAATGTATGTTCATGAACCTCCCTTCTCGAGTGAGTGTGTGAGAGAGCCCCCAACAACAAGAATTTCCCCCTTCATACTGCATGTCCCTGAGCTGACACCTATCACTCATGAAGCACGTTCCTTTCCCTTTGGAAGTCACTTGTGCTCCCCAAGGAACTTAGGATAAAAACATATCCTTCTAAACAAATTTTGGAATAATAATAAATTATTATTCTCTTGGACTTAAGCCCTTAGACTTATCCCCTCTTTCCAACCTCTCAGCCCCCTCTCCATTACCCATCCTAGTGGAGTTTAGTCCCCCATTCTCTTTTATTGTGTTCAATATACAAGCAATGATGTTTTTATATTAATAATATGAATATTGAGATGTACAAAACAAGCTCCTGACCTTTAACACTTAAGATATCCAACCTACTAACACATAAGCCTACCAGCTTATAATTGCTCGTCTCACCAGCCTACAAAACATGTTTACAATTCATAATACAACTGGACTCTTCCTAGGGATATTACAATCCCCTCCCCTTATTTTTGTATTGTCCTCAGTGCAACTTATTTACACAGCATCAACAAGATTTTCAAAATCTTCAAAAAGATGAGGTTATTCTACCCACATATCATCCTCATGCTCCCATGTCACGCCCTCAGGACCGTAACAGGTCCACTGGACCTTTACAATACCTATGGCTCGATTCTGGAACTATTTATCTTCCGGTCCAATATGTGCACCGAATGCACTTGCAAGATGCCTTCTTGCTCCACCTGAATCAAATTCTAATCAATAACATGATTAGCATCAGGTATATATTTCTTAAGCAATGAAACATGAAACAAATTATGTACAGTCATGGATGCAAGAAATGAAATAATATATGCAATTGGTCCAATCCTTTCTAGGATTTCAAATGGCCCACAATATCTGGTTGCCAACTTGGAACAGTTTCCCAGCTTCAGGGAACTTCGGTTGGCTTTCACTTTCAAGAAAACATGATCACCCTATTTAAACTCCCTGTGGGTTCTATTCATATCAGCATAGCTTTTATGTCTGTCTTGGGCGGCTTTTAAATTATTCTTAAACTTCAACATTTTCTCTTCCATTTCCTTGAGAAATTCTAGCCTAATTATTGCTCTATCAGCTGGGTTGTCCCAGCTTACTGGGGTGTTTCACTTTCTTCCATAAAGTGCTTCAAATGGGCTCATATTCAGTGATTCTTGATACCCATTGTTGTAAGAAAATTTTACCAAGTGTAGGTAGTCTTCCCATTTAGATGGTTTGTCCATCACATACATCCTTAGCATGTCCTCTATCACTTGGTTCACCCTTTCAATTTTCCCATCAGACTCATGATGCTAGGCTGTGTTGAAGTTCAGATTCATTCCAAACCCTTTGAATAACCCCTTCCATAACTTTGAGGTAAATTTTGGGTCTTTGTCAAACACAATTGTCTTTGGAATACCATGCAATCGTGCTACTTCCTTCATATAAATATCAACAACATTAGTTTCCTTGTGAGTATTTTTCAATGGAATAAAATGGGCAGCTTTCGTAAGCTTATCCACGACCACCATGATGGAATCATGTTGCTTATTTGTTCTGCGAAATCTTGTGATGAAATCCATTGTCACCACTTCCCATTTCCACTCAATAATGGGTAATGGTTGTAGCAACCTAGTTGGGTGCCTATGCTCAACCTTGACCCTTTGACATTCTAAGCATTTATCTATGTACTCTGCAATTTCCTTCTTCATACATGGCCAAAAGTACTGGCTCTTGACTGCTTCCACTATTTTTTGATATCCAAGGTGCCCAGCATAAGGCGCGTTATGCATTTCTTTCAAGATCATAATTCTCAATTCCTAGAAATTAGGTACACAAATTCTATTTTTGTACAGGAGTGTTCCATCAGCTTCCAATTTATAATATTCCACTTTCTATAGCATCTTACCTTGTTGTAGCTTTGCCACCAATTCCGTGTACTGCAAATCTGCATTTGCAGCTTCTGAAATTCTGCCTTTAATATTAGTTTGATACATGCTAATGGTCATAGCATGTATTTCATGCACTCTTCTATTGAGTGCATCAGCCACTTTGTTCTCATTTCCTTTGATATGCTTGATATCAAAGTCATACTCACAAAGGAATTCCAACCATCTACTCTTCCTAGAATTCAAGTTTGGCTAATGAAACAAATACTTCAGACCGTTATCATCTGTCCTTAGTTCAAACCTCTTTCCTGTGAGGTAATGCCTCCATTTCTTCAGGCCGTGTACAATGGCTGCCAACTCCAAATCATGAGTTGCATAGAGCCTTTCATGCTCTTTCAATTTTTTGGACTCGTAACATATTACAAATCCATTCTGGCTAAGGACTCCTCCCAGTCATTCCTTACATGCATCTTTGCAAACCATGAAATCCTCATTCGGATCTGCAATTTTCAGAATTGCAGCACTGGTTAACAACTGCTTCAATTCCTAGAATCTTTTTTCACATTCTTTTGTCCAATGAAATTTATTCCCCTTCCTTTGCAAGGAATTGATGGGGTGAGATATTCTTGAGAACCATGCAATGAAACTTTTGTAATATCCAGCTATACCCATGAAGGATATGACTTATGTCACATTCTTCAGTGTTGACCATCCTCTAATGGCCTCTATCTTCTCAAGGTCCATTGTTATCCCTTCCTCTGAAATGATATGTCCCAAATAATGAATCTGCTCTTGATAAAATGAGCACTTGCTCAATTTGGCATAAAGTTGATGCTCTCTTAGCAATTTCAAAACTATCCTCATATGATGTTCATTCTCTTCCTCTGACTTTGAATACACCAAGATGTCATCCAAAAAGACTATGACAAACTTGTCTAGATATTCTCTAAATACACCATTCATTAGGCACATGAAAACAACAGGTGCATTTGATAACCCAAATGGCACCACTGTGAATTCATAATGACTATACCTTGTTATGAAGGCGGTCTTGTTGATGTCTTCATCCTTTATCCTTACCGGATGGTACCCTGACCCGAGATCTATTTTTGAAAATATCTTGGCATCCTTCAACTGATCAAAGAGATCATCGATCCTTGGCAAGGGATACTTGTTCTTTATTGTAACTTTATTCAATTGTCTGAAATCGATGCACAATCTCAATGTCCCATATTTCTTCTTCACAAACAAGACCAAGGCACCCCAATGTGACACACTTGGGTGTATATACCCCTTCTTCAGAAGTTCTTCAAGTTGCATTTGCAATTCCTTCAACTCTGGTGTACTCATTCTGTAAGGATTTTTTGACACTGGAGCCGCTCTAGGCATCAGGTTTATAGAGAAGTCAATATATCTCTTTTGGGGTAGTCTTGGTACCTCCTTGAATACATCTTCAAAATATTCTAGGACTGCATGGTCTTTAATATTTGACACCTTATCCTTAGGTGCTTTCTCCATATGGGCTGCAAATATTGGACAACCCTTCCTGTAGAACTTTTTCAACTGCATTGCTGAGATTTCTCTGATAGTCACTTCCCTTGGGATTCCTTGCACTTTCCTTGGGTTTCCTTCCTCATCTAGGCAAGTGAATTCCTTATTACGATAGTCTAATATGGCATGGTGTTGGTCCAACCAATCCATCCCAATTAGACAGTCATAGGAACCTAAAGGTAAGATGTTCAATTCATCCCTTGTGCTCAGTCCATTCATGTCCACTAGACAAGACTTAACCAACTCAACAACCTTTCTCTTGGCTCATGTAGCTAGCTACACCAACCAAGATTTTGCATGCTTGTTTCTTGGAAAATGAAAACTTTCCACCATTTTAGGATGTATATAACTATGACTAGCTCCTGAATCAATTAAAATAGAAATGGTTTGGTTGTTGATCATACCTTCCACTTCAATCATATGTGATTGATATGTTTTCTTGTTGTCCAGGGATGTGTATATCCTTTGTACACTTTTTCCCATGTCCTCCACTGTTTCTACTTGTTGAACATTATGGACAGCTCTCACTTTGTCATTTATGTGGGGGAAATATATGTACCTATTATTTCCTTTACAACCCCAACATTCCATAGGTGATTGTCTTGGCATTTTCCCACCTACTTCAGTCTTTCTGGGATCTCTAAAACCTAGATTTCCTTGAAGGATATTTCTGAAAAAGGATGGCTTATCTCCCTTCCTCCTCTGATCCATCTTGAATTTCTTCTTGTCTTCCCAAGATTTCCGGAAAGTGGGATTTTCTCTTTGCTTCTCATATAAGCATTTCGCTCTCCTTATAGTTTCTTCCATAGTTTTAGGATCATCATACTGGATCTTGTCATTGATGGAAGATGGCAATCCACTCAAATATCTTTGGATTTTGACAGTCTTATCTTTGATGAAAGGAACATACTTCAGCAATTCCAAAAACATTCGTTCATATTCATAAATGGTCATGCTACCCAACTTTAGTTCAAAGAACTCTTTCATCTTTCTGTCATAGTATCTCTTAGTCAAGTATTTATTTTTGAAATAATTATTGAATTCCTTCCAAGTAACATTTTTTCTTTTTAATGTGTTGCACCTACACAAGTTGATCCCACCACATGGATGATTTTCCTTTCAGTTGAAACATTGTAAATCTCCCTTCTGCATGAGAGGAGTAATTCTATAGTTGGAAATATTTCCTCATGCCAAGCAGCCATGTCTCAATATCTTCCTCCTTCTTCTGCTCTCGATCAAACATAGGAGGTTTAACCTTGTTAATTTCACCCTTCAGTTCATCCACTCCAGATATCCTATGCTTTATGGTAGGAGATGGGATTTAACTACTATGTTCCCACCTCTCGGAGTGCCCTTGGGAGTGATGGTGGTGTCTGCTAACACTCCTTGATTTTCTCTTCTCATCGGGGAACCTGCCACTTCCTGATTTACTAGAGTCACTCCCCTTATCTAATTTCCTTTATATTCTTTCTAGGATCTATATCAACTTTATGTTGAATTCTCCATGTTGTTCCCTAGCTTTCATGAGCTTTATGTTATATGCTCGGTTAGTCTGGACATCTTTCTGCAATCTTTCAATGATTTTCATCATGTCCAAGTTCTCATATTTTTCCTCTCCATGACCACGAGAGTTTGATCCTTCTATATCCAATTGATCATTTATTCTTCTAATTTCATCCTACAGATTGTAAGCTTCATGTGCATCCCCCATTTCTCTCCACTCTATGTTGATCCTTATCTGATTTAGTTGTTTCTTAACTCTGCAAAAACAATGTGCAGTCAACCGAAATTTTCAGGCCATCAGTCCTTAATTATTTCCACAGTATTCCTAAACCAATCTGATTCAAAGAAAGCTTTTATATTTCATTATGCAGTTCTTGATCAAACAAGAATCCCCGCAGATCTTTATTTCTGAGTTTTGCATTGTTCTGCAATAATTTTTCAGGCACCAGCTCCTTTCTCTTAGTCCCCAACCCATGTGACCACGGGTTTTGGCCAAGCGCTAGGTCGATAGGTGCTTATTCAGAACTTAAGGCCTCGGGGCTTCAGAAATTCCTAACTCCTTTCTCTCCAGGGTGTTGATATTCTGGAGTAATCCTCCACTTGTCATGTGTCCTTCAACAGATTGATGGTTGTCAATCATTTGACACTTTGGGCTTCGGGGGTTTGTGGCCCACCCGTTCCATTTTCTTCCAGAGTGTCCTTCCTCTAGATTTAGTCTCCTATCACCATGCATCCGTTGGATCATGGTTTCGATGTTCAAGCACCAAAATGTCACATCACTTAATTCCTTTCAATTTGTGGGGGCACGCATCGGTGGTTTGGAGTAACCCACCTTTCACCCCGCAATTATTTTGACGCTGACACATAACCCCTCGGTGAAACCGTGGTTTGGATTGTGAGACCGCCTTAGGAAATTAACTCCTGTGAAACTTGGGTCCTTGCAATGGCTCCTGGCCATCGATCTTGGTGTATGGTGATCAATGCCAGTGTGGGCCCATCGTATATTGAACTTTAAATATGTTATGTAAACTCAAGGCCCCACTAACCATGTTCATATGGAGTTTCACGTGGCGGAATACTAGCGGATAACATCTGGCACAATCATATGGGTGACATGTGTCACGTTCCAAGTGGAATTTCAATCTTCCACAGGTTCAAAACCCACTAACATGTGGCACACAACCCATGTGTCCACGTCAATCCAAGTGACATCATCATGAATCACTACTTTGGCTCTTTGGGGCTTCGGATCTTCGTTCTTTCAGGAGTTCTCACCCTAGCATACACTAATTTTCCCAAACATCGAAATCCCGAGCAAGCCAATCTGTTGACACGTGTCCCTCTTGACAGACAATCCAAATTAACTCTAGGCTTTGGAGCTTCGAGAGTTATTTGTCCTTCATACAATATCATAACCTCCACCCTTGGCTTGATCTAACAATTATGGTCCAACTTCGGCCCAATCCAATGGTCGATATCTTCTCCCTAGATCTATGGTATAGATCCACTTCATGGAATTCAAATCTTTGACCTCTTCCGCTCTATAACACATACTTCATTGAAGTCCTAAATTCTGAAGGACTTGCAGATTAACCCTCCTACACTTTTCTCCTGATCTGATGGTCGAGAATTGTCCTCCTTCTCCTAAACAGATCCTATGGCCCACATTATTCTGCGGCCCAATACCACGTATTTCATGGTTTTATAATATTGTTACACCTCCTGAGCTTCCTAACATGGCCAAGATAACCTCTTGGCACTCATAAATGTTCTAAGGTTCGAAATTTGTTCCTCTTGACACAATCTCCACCTGAAACCTTCGTTCCAAAGACCACTTCTCCGACCCATCCGGGATCAATTCTTGAACCTTGGCTCTTATACCAATTTTTTACATCCCCAGCCATCAACCCCTGTCGAGTAATGCTACTGAAGCAACCTTAACCTTTCCTTTCCTACTCTTATACCAATTTGTGACATTCCCAGTCACCCAACACGCTGGGAAATGCCACAAAGGAACATACATACATACATACATACATACATACATACATACATATATATATAGCATGCATTTCTAATTAATTTAAAACAAATAACACAGAATTACTTATTCCACACAGACTCCTGTGGAATTGACAATAATTCATACATGCAACAGAACACATGATAACATTGCAAGAATCACAGACATGGACAACATACATAGTTAAGCATAGAAATGATACTTATCTTTTAACTAGAGAAAAGCCACCAACTGCATGCAGACCTTCCACGAACCTCCCATCCTTAGACCACACTTCTTATCACTCTCAGTAGTGGGTCACCCACGAGCTGGGACTAAACTGCACCAGGCAAGGGATTCCTAGGCTAGGCAAGGTCAATAAGAAATTCAAATAGTTTAAGAGGAAGGATTCTCTCCCAGGAGCCACTTACACCCACTGCTCACAAACTCTCATTCCCCACATGGCTATCCCACCCCAGAAGTATAAAACTTCACTGTCACACAGTCCATCGACTGCTCTACCTCCCTTCTGGAGCTTCAGCAACAGGTTGGACAATAATTCTCAAATCTCTGTAGCAGCTACAGAAGTCCCTCCAAGAGAACTCACTTCCTCAGCACACTCTCTCACCTAGAGAGATTTTCTCACAGACATGACAACCTGCTTCTTCAATCCACAACAACCTCTCTCACCTGGCGAGAGAGAGTTGCTCACTGGCCTGAAAACCTACCTCTTCAACCACGGGCTTGATAACCTGCCTCTTCAAACCACAATAGAAAACCTAGGTAAGGCAATGGATGACTCAATAAATTACAGACGTGCACAATGGCCACGGTTTCAGCAATGGCAGAATTGGTTGGTTGTGTGCTTTCTCAGTGCGTCAGTGAATGCATGAGGAGAAATGGGGCAGACTGGTCTAGCATAGCGAAGATGGTGAGAGCGTGAGCCAAAACTGTCTATGGGTGAACCTCCCTACCTGAGTGAGTGCATGAGAGACCCCCCAATAGCAATAATTCCCCCCTTAAGACTGCATGTGCCTGAGCCGAAACCTATCGCTCATGAAGCACATTCCTTTCCCTTTGGAAGCCACCTGTCCTCTCCAACGAACTTAGGATAAAAACATATCCTTCTAAACAACTTTTGGAATAATAATAAATTATTATTCTCTTGGAATTAATCCTTAGGCTTAGCCCCTCTTTCCATCCTCTCATCCCCCTCTCCCTTACCCAGCCTAGTGGAGTTTAGTCCCCCATTCTCTTTTATCATGGTCGTTCTACACGCAACGATGTTTTTATATTAATAATATGAATATTTACAGGTACAAAACATGCTCCTAGACTTTAACACCTAGGCTCTATGGCTTACTAACATGTAAGCCTACCAGCTTATAATTGCTCGACTCACCAGCCTACATAACATGTTTACAATTCATAATACAACTGGGGCTCGTCCTAGGGATATTACACTCCTTCCTAGCCTCCTTTTAATGTTGAAGGTGATGCTCCTACATCATAAAGTGGAAACAATACATACTAGGGACCGATTTTTTTTGTCAAAATGGACCATGACAACTTGAAATATTTACTAAAACAGAAAAGCTTATCATTACAACAACAAAAATAGGTAAGAAAAGTTCAAGTTTTTAACATTGAGATTCTTTATAATAAGGGAAAGTAAAATCAAGTTGTTGATATCTTATCAAGTAAATAAGAGAGTGATACTACAATATGATAAATTTCAGTACTCATTCCTAAATAGATCTCAAATATTCAAGAAAAGCATGTGAAAAGTCCATAAATAAGGAATTTAATCAAGGAAGTTGAAAGAAACAATGCAACAAGTTCTAGATTTTCTTGGGAGAATAATATACTCTAGTCCAAGGAAAGAATATATTTACCCAACGCTTCCAAATTCAAAATCCAAGTATTAAATGAAAATGATGCTTCCTCCACTGCATGCCATCTTGGATTTTTCAAAACATATCACAATATCTGACAATCCTTCTTCTAGAAAGGAATGAAGGATGGTATGCAAAAATATATGGTTGAATGTGACACTTGTCAGTGCTAGAAGTTCAAATCATGTGCACCTTTGGTTCTCCATCAACCCCTTCATATTCTATATTTAGAAATGGATAAAAGTGTCTATCATAGACTTATTAACAAAATATGATCACTTCATTGGAATATCATCGAAAGCTAAATACAGTCAAATCATTGATAGTTATGTCTAAAATATGTATAGAATCCAAGGGTTTCCAAAATGTATCGTCATTGATAAGGACCCAAAAATTAACAACAACTCTTGGAAGGTATTGCTCCACCAAGTAGGGACCACATTAACCATGGGCATTTCATACCATCCCTAAACAGATGGACAGACCAAATTGGTAAATAAATTCATTGAATGATACTTGAGAAATTTTGTGAAAAATTGTTAGTCAAAGTGGCATAATTGGATACACCTTACAAAATGGCGGTACTACACTACTTATGACATTTCAACAAAAATGACACTCTTTGAAGTTTTACATGGATATCAACCATAATCAATAAAAGAGTACGTTGTTACCAATTTCAAGTCACTTTCTATAAAAAACTACCTAACCACTTTTGATGAAAACCTTCTTATCCTAATGAATCATCTAGAGAAAACAATGAATTGAATCAAGAAACAAGATGATTTGAAGAGAACTAACCATGAATCTGAATTAGGATATTGGGTGTTCCTCCAACTTTAGTCGTACAAGAAAATTTTGATTAAAATTAACAAAAAATATAAACTTGTAAGTTGCATGATGTTTTCCATGTTTCATGTTTCAAGAAAAGGTTGGGTCCAATAAATCCTATGTAGACATAGTTACCTCTTTTAGATGAAGAAGGGAGGCTAGTACTAGAACCTAAGGGTATATTAGAAGTCAAAACCAAAGTTCTCCATTCAAGGAATGTCAATGATTGCCTTCTCAAGTGGAGGACTTACCAGAAGATTAAGTTACCTGGGAGAATGAAGAATTTAAATCGAGGAACTTGTCTTTACCATTGCTTTGATGGAAAATCATTTCAGGAGGTGATGGCTTGTAATATAGAAAAAATAATCTAATGATTAGATATAGATAAATAATTAATAACCACTGTGAAGAGTTACATCTCTTAAATGTTGGTTATTCTCCATTATAACATGAACTAGGAATATTAATCTCTCTCTCTCTCTCTCTCTCTCTCTCTCTCTCTCTC
>ML785664.1:70844-92985 GCA_009831015.1 Picea engelmannii | reverse complement strand
ATACACATATACATATGCCTTGTATTAAAAATGGGGGTTTGCGGGCTTGACCCTGAATCCTCCTCTAACCAAAGTGCCTTAAATATATCTACCAACCAACTAGCCAAACGGCTTTGTTGGTATATCCGCCTGCCAATATTACTCAAGAGTTAAGTTTTCCTAAGTTTGGGGGTCTGACCAAGGGCACGCGACCGTACACATAGCACAGAAATCGAGAAATTCCCATGAATTTAATTGTAGGTGTAGGCACAGAAATCAAGACGAATTTTCTCAAGAGCCTAAAAGTTCCAGACTCGGATTGAAGCTTGGAGACAGTCGTTTTTGGGTAATTTTATGCCATGAATTCAGTGGTGTTGTTTGTTTTTTGATCTAAGCAAATCTTTTGCAGCCTAACTCTAAAATGAGGTATACTTATGTATTTTGCCAAATTCTTTTACTAAGTTAATAAAAAGGCCTACCCATTTGAGAGTAGGACCCAGAGACGTAGTCCACCAGGGACGAACTCTGTTATCAAGTTTTTATTTTTAGATATGATGCATATGTCTCTTCATTATTGAGTTATTCCTTCTTTATGGTGCACTTCAATTTATGCTCATTTAATACAATTCTTTAATAAGTCACATCAATGAAAACATCCTAGATCATGTTGGTATTAGAGCAGTCATCTTTGACTTGAATTGTTGAGTGTGAATACTTACTAGGGTCAAACATAAGTAGGGTGAAGGAACTCTTAAGACTTGCAATCCCAAAGTTTATTGTGCATCTGTTACACCTCAAAATTACTCACTTCAATAGTGTCACAAGTGTCATCATTACAAGTGTTGTAAGTGTCGCATCTTGTCTACAAGTGTCGCATCTTGACCACAAGTGTTGCAAGTGTCACAAACATCATACTACCATATTTCCTATGTCATGCCTCTAACAACATCATAAAGACACTTAAGACACCTCAAATACTAGTTTTGAAGAAGAGAAATCAGTTGACAAGGAGTACAAGCCTTTTTCCACTGAAAGAACCACTCAAAAATGGATTTTGGAGAGGAGCACTCCCCTACCCACTGTCAAGGAGTGATAGCACTCCCTAGGCCTCTTTGGGGGAGTTTTTGAGTGCCCTGTGCACCCTTTTGGGGGAGTGCTACCCTTTTTGAGTGAATTTTTGGTTTGTTGGAGGAAATCAGGGGACAATCCTCTCAATATCTGAAGGTACTTGGATTCAAATAGAAGGTCAAGGCATGATATTAGGGAATATCCTCAACTAAAGGAGAAGAATCCTCAACTTATCCCAAATATATCTCAAGTGGTTGGGCTTGTCCAAGTTTATATAAGGAGGCCTTCTCATGGTGAAAGGTACATGAAAAAGATTGGAGGTACGAAACCTATGATCTCATAGGCAACATACAAAGACAGTAGAGACTAGAGATCGATACCAAACTTATGATCCTGTAAGTGGTATGAACAGAAGAGATTAGAGATGTGACACTTATGATCTCATGAGTGATATGTCATCAAAGTAATCAGTGTAGATTACTTGAGCAAAGGGATTGGACAAGGAGAACTGGAAGAAGATGTTGCACCCTCATCAAAGGATTGTAAGTACTTTTACTTGTTCTCATCAATATATCAATGCTTGGCCTGTTTATTTCAAATTTATGCGTGTTCCACATGATTTTATCTTCATTAGATAGATCTATATTTGAGATAATCTCGGTAGAATAGGAATTCCATTGTATATTTGTTTGTTCTACAAGACCTATCAGGGAGCTCAGGATCAAAGCTCATCCTGGACTTTGCAAGGACAAATGTCGTTAATAAGGTACATATATTTCTTATTCTCCTTTGTATATTAGCTTTATTATACCTAAAAGGATGTCAGTGTCCATGTTAAGCACTTTTCTGTCTTGGCCTTAGGAGTCTAGAGACCAAGAGGGAATCCACTTGTCCGCAGGTTGATTCACCCGTAACAGAAATTGGCGACTCCACTGGGGAGGAGCTCTAATTTTTATTTCCTTTCCCAAATCTTGTTTTGGCCCTTTTTCCACTCATTTGAACTTCTCCATACTATATTTGATTCTTAGATCTGATTGCTTGTCTCTTGATTTCATCAAAATCAAGTTGATTGACTGAATTTCCTTGATTTTTTGAGTTTATGGGACTTTTTCTAAGTTTTGAGAGCAGAGCGCTCCCCCTCTGTGGTTGTCAGAGTGGAAACACTCCCTATTAGCCTTACACAGAGAACTGGAATGCTCTGGTGCCCCTTACACCAGAGCACTACCCCCATTTCTATGATAAATTCTTCAAATTTTTCATCTTCTGAAGTTGTTTCTTCATTTTGGCTTTGACTCAGGAATCCTTGCATCCTCAGTACATCTTTGTCATTGGCCTTCAACACCTTCTTTCTGAGAATTCATCCTATTTTGTTTGGATCTTTTGACATTTCTCCTTACTTTGCAGTAACTCTTTGTCCTTGACGATTTGGAGTCAATTTGTCGTTTTCTTCTCATTTATCTGAGTGAGTGAAAACTTTGTAAGGAGTTTCAAATGTCTTTTGTAATTTTCTTTCTAATATTTGAGTCATCTTGTCCAAAAAAAAATTCCTTCCTTTTGAGTTTTTGGTTTTATGTTTCTTGTTTGATAACAACAAGGGTGTTTTTTTTTGTTTATGTGAAGTTTGCTTCCAGATTGCTTGAGTCTCATAACTCTTGAAGTCTGATTAGCATAGGAAGATTTACATCTACTGGTTATCAGTCACATATAAACATTTTAGCATTGTATTGGATTCCTTATTGAGGAATATTGCATGAGGTCATTGCATCTTAGTGTTTGAAACTGAAAGGAAAATCATTCTCCTTCCCTTAACTAGACATTCATTGAAAGAAAAGACTGCTTATCATTTCTTATGCATGTTTTGGGAACTAAGTCATAATATCATCAGTTTTCACTCTCATACACCTCTAAGTAAACAATAGCCACTAAAATCAATGCTTAACTAAAATTTATCAAAAATTTTACATCTTTGTTAGCAAACCTACATTAGTTTAAGGTGTAGGGATTTGGAATAGGTTGAAAGGATAAATTTCCAAAGCTATCAAACAAACTTAGCATCTTGTGATAGGGAAAGAAAATATAATTGTCGTATAGGATTTCTGGGATCCCCCTCTCACATACGGGTTACACACGAGGTTGGGTTCGGGAGAGATATGGAGATTATCCCTCCATGGTTTGACTATTCTTTGTAGTCATATCGTATATTGGGGGTGACTTGAGGGTATACCCACGATTATGTGTGGGAGCCTCTCGAGTTGATTTAGGACTATCGATTATGTGTCGGAGCCCATACATTTCGACTGGACTATCGATTGTACCCGCCCAGGGGCTGACTACAAGTTGGTGACCTTAGTAGCCATAATCTTTAGGATCTTACATGAGGTGACGATGAGGGGAAGTCTCACTATACCTGGAACAGATGTTGTTCAAACTCACTCGGGCTCCTTGGAGGGTAAATCCACAATTACTACGTGGAAGCTTGCACCAAGGTGTAATTCCATTAAGTAGGTTGCCAACATAACTGATCCACCGCTCTATCCCCTCCCCTTCCTATTTTGATGTCGCGACATTGGATTTCATCACCAACCAGTGGTTTCTTTGTGGGAAGTTTTGTTTGATTGTTTACTTCTCAGATTCGTAGAATGTGTTGTTTGTGTTGCTTAGTCGACCTTAGGTCGAGTCAGTGTTAATGGCATCAAATCCTGAGAGTACCAATTCATGAACCCCTTATCCTGGGGAACCTTACACCTTTCCTTCTTTTGGAAACTTTGGTTCTCCATACATTGCCACACTAAGTCTTCCAAGACTCACCATTGGATTACCAGTTTGGTTGTTTCCCACTCTGGTGATCTTGAATCCTCCTAGTGCTTCAACTGCACCTAATACTTTAGATGTTAGTACACCACCCACACATCAACCTCATGTTGACTTTTCGTCTTCTCCACCCATTAAGTCTCCTTCCCTTTCTCCTTCTTCATCTAGTGAAAGCTTTAAAGCAAGTAGCCGGGTTGATCAGAAGAAGAAGAAACAGAAAGAGAAGAATAAGAAGAACCCGCAAAGGACCAAGGCTACAACAACATCAAATGTTGGATCCAAGCAACCAGATACTGTTAATAGTATTGGGAGTGTTGATGAGGTCAACAAGATTAAAATAAAGAATCCAAAACACAAATTCCCTTACAGTCTTTGTAAGGGTGACCACTTTCTAAGGGATTTCCTTGGTATTCCCAATGTATTAGAAATATGTTCCTCCGTGTCATCGGCCTCTGCTAGACATGCTGGTGATGTCCCGTCAACTAGTGATGTTCAGGTTGGTAAGAAGAAGACAACTGTCAAATTCCCTTGTATGTTATGAAAAGGTGATCATTGTTCTCACCTTTGTCCTCGCATGGACGAGGCTTATTCTCTTTTAGCAAAGCTTCAACTTCCAGCTGGTTATCGTAGGCTTTCCCCCAACCCATCATTAGTTGATGGAATGGTCAATCTAGTTCCATCTCTAGTCAATCCATTTGATTAGGTAGTCGATCTATTTTCATCCTCGATTGAACCACTCACCGAAGTAGTTGATCCATCTTCTTCATCGATCAGCCTCTCTTTTCATCTGGAAAGTGAAACCCAAGTGAATGATCTAGTTTCTTCCTTGGTCAGTCCCACCCTTCATTCGAAGAGTGTTAAAGTGGTCAATCCGGTTCTTTCATCAGTCGATCCCACTCCTTCCTTGAGGAGTGCCAAAGTGGTCGATCCAATTCCGCCACCGATTGATCCCACTCATCCAAATATTGCCAAAGTGATTGATCTAGTCCCTTCCTCGATCAGACCCACCCTTCATCTGAAGAGTGTCAGCGTGGTCGATCCTACTCTCCCTCTAGAGAGTAAACCTGATACTGCCCACGTTTTTCTTGTTGATACAGGATCTACTGTGTTGGGGGGCATTCCTCCTTCTCCCGTGAAACCCCCTCCAAGTAATGAGTCCATCCTTTTTTATTGGGGTGCGCTAACTGGACCTCATCTTCCCTCTCACATTCCTTTCTAGATTACAATAGAGGTTTGTGGTCGGGACGTTCCTCAAACATTGATAGATGAAGGTGCGTCCATTAGTATTTTTTCCTCTATTGCTTGGCACACTTTGGGTTGTCCTCAGCTTGCACCAGTTACACAGAATCTATTAGCTTTTAACAGAAGAACTAGTCAACCTTTAGGGACCCTTCCTCAGTTTCCCATAACTTTGGGAGGGAAAAATGTCTTTATTGATGTCATGGTAGTCCGAGACCCCTTGTATTTATCTTTACTCCTTGAGAAATATTATGTCTATGTCATGAAAGCTATTGTGTCCACTCTTTTTCATGTGATATCTTTCCCGCACGATGGAAGAATGGTAACTATTAATCAACTTTCCTTCATCAGTCCTGACTGGATTACCTCCTTGAATGGTTATTATATGATGACAATATTGCCCCTGTCACATGTCAATTATGTGGTGTTATCTCCCATGACTTCAAATTCCGATGATTTGGATCTGGTAGTTGACCTATTGATCTCTTCGATAGGGCTATTGGAGCCTGGTCTCCTTACCCCTGTTGCGGCCCTCAACATGTGTTCCTTCCGGAGTGACTTTCTTCCATCCAGTGAAGATCTCTTGGAATCCATGACCGATTTTTGTCCCTTGACATGGTATCCTTCTAGAGAATTTTTCTTTTGGAAGCCATGATCAAGGAAAGTCTATGAGCATAGTTTCCCTTCTCTGTAGCAAGCTCGTTAAAAAATGAAACAGAGGTCACGAGCACAGTTTCTCTTCTCTGTAGAAAGCTCGTTAAAAAATGAAACAGAGGTCACAAGCATAGTTTCTCCTCTCTGTGGCAAACTCGTTAAAAAATGAAACAGAGGCCTTGAGCACAGTTTTTCCTCTCTGTAGCAAGCTCGTTAAAAAATGAAACAACAATCTGGGGATTGAACCCGAAGCCCTGAGCATAGTTCTTTTCCTGTGTCAAGCTCGTTAAAAAATGAAATAGTCACCTCTATTGAACCTTATTTTCATCCACTCTTATCCTTTTTCTCCATCTAGTAGAGAAATTGGTAACAACCTCAAAGTCAGTGAATGAATTTAAGCTTGGAGGGCATGTCTCTAGCCTTTGATGATCATTTTGGAGTTAAGCCACTAGCTTTCAGGCTAGGGGCATAGTACCAAGCTTAGTCTTTGTTCTTTCTCATGCTCAAAAATACATGAGAATGCAACCAGGTAAACTTTTATCTCTTTTTCGGACTCGCATGGATATACAAAAAAGGAACCCCTTGGAGTCGTCTTTAAGCTCTTTTTAGACTCTCTAAACATGAAAATATTTATGAGTGATCTTTCTTCCTTTCCCACTCATTAAAAGGTTTGAAAGGGCGTCTTTCGAGTGATAATTTCTCTCTTTTTCGGCCTCACAAGACTAACATTAAAAAAAAGGACAACATTGGAGTCATCTTTATGTTGTTTTCAGACTCTCTAAATATGAAAACCATTGAGTTTACCTTCTCTGGACTCATTAAACATTCATACATTGAAGGGCTCATATGAGACCGAACCCTTACTTCTTCCAGTTCATTAAAAAAAGGAAGAGGGACTTACCGAAGGTGAGTTACATCAAGCATGTGTTACCCTCCTTGAGCTCGTTAAATTAAAAAGAGCCACTCATCTATCTGGATGGGGGCGAATTGAAGGAAGCAAGCCAAGTAGTTTTTGAAGAACACTACTAGTAACTCTTATGGTCACCCTTGAACATGGCACTTTGTATTTGCATGCATTTTAATCCGTTGAACCTCTACACTGAGCCAATCCTATGAGTTTCTTTTACTCCTTTGGGTCACTCGACGAAAGTCACAGTATCCACTACATTATCATGTTTTGGTCCATGTCATGTTTTTGTTGTTGTGCCTCAATTTTCAAGAGACGTATCTGCCTTGAGAGTCAGCCATCACAAATATATTGTTTCAATACCCATGTCATTCCATGTTCATTTGATCTACCAATTGCATCTCTGTGTTAGTTTTATTTCATTGATGGGGGATACATCAAGGCCCTCCCTCTACGAGTCTGTTCCTGTCGACTTCAACACGTTATCCAGGAACTAGACTTGGAAACCAGTTAGTACCTTAGGACCTGCATGCCTCAATGGCAGGCCTCCTCATGTCCGACAGTGGGTTTACATCATTGACCCCTGATCGGATGATTCCACAGATGTTCAACTTCAACTCATCTATTCACATTCTCTAGAATGTACTAGGGTACCTTGGGAATCATTGACATCAATGGTGATTTCCCTTACACTTGTTAACAGTTACATCATTGACTGGTAATCAAGTCATTTATTCCATGTTCAACATCAGGACATCTATTCACATGGTTATATTCGTACTAAATCGGGATCGGTAAGAAGAACCTGGGTTGATTTTTCACTCTTATGTATACTTTTCCCAAGTTGCGAAGGATTTATTTTGAACTATGACATATATATTGTTACATAGATCCACTTTGTATTGGTCGTGGCTATGTCTTGTCATCTCGTAGATCCACTGTGTATTCTTCGTGGCTATAATTAGTTCAAGTCATGGGAGTATAGATCCACATTGTATCTTTAGTGGCTATACCTTTTTTCAATATAATTATGTATCCACTGTGTATTTTATGGTGGCCATACCTAAAAGGCCTTTATCACTCAAGCATAGGTATTCCTTCCTTGGGTTTGAAACATGTCATAATATTTTTTTGATGGTTGTGTGCATATTTTTCCAACCTCTCTTCGTCCATACCCTTGCTCGAAAAATTCTACAAAGTACTTCAGTCATCATCGTATTCTAACTTCGTACTTGGGGGTGAAATCTATTACACCTCAAAATTACTCACTTCAATAGTGTCGCAAGTGTCGTCATTACAAGTGTTGTAAGTGTCGTATCTTGTCCACAAGTGTCGCATCTTGACCACAAGTATCGCATCTTGACCACAATTGTTGCAAGTGTCACAAACATCATACTTCCATATTGCCTATGTTGTTCCTCTAACGACATCATAAAGACACTTAATACACCTCAAAGACTAGTTTTGAAGAAGATAAATCAGTTGACAGGGAGTACAAGCCTTTTGCCACTGAAAGAACCACTCAAAAATGGATTTTGGAGAGGAGCGCTCCCCCACCCACTGTCAGGGAGTGCTAGTGCTCCCTGGGCCTCTTTGGGGGAGTGTTTGAGTGCCTTGTGTACCCTTTTGGGGGAGTGCTACCCTTTCTGAGTGAATTTTTGGTTTGTTGGAGGAAATCAGGGGACAATCCCCTCAATATCTGAAGGTAGTTGTTTCGAATAAAAGGTCAAGGCATGATATTAGGGAAGATACTCAATTGAAGGAGAAGAATCCTCAACTTATCCCAAATATATCTCAAGTGGTTGGGCCTCTCCAAGGTTATATAAGGAGGCCTTCTCATGGTGAAAGGTACATGAAAAAGATTGGAGGTATGAAACCTATGATCTCATAGGCAACATACAGAGATAGTAGAGACTAGAGATTGATACCAAAATTATGATCCTGTAAGTGGTATGAACAGAAGAGATTGGAGATGTGACACTTATGATCTCATGAGTGAGATGTCATCAAAGCAATTAGTGTAGATTACTTGAGAAAAGGGGTTGGACAAGGAGAACTGGAAGAAGCTATTGCACCCTCATCAAAGGATTGTAAGTACTTTTACTTGTTCTCATCAATATATCAATGCTTGGCCTGTTTATTTCAAACTTATGAGTGTTCCACATAAGTTTGTCTTCAGTAGATAGATATATATTTGAGATAATCTCAGTAGAATAGGAAGTCCGTTGTATCTTTCTTTGTTCTATAGGACCTATCAGGGAGCTCAGGATTGAAGCTTAGCCTAGACTTTGCAAGGACAAAAGTCGTTAATAAGGTACATATCTTTCTTCTTCTCCTTCATATATTAGCTTGATTGGACCTAAAAGGATGTCAATGTCCATGTTAAGCACTTTTATTTCTTGACCTTAGGAGTCTAGAGACCAAGATGGAATCCACTTGTTCGCAGGAGGATTCACCTATAACAACATCCCAAAGGAAGAAAATGGTCGAAGAGGACAAGTGTGATGAACAAGAGAAAAACTTCCATATGTAATTTTATCACATGTCAGAAATGGTCGAGAAATTGTATGGAGACTACAAGAAGAGGATGAAGAAGAAAGGGAAGAAAAAATAAGCACAAGTAGTTGATAATGCTTCAGTGAATCAAGGGGCTGGAAGAGACCCTCCTAAGCCTCCATCTTCACCATCAATTTCTATCTCTTCTTCCTCTGAGCATTCTCATCATTCTAGCCATAAAATATTTTTTAAGAAACCATTGTTAAATCTTGATCTAAAATTTGCCTTAGCTATGTTTAATGGAGATGTTAATCCTAAAAATCTAGATAATTGGATCCAACAGGTTGAATTATATTTTCGTGTTCAACATATTGATGAAGAGGAAGTTAAAGTGCAATTGGCCTCTCTTCGGTTGGAAGGCACCGCTCTCGTATGGTGGAAGAGAAAACTCTAGGACATAAGTAAATGTGATAATCTTCTTTCCTCATGGTCGGAATTTAAATCAGCGATAAGGAAGAAATTTTATCCATTGGGTTATTTACATAAAGCAGTGATGGAATGGAAAACTTTAAGACAAAGTAAAGGTCAAACTGTACAAAGTTTCATGGAAGAATTTAGGAAGAAAGCTCTTACATTAAACATTCCTTTGGATTCTTATGAAACTTTAATGAAGTATATTGGAGCACTTCACAGTTATATTCATCATACTTTACTATTTTTTAACCCCACCAGTCTTGACGAAGTTTGTGTGCAAGACACTCACCTTGAGAATAGGGGAAATCATGTTCAAGAATATCCAACAAAGAAACCTTCCAATATCCCACATAGGAAGTTCAAGAAGTTTAAAAGGAAGGACAAAAATACCTCCACTGTAAATAGGGAAGAAGGAAATCCATCTTGCACTCATTGCAAGAAGAATGGTCATGATGATGAATATTGTTGGAAACTACATCCAGAGAAGAGATCGAAATAGTTCGGTGGAAAGGGGAAAACAAAGACCCTTTCTACAGTGCAACAAGATATTGGTTCTGATTCAGGAGACAAAGGAAATATCACAATGGTTGGAGTACAAGGTAAATATTCCCTTCATGCTAGTTCAAATTCCAATAATGAATCTCATGATGATAAAAGAAAGAGGAATGAATTATTTCATATAAGAGTTGTATCTAAGCACACTAAGATAGATACATTATTTGATCTGGGTTCCCAAGTAAACTTAATATCTAAATCACTTGTCAAAAATATAGGTCTTGAAACTAAACCACAACCAAAGCCTTATCCTCTTGGTTGGGTATGTGATAAAGAAAAACTTAATGTCACCAAGCAATGTAGGGTTAGATTTGGTATTGCTTCAAAGTTGATTGATGAAGTGGATTTGGATGTTGTATCATTTGTTATATGTGGCATAGTGATAGGGAGTCCTCATATTTATGATAGGAAAGCAGTCTTATTTCGTCATGAGAACAAATATCACCTTAGTAAACGGGGAGTGAAATATATTGTTAGAGCACACAACATGAGGGTAAACACCACACTTGTTAGTGCAGGACAAATGAAGAGACTCCTAAACACTAATAAGAGATATGTACTCATGGTCGTAAGGGAAAAGGATGTCAAAACATCTGATGCCTTCCAAGGATGTGATCCTTCTCATAAGAATTAATTAATTGATATTGTTTCTAAGTATGATGATATTTTCCAGGAACCAGATGGATTACCTCCTAAGAGGGAAACCCAACATGAAATACATCTTCAGTAGGATTCTCTTCTTCCTAATGTGGGCATGTATAGGATGCCATTTGTAGAGATGACATAGATAAACAAGTAGGTACATGGCTTATTGGATCAAGGGGTCGTTAGGCGCAACTCATCTCCTTGTGGTTCTCTGATCATGATGGTTCCAAAGAAGGATGGAACATGGCGAATGTGTGTTGATTACCGATCCTTACATAAAATCACGGTGAAAAATCAATACCCTCTTCCTCGTATAGATGATTTACTTGATCAATTAAAGAATGTTTTTTATTTCACTAAGTTGGATTTGTGCAATGGATACCATCATATCAGGGTTGCAGAACATGATGCATGGAAAATTGCCTTTAAAACCAAACAAAGAGCGTTTGAGTGGTCAGTTATGTCGTTTGGGCTTTGTAATGCTCTAACAACCTTCATGTGTGTGATGAATGATGTATTCATGTCATTCCTAGATGATTTTGTGATTGTATATTTAGATGACATTCTTATATTTAGTGGGACTTGGGATGAACATGTAAGGCATGTAAAGCAAGTATTGGATACTTTGCAAAGGGAAAAGTTGTATGTAAAATTGTCCAAATGTGAATTTGGTAAGACTACACTTGTGTACTTAGGTCATATTGTAGGAGGAGGACAATTGAGAATTGATCCTTCCAAGATTGATGTAATTGTAAATTTTCCTAAGCCCAAAAGTGTAACCAAAGTATGGAGCTTCTTAGGTGTAGTCCAGTACAAGAGGAGATTCATTTCAAACTTCTATTTTATTGCAGCTCCTTTGCATGCCTTAACAAATGTGAAGAATACTTTTTAGTGGGGAGGAAAGAAACAAAAAAAAATTGACACTTTGAAGGAAAAGATCAGTACCACACCAATATTAGCACTATCGAATCTTGAACTGCCTTTCGAGATCGAGACAAATGCCAGCGAATACACCATGGGTACAATATTGATGCAATATCGTAAGCCTATCTGTTACCACTCTGAAACTGTTAACCAAGTTGTTGTTAACTATCCTACATATGATAAAGAGTTGTATGCATTAGTTCAAAGCATAAAGAAATTGAAGCACTACTTGTTAGGGAAGGAAACAATCATACATGCAGATCATCAACCCTACATTCATGAATGGTAATGTCACATTGTGGTGTCGATCAAATGTGATGTAACATTGTCACATTCATAAAGGATTTTGTCACATTTCGACATTCATCGAGGGTAATGACACATTGAATTTGGTTGATTTTGGTTGGGAATTGTTTATTATGCTTTGTTATGGTGTTTGATTGTGGTTGTCCAGGGTTGGTTATTAATAGTTATGTCACATTGCAGAGTTTATCAAAGGTGATGTTGTATTATGACATTCCTAAAGGGTTTTGTGGCATTCCAACATTTTTCTTGATTTATGTTGGACTGCGACATTTGAATATGGTTATGTCACATTGTGTAAGAGATTTAGAATATGACTAACATGTGTGTGTGTGTGTGTCACATTGCGACATAACCCTATATGAACATCACAATGTGATGTAATCATTTAGGAATGATGTAATTCAACATAATACAATGAAGATGTACATTGCAAAGTGACATTACAACATATAGGATGTTGTCCCATTGTTTATTATGGTTGGGAATTTTTTATTTGACATAAATTAGCCTTGAAAATGTTATGTCACATTGCAACGGTCATTGAGGGTTATGTCACCTTGTGGCATTACTTTAGGGCTATGTTTGAGTGTGATGTTTATGAATTGTGTCCCTCATATTGGAATATGGTTTCCAAATTAAAGATCAACCATAGTTGACAATATTTAGGGCTATATCACCTTGTGAAATTCCTTTCAATTTAAAAATAATAAACAAAATTCTAATTTAGATTAATTTATTTTTCCTTAACATATCATTTCAATAAAAAATTTAACTTAAGAATTCACCCAATCATCTTTTTTTTTAAATAGTGCTTTTTTTAACTTCCAATGGATGTACGAATTCATTAAATATATTAACTTCTTTAGTCACCTCAACGTTGTTTGCTGAGACAACCTTTAATTTTAAAGGCTTAAAGGTTTTTATCGTAAATTTACAAACAAAATTATTTAGAAAAGTGTTGCATGGCAACGTAGTCCCTGTCGGGTCGGAATGGGAATAAATGCATTGTTATGGTGGGACCGAGGGAGAAATAGAATCCTGAAGCAGCAAACATGTGGGAAGCATCTTGAAGTATAGGTGGTATCCATGTAGAAAATGACTCGTTCTAGTGTGTCACATGCCATCCATAAGACATCGAGCTAGTAGATGACCCAAGGAGAATGTCACTGCGGAAGTAAGCTGAGTGCCTCGAAGAACTAGAGTCCCAAATTCTCGAAGTCACTAATCATAATATGATATTAATATGGGTTTAACATGCAAATATTCTTGCAGGTTAATTTGTTAGCATCGAAACAACAACCTAACGAGGATGTCAATCCTACTGCGTTTTTTATAGATGTGATACTCCTGTTTAATTTTTTTCTTGGGACGTGTATAGTTCAAATATGGGACTTAGAAAATTTCCTCCGTAATGACTTGAAGCAATAAAAAAGGATAGTAGTAGTTTCTTCTTCTTCTTCTTTTTCTTTAAATAAGGGTTCCTGGAAAAAAGGACCAAGAATCACTCACATTAAACATTCAAATTTAATAAACACAATTTCCTGACATCCAACATAGTTGAAGAAAAAAAAAATCGAGCACATAAAAATAAAAGAAGATGATCGATATGCATAAAGAGAACTAATTTAGCATTCTGAAAACAGACCCACAAGGCACCGTCAAGATTGTTCCCGAAGTAGTTTTCTTTGAAATTTATGAAAAATTAATAATGTTTGTTACATATTTCTGGAAACTTAAATGCGTTTGTCATATAGACTGGGATTGGGGCTCCCACAAACCATAAAAGAAATAAGTACAAGAAATAGTACTGTATAAAGAAGAAGTGGGTGACGGTAGAGAGGAAGACATGAAAAGAAGAAATTGGAAGTTATCAGTCTTTGGTTAGATATTTCTACTTAAAGAGGTGGAATAAATGGATTGATAAAGAAAGCAAGAGGTGATATGTATAGACTTACTATGATGGTATATATTTCTCTCTTTGTTATTTTCTTGCTGATGCCTTTTTATTTCTCTCGTCGACGGCTACTGGAATCGTCCCAACCAATTGTTTCCCTTCATTGGTGAGCTTGTTGATTCTCCTTTGGAGCCATTCTTCAATGTAGCTTCTCATGGGGGCCACATTGATTTCATCCTGGATTTCTGTGTTGAAAAGCTCATTTTCTAATTTCCTTAGATCGATAGAAATAATATGCAGAGCCTGTTCAATTTCTTCATTGTGTGTTGAATAGTCCACTAGCCAGTTGTCCACGTCATCTTGACCATATTCAAGGATGTCATAAAAATTTTCTAAAGACAGCCCCTTTAAAATATCAACTTGTTCATCAAAGGCTTGCTTGCTTAAGGACAAGGAGTTGAGGATTAAGTTTGGGTCTTGAACCTTGTTGGTACTTCTAGCTATGTCTATTTCGGTCAGGTTTTTGAATAATTATTCTTTCTCTCATATGGCTTGTTCACATGATTCAACAATGAGATGTACATTCTTAACTTTCTCTTTCTTGCATGCTTTTAATTGTTTGATCCGGTTTGGGAAGGGGATATATTCTTGTCTTCTTCTCGGATCTAAGATGTTGATGGCATGGTTTCCAAAAGGGATCATCGTCTCTAGATAGAAAGGTTCTTCATTTTTTAAATCCACTTGAAAATGTTCGTGAAAAGTATGTGCCCTCATTCGAAAGTGATCCGGGATCTTTTCGTCGGGTGACTTATTAAAGAAATGTATTAAATGAGCATAAACAAAAGTACACCATAAAGAAAGAAAAGCTCAAAAGGAAAGAGACATAAGAATGCAATATGAACACAAAGAAATTGATAACGGAGTTCCTCCCTGGTGGACTATGTCTCTGGGTCCTTCTCTCAAACGTGTAGGTCTTCTTATTAACTCCACAAAAGAATTGGGAAAAATACATAAGTATACCTCATTCTGGAGTTAAGCCATAGAATATTTTCTCAGATCAGAAAACTAACACCACCACTGCGTTCATGGTGTTGTTTTACCTAAAAATAACTATCTCCACACCTCGATCCGAGTTGGACACATTTTGGCCCAAGAGGCACCCTTGCCTCGGTTTGCGTGCCACTGCTCCTGCAATAAATGCTAAAAATCTTGAAAAGTGTGCCAAAATCCATACCAATATGTACAAGTTCATATGAGTTCATACAGGCACACTCAGTCTTACCTCCCGTGTGCTCTTGTTGTCCCGAACTCTGAACCGGAGGTCTCCTTATATAATATTTTGTGGGTGGTTAGGCATAAATGAATATGTTGGTGCATTGGTTACAGAGGCTAAGTTTAGTCATAGGTTGTTGGGGAGGTTCTAGGGTCGAATCTCATGGAATTCCCCTTTTATCATATTGTTTGCGTGCTCCACTAAGTCTGGAGGTGGTTTTGGTGGGCAGTTAAATGGCGAAATGTTCTAAATATAGTGGAATTTGCTATATTTGGTGGACAGTTGGGATAAGCCCCTAGACTGGTGGAAGGTTGTGTTCATATGGAGAAATACATGTAATCAGGGGTTGGGACAAAGGCCTAGCCCCTTTCCTTTGGAACCTAGTTCAAACTTTAGACTTAAATAATATTTGAACCATATTACAAATAAGGTCTATGGTATGGTGTAGTGGTAGCGCGGATTTGTGGGGCCTTTGGGCTAATGAGAGGTCATGAGTTAGACTCTTGGGGAGTCATAAAACATTTACACATCAACCATTGTATGGGTTCCACATGGCAGCCCATGACTGGGCCACTTGGCACCATCAAATTTGTCCACAAAACTACCACTTGTCACAATCTGACTTGCACATGAAACTGACATGTGTCATCACCTAACTTGCCCACGTGTCTGCCATCCTTGCCACGTCATCCCATGCCAAATTAGTTGTAATGACATGCCACATGTCACCCTTGCAGTGGTGCCACATGTCACCCTGACTTTTTGACTTTTGACCAAGTTTGACTAACTTTGACCGCTTATATCTTTTGATCTGTAACTCTGTTTGATGAGTCATTTGCGTCGTTAGAAATCTTGTGATGCGCTCTTTGAGATCATGTCATTTTCACTAAGTTTTTTGAACTTTGTATTTTTTCCCTTTTTTGTATGTTGAAGCCATTCTGTGCGTTTTGATTTTCTTTTGTGCATTCTGAGTTGTTCTTAGCCTTCTCTGGATCCTTTTTGGATCATTCCCTCCGACTAAGAGCTTTTTGGACCACCAAAAGCTTTCATTAATCAACTGGTAAGTGAGGGAAGAGTCCCCTCACTTTATCCTTTTCAATCCACTTTGCCTTGCTTGGATGTGTGCCCTTTAAGCCTACTCGAAGATAATCAACATCATCCTTGTGTGAAGTCCTCGTCCTTCTGTCCAAGATAATATCTTCCTATAACTCATCCAAGTACTCAGGTGAAAACTCATCAACTGAAGGTATTGAAACTTCCTTATCCTGATCCATGATCATGGGAGGCTAAAAAAGTTTCAAGTTCTCTACGTTCACAACTGAATAAATCTGCATATATGGTGGAAGATATAAACAAAAAGCATTAGTGTCACTTTTCTCCAAGATAGTGAAGGGTCCATATCAGATGGGCTTGATTTTCTTTCCTTCACTCTTCAATCATTCATTACTGATGTGAAGCCATACCCGGTCTCCAACCTGGAACTGATTATCAACCCTGCACTTGTCATGTTGAGCTTTATATTGTGCTTGACTCTTCTCCAACTGTTCCCTGACTATCTAGTGTATTTGTTGAATCCTCTGGATGAACTTGCAGGCTCTGCACTATGTTCATTCTTCATTCACATCGGCATCTCTCCCATACATCAAGTCCAAAGGAACCTTTGGTAGGTACCCAAAACATGTCTCAAAATGTGAACTCTAAGTGGATGAATGTAAAGCTTGGTTATAAGCATGTTGTACATAGGGTATCTGTTCATCCCATAACTTAGGATTCTTGTTGCAGTAACCTTGAAACAAAAGTACCATTGTTTTGTTTACCACCTATGTTTGTCTGTCAGTCTATGGATGAAAAGTAGTGCTCCTCTTCAATTTGGTGTCCATCATTCTCCACAAGTTAGTCCAAAAATCCCTAAGGAATCGAGTATCTCGATCTGAGACAATGGATGTGGGTACCCCAAAGTGAACCCAAACATGTTTAAAAAAGAGATTAGCATTCTTCTTAGGAGTGATCTGCATTTTACATGGCATCAAGATACACATCTTGTTTAACCTATCCACTACGACATACAAATAATCATGACCCCCTTTGGTCATTGGTAAACCCCCTACAAAATCCATGGAGACAATTTCCCATGGATGGGATGGAACACGAAGTGGTGAGTATAGCCCCAATTTTCTATTAGTGGGCTTACAAGTAGAACACATCACACATCCCTTTACATATTTAGTTACAATTGCTTTCATTTGAGGCCAGCAACACAACCTCTGCAAATAAGCCATAGTTTTTCCTACCCCAAAATTCCCAAACACACGAGAAGTGTGAGCTTCTCATATCACATGGACTCGTTCACTTGTAGGAATACATAGCTTCCCAAGATGATAGAGTAATTTTCCCTGCAGAAAATAGTTCTCTACCTGTGCACAATGGGTTAGCTTCTCATATACTTCTTTAAAATATTCATCGATGGCATATTGTTCTACATAGCTATCATCAGATAAAGAAGTATTCTTCAAAATAATAGAAGCAACAATAGAAGGTCTAGAAAACAATATTGCACCCATGGAGTATCCGTTGGCATCTGTCTTGATCTCGAATGGTTGTTGAAGATTCGAGAGTGCTAATACTGGTGCAGTATTGATCTTCTCCTTCAAAATGTTGAAATATTTTTGTTTCTTTCCTTCCCACTGAAAGGTGTTCTTCACATTGGTTAAGGAATGCAAAGGAGCTATGATAAAGGAGAAGTTGGGAATGAATCTTCTCCAATACTAGACTGCACCCAAGAATCTTCGGACTTCAGTCACACTTTTTGGCTCAGGCCAATTTATAATTACTTCAATTTTGGAAGGATGAATCTGCAATTGTCCTCCTCCCACAATATGACCTAAGTACATGAGTGCAGTCTTGCCAAATTCACATTTCGACATTTTCACATACATCTTTTCCTTTTGCAATGTATCCAATACATTTTTTTACATGCCTTACATGATCATCCCAAGTCCTGCTAAAAACAAGAATTTCATCTAAATATACAATCACAAATTCATCCAGGAAAGGCATGAATACATTATTCATCACACGCATGAAAGTTGTCGGAGCATTACAAAGCCCAAACGGAATAACTAACCACTCAAACAATTCTTGTTTGGTTTTAAAGGAAATCTTCCATGCATCCTATTCTGCAACCCTAATTTGATGATATCCACTGCACAAATCCAACTTAGTGAAATAAACAACATTCTTCAATTGATCAAGTAAATCATCTATACGAGGAAGAGGGTATCAATTTTTCACCGTGATTTTATTTAAGTCCTGGTAATAGACACACATTCTCCATGTGCCATATTTCTTTGGAACCATCACGATCAGAGAACCACAAGGAGATGAACTGGGCCTAATGACCTCTTGATCCAATAAGCCTTGTACCTTCTTCTTGATCTCTGTCATCTCCACAACTGACATCCTGTACATGCCCACATTAGGAAGAGGAGAATCTTGCTGAAAATGTATCTCATGTTGGATTTCCCTCTTAGGAGGTAATCCATCTAGTTCTTGAAAAATATGATCATACTTAGAAACAATATCAATTAATTCCTTTTTATGAGACAAATCACATCCTTGGAAAGCGTCAGATGTATCGACATCTTTCTCTTTGACGACCATGAGTACATATCTCTTATTAGTGGTTATGAGTCTCTTCATTTGCCCTACACTAACAAGTGTTGTATTTACCCTCATGATGTGAGCTTTAACAATATATTCCACTTCCCCCTTAGTAAGGTGGTATTTTTTCTCATGACGAAAGAAGATTGTTTTCTATCATAAAGATACGAACTTCCCAACACTATGCCACATGTATCAAGCGGTACAACATCCAAATCCACTTTATCAATCAACTTTGAAGCAATATAAAATATGACCCTACATTGTTTGGTGACATTAAGTTTTGCTTTGTCACATACCCAACCAAGAGGGTAAGGATTTGGATGTGGTTTCGTTACAAGACCCATATTCTTGACAAGTGCTTCAGATATTAAGTTTACTTGGGAACCCGGATCAAATAATGTATCTATCTTAGTATGTTTAGATACAACTCATATATGAAATAACTCATTCCTCTTTCGTTCATCAATATGAGATTCATCATTGGAAATTGAACTAGAATGAAGAGAATCTTTATCTTGTACTCCAACCGTTGTGATCTTTCCTTCATCTCCTGATTCGGAACCAAGATCTTGATGCACTATATCAATAGTCTTTGTCTTCCCCTTTCCACCAAACTATTTTGGTTTCTTTTCTGGATGTAGTTTCCAACATTGTTCTTCATCATGACTGCTCCTCTTGCAATGAGTGCAAGATGGTTTTCCTCCTTCTCTCGTCATTGTAGCGGTCTTCTTGTCCTTCCTTTTAAATTTCTTGAAATTCTTTTGTGGGAATTTGGAAGGTTTCTTCGTGGGATCTTCTTGAACATGTTTCCCCCTGTTCTCAAGGTGAGTGGATTGCACACAAACTTTGTCAAGACTAGTGGGGTTAAAAAAGAGAAAAGTATGAAGAATAAAACTATGAAGTGTGTCAATATACTTCAATAAAGTTTCATAAGAATCCAAAGGAATATTCAATGCTAAAGATTTTTTCCTAAACTATTCAGTGAAACTTTGTATAGTCTGACCTTTACTCTGTCTCAACATTTTCCATTCCATCATTGCTTTATGTAAATACCCTAATGGATAGAGCTGCTTTCTTATCTCTATTTTAAATTCTGACCATGAGGAAAGAAGATTACCACACTTACTTATGTCATGTAGCTTTCTCTCCCACCATACGAGAGTGTTGCCTTCCAACTGAAGAGAAGCCAGTTGGACTTTAACTTCCTCTTCGTCAATATACTGAACATGACAATATACTTCAACCTATCGGATCCAATTGTCTAGCTTTTCAGGATTAGCATCTCCATTAAACATAGGTAAAGAAAACTTTACAACAAGATTTAATAATGGTTTCTTAAAAGAGGCTTTATTGTTAGAATGCTGAGAATGATGAGAATGCTCAGAGGAAGAAGAACTAGAACTAGAAGGCGAAGATGGAGGCTCAAGAGGGTCTCCTCCAGCCCCTTGATTTACCGAAGCATCATCATCTAAATGTGCCTCAATTTTTCTTCCCTTTCTTCTTCATCCTCTTCTCGTAATCTCCATACATTCGTTCGACCATTTCTAACATGTGATAAAATACCATGTGAAAGTTTTTCTCTTGTTCATCACACTTGTCCTCTTCTGCCATCTTCTTCCTTCGGGATGCACGGCCAACTTCGGGATTGAAAGTCTTAAAATTTCCTTCAACCTGATTATGCTTGGCCCTAGTAAGCATTCATACTCAACAATTCAATTCAAAGACGATGACTCTGATACCAACATGATCTAGGATCTTTTCGTCGGGTGACTTATTAAGGAACTGTATTAAATGAGCATAAACAAAAGTACACCATAAAGAAGGAAAAGCTCAAAAGTAAAGAGACATAAGAATACAATATGAACACAAAGAACTTGATAACAGAGTTCGTCCCTGGTGGACTACGTCTCTGGATCCTACTCTCAAATGGGTAGGTCTTCTTATTAACTCCACAAAAGAATTGGGCAAAATACATAAGTATACCTCATTCAAGAGTTAATCCATTAAATCTTTGCTCAAATCAGAAAACTAACACCACCACTGTGTTCGTGGCATCGTTTTACCTGAAAATGACTATCTCCATGCCTCGATCTGAGTCAGACACTTTTTGGCCCAAGAGGTACCCTTGCCTCGGTTTGTGTGCCACTACTCCTGCAATAAATGTTGAAAATCTCGAAAAGAATGACAAAATCTGTACTAGGTCGTACAAGTCCGTATGGACACACTCAGTCTCACCTCTCATGTGCTCTTGTTGTCTCGAACTCTGAACTAGAGGTCTCCTTATATAATATTGTGTAGGCGGTTAGGCATAAATGACTCTGTTGGTGCATTGTTTACGGAGGCTACATTTAGGTGTAGGTTGTTGGGGAGGTTCTGGGGTCGAATCCCGCAGACTCACCCTTTTATGATATTGTTGGCGTGCTCCGCTAAGTTTGGCAGTGGTTGTGGTGGGCGGTTAAGTGGCAAAATGTTCTAAATATAGTGGAATATGCTATATTTGGTGGACGGTTGGGATAAACCCCTAGGTTGGTAGAAGGTTTTGGTCGTATGGCACAATACATGTAAAACATAGTTACCAACTTAACGAGAACTCTACATAGTTCTCATTTTGGGGGGGGTCAATGGTGTTTCGGTAGCACCCCCCTCCCTTTTTAGGTGGTTTTTTGATATTTTAAATTTTCTGATACATAAGGTTTCCACTTTTTTCTTTTTAAATGTTTGTTTTTTCATTTATTTTCAAATTATTCAAATTTTTTATTTTTTATTTTTTTCTCAATGGTGTTTTTCATCTATTTTCAAATTTTTTATTTTTATTTATTTTTAATTTTATTCAGTGGTGTTTTTAATCATATTTCCATGCTCAATCCAATGTTAAAAATGTTGTAAACCATTTATTTATTTTAAATTAAGAATTTTCATGTAATTATGTGTCCTTAATTAAAGTATGGTTCCATATTTTTTAAATATGATGGAAAATATCATTTTTAATACATTTTTTACCTTTACTTCAATATATAGAAAATAATTGTAATTAAATAACATTATTTTTAAATATTTACCAAAAATATATAATTCATTTTTTTTTATCAATTAAAAACAAAAAAAAAAATGTCCCGTGAGACAGCGCGGTTGGTAATGACAAGTACCTTTCTCCAAGTGTTGGGAGGAGGTCTTGAGGTCAAATCCGGCTGGGTCTCCGGGACAAATTGTAATGACTGCTTGTGATGTAAATGATTTATATCTCTAATATAAA
>ML785664.1:41151-53079 GCA_009831015.1 Picea engelmannii | reverse complement strand
TATATATATATATATATATATATATATATATATATATATATATATATATATTAAACATTGGAAAACATCATACAAAAACCTCAAATATTTTATATTCAAATAAATTGGGTTACAAAATACTGTTGATATTATTTCCCAAAATAGTTGTCTTGAAATAGTTCAACACCGAAATTTAAATGTGTTTTTCATAATGACTGCGATTGGGGCTCCTGCAGATCAAAAAAACAAATATGTACAAGAATCAAGCCTGTAGATAGTCTTTTATAGATTTCAACTTGATCATCAAATGCTTGTCTGGTTAAAAACAACGAGTTGAATATCAATTTCAGGTCTTGGACTTTATGGGTGCTATCAACTAGATCTATCCCAACTTCTTGAATATTTTGTCTCTTCTATATATGGCCTTCCTGCATTAGCTTTTTATTCAACATTACATACTTTGTTGAAGATTTGTATGTTGAATTTCTTTGTTTTATTGTTGTAAATTGGAAGGGACGTTCAAGTCACCTGCAAAATGATCCTTTGTTGAAGTATATAGCTTCTTCCAGCAACACAGATTTGGAAAGTGTATCAAATGTTGCAGATCACACCATAATATATCTTTCTTCATAGGAGTGGCATATATCATGGCTCACAAAATGGTTTGGAATATTCGGAAGTGATGCCAAATATTACTCCATGCCCGAATATACTCAGAAGGAAATTATAAATTTGGATCCTCGCGAAGGTGAGAAATTGTATGAGTGGTTGAATCAACATTCTAAAATTACAGAACCTTCTATCTCAAAGTTGTAATAGACTTGACAGACAACCAAATTCTATCTTAAAGTTTGTTGAGTGACCTCTGGATGTAGTAATAGACTTGACATACAATCAACTTCCGATCACTACTGGTACTAATGTCAAGTGTATCAATTCATGACCCCAGGATCCAAGTAGCTCAGCTTCAGGCATCCACACTGGCAGTGACTCCAGGCTCCAGATAGCTTCAACTTTGGACATTGACATTGGCGGTGGAAATGGGAACAATGCCATTGACTACAGGGTGGTAATGCGGTGAAAAAACAGTCATGTCATTGTCAAAGAACTTAGACTGTAGGGTTGTTAGGTCTACAAAGAGAATTGAATTTAGTGTTGCTTTGTCATGACAATTACAATGTTGATGTGAGTCCGGAAATCTTTGGAGGTTGGGTGTCTTGTGCGATGATGACATCAACATTAGGTGCATGTCAGACATTTATTATCTGACATTGTGGTGTTAATTTGATTTCCATAGTCGAGGACAAGTCGATTGAATTGGCACAAGCAATATTAATTGTGTAATTAATTAACATCCTTGAAGGACGTGAATCCCAAACAATGCTTGAAACTTTTCGAACAGTCATGTGTTAAAAAAATACATTATTTTATATTTTAAAAAATAAGAAATTGTATTTTCTATGTCTAACATTAGGTTTCACACATAAACATTTTTAAGTTAACCAAAATTAATATATAGTCAACTCGGATCCCCAGAAGCGATCAAATTCCCTAGAGCTAGTTTATTTCCATTATGTTGGTTAAGATAGAAGGATCCACCACCAGGACAAAGAAACAAGGTAGCAATAAAAGCACCTGTGATGGGGATGGAAGCACTCTATGACCAGGAAGGAACTCTATTCTTATCGACCTGTTATCCTGATGAAAAACTCAAGAGATGCTTGCAGTGAGGCCATGGCAATTTATTTGAAAAAGACAAGTCAATACTTCAAGCATCGAGAAACTTCTATTTTTTTCAAATATTGGATCTAATGCAATAGAAGAAATGCATTCTCCTTATTCAAAGCACAGGAAACAACAGGAAGATTGATATTCAGTGGAAATAGCTCTGGAATATCTACTACATAAAGGTATCTTCTAAAGAATGAAAAAAAATCATTACATGAAGGTGGTAGTAAAAGGTGATCTTCAAAAACCAAATCATTACCTGAATATGTCAAACTTCTTGCAAAAGGTGGTAGTATAAAGTAATATTCAGAAAGTGTTGCAAAGTCCATAGTCCAAAATTCCTTCCCATTAAATTTTCCCAGTTACTTGTCGATGCAGGCATCAACAAAATTTGAGAGCCTCGTTCCCTAATTATATACCCACCTTCAAATACCAGGATAATATTCTTGCAAAGAGAAACAAGCTCTTTGACACATACGCAATTATATGCATAGGAATAGTGAAAAAAATGTGCAGTAGTGATAGAAAGTTGATTGTATGTGGAGTCTGTTACTACATCCAGAGGTCGGTGAACAAACTTTGACAAAGAAGCTGACTAATTTCTTTCAAGTTTGTTACCACACCCAGAAGTCGCTCAACAAACTTTGACATAGAAACTTCTGTAATTTTAGGATGTTGATTCAACCACTCATACAGTTTCTCACATTCGTGAGGATCCAAATTTATAATTTCCTTCTGAGTATATTCGCGCATGGAGTAATATTTGGCGTCACTTCTGAATATTCCCTACCATTTTGTAAGCCACAATATGTGCGACTCCTCTGATGAAAGATAAATTATGGTGTGGTCTACAGGATTTGATACACTTGCCAAATTTGTGTTGTTGGAAGAAGCTATATACTTCAACAAATGATCATTTTGCAGGTGACTTGAAAGTCCCTTCCAATTTCCAGTAACAAAACAAAGAAGTTCAACATACAAATCTTCAGGCAAGCCTTTCAACCAACCAAAGGATTGAATACAAGGAGAATACCAATCATAAGATACTTGAATTTTTTTTGTCTGAGTTTATGTTGGCTAACATAATTTTTTTCACTCAAAGCTGATATCACATAAAACCATTCCCTCGTCTTTAAATTGGGCCTAAATGGCATCTCTAAGTTGTCTCACATATGTATGACCAGGAACATTATAACGAAGGCACCTTAAAGACCAAGTTTTCAATGATAGAGGGAAATGGGAATAAGTTTTAAAATGAACGTTGGAGGATGATAGTATAATCTTCCATAAATCTTGGTTTAATGCATTTTAATGGGAGATGTCCTTGACCTTTTCGCCTATTAATGCCAATATTTTCGAATATGGGTGGTGGGTTGTCACTAATAAAGGCATGATTAATGTGCATTGGGAAGGGCACGAAAAATGCTTTGAAAGTTTTGTGAACCTAGAAGCCCAGGAACCCGTGAATCTGTGAAAACAGGAGGTGAAGAATTGACTAAGTATGGAAAGGCGGGGCATAATGCCTTAAAAAAACTAAATTAAGCGACAATTTTTTTGAGATCAAGATCCACAAAAAAAAAAAACTAGAACCCATAATATTGACCTCTGCCAATTCGATACCAGGTGACTGGAGTGCATCTGGGGTGCCTGTGAGAAAAGTTAATCCTTTGATGAAGAATTGTTTGTATTGCAACATGTCAAAATAATTGTGTCCTGATAGTATTTAAAATGAACACTAGGGGATGATAATATAATCTCCCATATATCTTGCTTCAATGCATTTTAATCGGAGATGTCCTCGAGCTTTTCAGTTATTAATGCCAATCTTTTCAAACCTATGTGGTGAATTGTCACCAATTAAAAGCGTATGCAATTTGCATTGGGAAGTGTGCGAAGGTAGTGAGGATGGACAAGAGAAATAAATGATTTCAAACTTTTCTAAACCCAGGAGTCTGTGAACCCGCGAATCTAGGACAACAAGAGGTGAAGAATCGACTAAGTATGAAAAGACGGGGCGGTCAGATGGACGAGGACAGACTCGTCATAGGTAGATTAAAGCTTGTGAGTTCGAGGAGACTGGGGTCGAATTGTAGATCACAGAATTTTTGGGTGAAATATGTATATCATGGAACATGGGGCATGAGAGTTCGATAGCACCAATCCAAGAACTCGTGGCCATAAACATTAACTATGGGAAAAAAATTCTCAATTATGGAATATAGCTGGACCTCAACAAACTCAGGTTCAAGTACAAATAGAATTTGTCTATATTCATTCAAATACCAATCATATTATTTTATTCTATTAGTATTTTTGTGGCCCAAATGTAAACCATGTTCCAATTTGAAGGGTGTTTTCGGCTCACAAAGTTTGTTGAAACGCATAGGCAATAGAGAAAATATGAGTTAACATTTCCATATGCAAGCATATTCTCAAATATGACAACCTGTAATATATACACAGTATTAAAGAGGGACATGACATCAACACCTTTGTGGATGATAGTTGGGTAGCACAATATTGAATTCTTACTATGATGATGCCTTGAAAAAACTAAAATAACCAACAATTTTTGTCAATTCAAGATGGACACAAAAAAATCATCAGATCCCATAATATTCATCTGTTAATGCGTTTTAATGGGAGATGTCCTCGAGCTTTCCACTTATTAATTCCAATATTTTTGAACCTACCTAGTGAGCTGTCATTATTAAAATCATAATTAATGTGCATTGGGAAGGGCGGAAGGTGGCAGGAATGGAGGGGAGAGAAAAATGCTTTCAAACTTTTGTGAACCTGGGAGTCTGTGAACCCACGAAACTTTGAAGACTCGAATAAGTATGGAAAGGTGGGTTGTTCAGACGGAGTCATCGTAAGTAGATTCAGGCGTGTGAGTTTGAGGAGCCCAGGGTCAAATTGTAGATCACCAAAGTTTTGGGTGCAACATGTATACCTCAAACACGGGGCATGAGAGTTTGATAGCACCTACCCATGAACCTGTGACCATAAAATTGGCTAAGTATGCAAATGAATGGTGGATGGTTGGACTCGTGATGTGAAGATATAGATGGAGATGAGGTTTTTTCAATTCTCCACCCCGGGAACCCACAAGCATAGAAACACAACTAAGTATAGAACCTTAAATGGATAATAGAGGGGAACAAGAAAAGTGAAAAACAGGTAAGTATAGAAGAGGAAAAAGAAAGGGAGAACATAACTTTATCCCTCACACAACAACACTTAGTCTCATAATTATGAAGCAATAGAAACACATTAACTATGGGAAAAACATTCTCAGCTATGAAATATAGTTGGAGCTCGACAAACTCTGGTTCAAGTCCAAAGAGATGTTGTTTATATCTATTTCAACATTTTTCATATTATTTTATTTTAATAGTATTTTTTGTGGCCCAACTATAAAACAATGTTCCAATTTGTTTTTTTCAAGTGGAGATGTGTTTGTGAAGACACATTTCCTTGAACCATGGTCCAGGGGCAAGAAAAATGCAACGTCGACTATTTGTTGAGCAAAGATTTGTTGAAGATTAAGCAATGTATTTCCAAGTGCATGTATCATTTGCATAGTATCAATATGATTTATTTCATGTTCTTTGTGTATTCTTTTGAATGCACTTGTCATAGATTTGTCAACCTTTTCCATGTCACTATGGCTACGACAAAGGTGGGATCCATGGCAAACAACAACTTTCAAGAACAACACCAAGACAACATCACACTCATGTTTCTATGGTCATAGTAGTCACACACAAAAATGTTCTGCAAGAGGATTTTGGCTCGGGCATTCCCAGTATTGAAAATTCTTACTTGCAAATTGGAAATAGCAAACAACAACCAATGAACAGAAATGAAACCACGGCACTGAGAATCACCGGTGAATGGGGAAGTTCAGAAGCACGGTCCCTGGCATGCAAACTGCAACAACTAGTCCAACTGCGGATACAAGACCCCAACCTTGCAAAGTTGAAGCAAACAAGAGCAAGCAGAAAACAACAAACCAATGAACAAGTACCAAGAGGCCCAACTACAGCTGCAGTACCTCAATTCTGCAAATTTGAATCAAACAGCAACAAGCAGCATCCAGTGAACCAATGAACAAGCATCAACTAGTCAACCAGGAATGTCGATGAAGAACAATATTGCCCAAATTCATTGTAGACAAGATTGTATAAAAAAATCAGAGGAAAATGTATTGTAGCATGCTTGTTAAGAAAACATTTCAGGCTATGAGGCTTCTCAGGTAAACATTTAAGGTTGCGAGGACCATGCAAAGGCCTCCCACTATGTAAACATTTAATAAAGTTGCAGTTTGCACGACTGGCATTCTTTATCCGTAATTGGAACTGTGCTTCTGTCGCTCCCCATTCACGAGTAAGTTTCACTACCATGGTTTCATTCCTATTCGTTGTTGTTTTTTTTCCAATTTGCAAGTAAGAATTTTCAATACTAGGAGTGATCAAAATCCTCTTGCAGAACATATTTGTATGTGACTAAAACGACCAAAGAAACACGACTGTAATGTTGTCTTGGTCTTGTTCCTGAATGCCAATGTTCGACATAGAACCCACCTCCATCACAACCACAGTGACATATAAAAAAGGAAATTGAATTTTCTCCTCACATACAAAGATGTTCTGCAAGAGGATTTTGACTCAGGCATCTCCGGTATTGAAATTTTTCACTTGCAAACTGGAAATAGCAAACAACAAACAACGAATAGGAAGGTAAACATAGCACTGAAACCCACCCATCAATGGGGAACGACATAAGTGCAGTTCCAATCGCGGTTGCAGAATCCCAAGCATGCAAACTGCAACAAGAGAAATAGGAAAACAAGAGCAACAACAACAAGAAAATAAGAAACTAGTGAACAAGCAACGAGCAAGAATCAACCAGTGAACTAGTAATCCTGTTAAAGAACAATATTTTCCATATTCACCGCAGACAACATTGTATAAAAAAAAATCAGAGGAAAATGTATTATAACAGGCCTGTTAAGTAATGCAGGAATGCAACTGCGTCACTGAGACCCACTGTTGAATGGGGAAGGACAAAATCACAACCCCTGGCCTGCAAACTGCAACAATAGGTCCAACTGCGGATGCAAGACCCCATCCTTGCAAAGTTGAAGCAAACAAGATAAAGCAGCAAACAACAAATCAGTGAATAAGTACCAAGAGGCCCAACTGTAGCTGCAAGACCTCAACTCTGCAAAGTTGAATCAAACAACAATAAGCATCATCTAGCAAACTAACGAGCAAGCATCAACCAATCAACTAGGAATGTCGGTGAAGAACAATATTGTCCAAATTCACTGCAGACAAGATTGTATAAAAAAATCGAAGGGAAATGTATTGTAACACGCCTATTAAGCAAACATTTCAGGATATGAGGCTTGTCAGGTAAACATTTAAGGTTGGGAGGACCATCCAAAGGCCTCCCACCATGTAAACATTTAAGAAAGTTGCAGTTTTCACGGTTGGCATTCTGCATCCGCAATTGGAAGTGTGCTTTTGTTGTTTCCCATTCACAGGTAAGTTTCACTGACATGGTTGCATCCCTATTCATTGTTTGTTTTTTTTCCAGTTTGCAAGTAAGAATTCCCAATACTTGGAGTGATCAAAATCCTCTTGCAGAGCATCTTTGTATGTGACTACTACGACCAGAGAAATATGACAATAATTTTGTCTTGGTCTTGTTCCTGAACACCAATGTTCGACATAGAACCCACCTCCATCGCAGTCATAGTGGCATATAAAAAAGGAAATCAAATTTTCTCCTCACATACAAAGATGTTCTGCAAGAGGATTTTGACTCAGGCATCTCCAGTATTGAAATTTTTCACTTGCAAACTCGAAATAACAAACAAAAAACAATGAATAGGAAGGTAAACATGGCACCGAAACCCACCCATCAATGGGGAACGACAAAAGCGCAGTTCTAATTGCGGTTGCATAATCCCAAGCATGCAAACTGCAACAAGAGCAACGGGCAAACAAGAGCAACAACAATAGGCAAACAAGAGCAACAACAATAGGCAAACAAGAAACCAGTGATCAAGCAACGAGCAAGCATCAACCAGTGAACCAGTAATGTCGTTGATGAACAATATTGCCCATATTCATTGCAGACAACATTGTATAAAAAAAATTGGAGGAAAATGTATTGTAACATGCCTATTAAGTAAACATTTAAGGTTGTGAGGCATGTTAGGTATACATTTAAGTCTGTCAAGACCGTTGAAGGGCCTCGCGCTGTGTAAACATTTAAGAAAGAATGTAGTGTGGCAGATCTGTTTACGTACGCAAAATAATTATTATATTATTTTATAATAATATAAAATAATAATAGTAAAAAAAAAAATAGTAATAATAATAACAATAGTTCGAACAATAGAGACTATGCAAAAAAAAAAACAAAGTCAAAGGAAAAACTAATATGAAGTCAACTAATAAAAAAATGACTATGGATGCTCAAAAATTTGGAAATATAAACATTTTAATAAAAATAGTAAAAATCCAGAAACATTATAGATAATCAAAAACTTTGGATATGCTAACATATAAAACATTGGGAATAGTGAAGCTGGCAATAAGACCTCCAATCTCTTATCCAATCAGTTCATGACATATATGGTATTTTTTATTATATACAAATCAATAGTATTTTTTATTATATACAAATCAATGCTTTTAGTTATGTAGTTCCAACAATAGAGATTATGCAAATATTTTTAATTAAAGGACAAACTAATATGAAGTCAATGAATTATCTATAGCTATAGTCCCTCTACGCCTTCCACAGGGACTAATAAGCGGTCCCATGGGAATACAATTAAACTTCAAGTAACTATTTATGTTGTACATAAAGAAACTATACAAAAAAAGCAACACATGCCCTTCTTTTACTTTGGCAGAAATGTTTGAGATTTTCATGTTGTTTGTTGTGTTTTACACAAATTAATAAAATCTAAATGACCGATATAAGAGATATGATTTGTTTGATTTTTTTTAATGAATTATCTGATTATAATTGAAACAGAATAGAATAACTTTGAAATAGAGTAAAGTAATGCTTTATGTTTTGTTTTGTTTTTTTCGATAATTATCATTTAAATCTGATAATATAATTATTAACAAAATCACAATTTTACATTACTTAAATTTTATTTTTAAATACATAAATAAATTTAACACTCTCAAAAATCCCAAAAATATTTGAAATATATCATTGAAATTTACAATGTCTCAATTTCCAATCAATTTTTGAACAAAACTTATAAACATACCACTTCAAAAATCCCCTAATAACCTTATGGAAATTTTTCATATACATAGATATGTGTAAACATATCACCGAAACCCACCCATCAATGGGGAATGACAAAAGTGTAGTTCCAATCACGGTTGCAGAATCCCAAGCGTGCAAACTGCAACAAGAGCAATAGGAAAACAAGAGCAACAACAACAAGAAAATAAGAAACCAGTGAACAAGCAATGAGTAAGAATCAACCAGTGAACTAGTAATGTCGTTGAAGAACAATATTTCCTATATTTACTGCAGACAACATTGTATAAAGAAAATCAGAGGAAAATGTATTATAACAGGCCTGTTAAGTAATGCAGGAATGCAACTACGACACTGAGACCCACCGGTGAATGGAGAAGGACAAAAGCGCAACCCCTGGCCTGCAAACTGCAACAACAGGTCCAACTGTGAATGCAGGACCCCAACCTTGCAAAGTTGAAGCAAACAAGATAAAGCAGCAAACAACAAATCAGTGAATAAGTACCAAGAGGCCCAACTACAGTTGTAGGACCTCAACTCTGTAAAGTTGAATCAAACAACAATAAGCATCATCTAGCGAACTAACGAAAAAGCATCAACCAGTCAACTAGGAATGTTGGTGAAGAACAATATTGCCCAAATTCACTGCAGACAAGATTGTATCAAAAAATCGGAGGGAAATGTATTGTAACACGCCTGTTAAGAAAACATTTCAGGTTGTGAGGCCTATCAGGTAAACATTTAAGGTTATGAGGACCGTCCAAAGGCCTCCCACTATGTAAACATTTAAGAAAGTTGCAGTTTTCACGGATGGCATTCTGCATCCGCAATTGGAAGTGTGCTTCTGTTGTTCCCCATTCACAGGTAAGTTTCACTGACATGGTTGCATCCCTATTCATTGTTTGTTTTTTTACCAGTTTGTAAGTAAGAATTTCCAATACTGTGAGTGATCAAAATCCTCTTGCAAAACATCTTTGTATGTGACTACTATGACCAGAGAAACAGGACAGTAATTTTGTCGTGGTCTCGTTCATGAACGCCAATGTTCGACATAGAACCCACCTCCATTGCAGTCATAGTGGCATATAAAAAAGGAAATCAAATTTTCTCCTCACATACAAAGATGTTCTGCAAGAGGATTTTGACTCAGGCATCTCTTGTATTGAAATTTTTCACTTGCAAAATGGAAATAACAAATAAAAAACAACGAATAGGAAGGTAAACATGGCACCGAAACCCACCCATCAATGGGGAACGACAAAAGTGCAGTTCCAATCGTGGTTGCATAATCCCAAGCGTGCAAACTACAACAAGAGCAATAGGCAAACAAGAGAAACAACAATAGGCAAACAAGAAACTAGTGAACAAGCAACGAGCAAGCATCAACCAGTGAACCAGTAATGTCGTTGAAGAACAATATTGCCCATATTCATTGTAGACAACATTGTATAAAAAAAAAATCAGAGGAAAATGTATTGTAACAGGCCTATTAAGTAAACATTTAAGGTTGTGAGGCATGTTAGGTAAACATTCAAGTCTGTCAGGACCGCCAAAGGGCCTCACACTGTGTAAACATTTAAGAAAGAATGCAGTGTGGCAGGTTTGTTTACGTACGCAAAATAATTATTATATTATTTTATAATAATATAAAATAATAATAGTAAAAAAAAATAGTAATAATAATAACAATAGTTCGAACAATAGAGACTATGCAAAAAAAAAAAATAGTCAAAGGAAAAACTAATATGAAGTCAACTAATAAAAAAATGACTCTCAATGCTCAAAACTTTGGATATCTAAACATTTTAATAAAAATAGTAAAAATTCAGAAAGACCGTAGATGATAAAAAACTTTGGATATGCTAACATATAAAACATTGGGAATAGTGAAGCTGGCAATTAGTTAAAGGACAAACTAATATGAAGTCAATGAATTATCTATCGCTATAGTCCCTCTATGCCTTGGCAGGGACTAATAAGCGATCCCATGGGAATACAATTAAACTTCAAGTAGCTATTTATGTTGTACATAAAGAAACTATACAAAAAAGCAGTGTTTTACACATATTAATAAGATCTAAATGAATGATGTGAGAAATATGATTTGTTTGAATTTGTTTTAATGAACTATTTAATTATAATTGCAACAGAATAGAATAACTTTAAAATAGAGTAGAATAATATTTTATGTTTTATTTTTTATTTTTTGGTAATTATCATTTAAATCTAATAATATAATTATTAGCAAAATCACAATTTTACATTGTTTAAATTTTATTTTTAAATACATAAATAAATTTAACACTCTCAAAAATCCCAAAAATATCTGAAATATATGATCTCAATTATTAAAATTTACAATATGTAAATTTCCAACCAAATTTTAAACAAAAACTTATAAACATACCACTTCAACAATCCCCTAATAACCTTATGGAATTTTTCCATATACATAGATATGTGTACACAATAAAAATATGGTTTGAAGTTGTACAGCAATATGGGCGCACGACTTTTGATGGAATAAGTTTAACAAAGCGGAAAGAATGAAAGACGATTCATGTATTTGAATTTCCAAAATTTTCTTAACTACTTTTGACATTTAATAATTAAAGAACATTCATGTATTTGAATTTCCAAATTTTTCCTGACTACTTTTGACCTTTCCTTTAATAATTAAAGAACACGTGATAACGCAGAGGGGATATTTAAAGAAACATGATAACGCAAAAAGATTAATTTACTCCATATGATAACGCAAAAAGATTAATTTAATTTTATAACAACCGACCAAGAAACGCTTAAGTGCTACGTCACATAAATATTCAGGAAGGTTTTTCTATTTTTATGATACGTGAATAGTAAATATTTGTGGTTATATATATATATATATATATATATATATATATATATATA
>ML785664.1:28505-41143 GCA_009831015.1 Picea engelmannii | reverse complement strand
AATGGAGGAGATGTGGGTAGTTTTATATAGGTTAAGTTGATTACTGGAGAGTACAATTCTAATTTAATATTCGTGTATTTTTTTTATTTTTTTTTTAATGATGTATGAATAGTAAATATTTATGGAGATTTTTTATTTTTTTTTCTATGATACATGAATAATTAATGGAGGAGATGTGGGTAGAAAATATACAAGTTAAGTTGATTGCATTGGAGAGTATAATTCTTCTAGGATTTTTCACTTGGAGTTATTATATATATTTTTATATTACAAATTAAAAAAATAAAAATTAATTTTTAAATGTTAGAATTTTTTTTGGATAAATATTAGTGTAGTTTATTTTTATTTTTATGATGTATGAATAATAAATATTTATGAAGATTTTTTTTTTCTATGATACATGAATAGTTAATGGAGGAGATGTGGGTAGTTTTATATAGGTTAAGTTGATTGCATTGGAGAGTACAATTCTTATAGAATTTTTCACTTGGAGTTATTATATGTATTTTTACATTACAAATTAAAAAAAGAAAAATTATTTTTTAAATGTTAGAAATATTTTTGGATAAATATTGTGTATGATGTTTTGAAATGTTTAATGTTTTAAGTGGATATTCTACTCATCATGAGGAACAATGAAGTTATTATGTTCTAAATCAATGTAAAGGTTTGTATTTAAACAGTTAAGGATAAGAATGGGGCAAAAGAATTAATGATTAAGATCAATTGTTAATAAACATGGTAAATTAATTGTTTAAATTAAATAATAATAAATAAGGTGAAATGAAAATAAATTAGTATTAAAGGTTTTGGTAATAGTGAAGTATTAAATGTTATTAAGATTGATTAATAATAAATTAATAAGAATTCTTTAAAATTTTGATAATATTGTTAATAAAAGATCAGGAAATAAAATAGAGTGGGTAATGAGAAAACTAAAATAAACGGCTTAAGTGAAATGATGACAATAATGGAAAAAAATAGATTGGGAAGATGAAATATCAATAGTTGAGATTGTGTATTAAGAGAAGGTAAAGTGAGGTGTGGAAATAATTTTAGTGAGATGTTTATACTAAAGGGAACAAAAGGTTGTGAGGATATTAGTCAATTGTGGAAGCTCACCATTCATATCCTTTCATTGTCTATTACTTCTTTCATCTCTTTCCTTTCCATCTTTTGTCAATTTTGGATCTAATCTTGATCTCATTTTTCAATTTTTGATTTAATATTGTCCTCTTAACTTTTTGTTCCCTTTTAGTATAATCATCTCTTTGAAATCTCCTTTAACCTTTGTTTTCTCTTTCCCTTTTCAATTTAAATTATTTTACTTTATTATTATTTTAATTAACAATATTATGGTATCTTATTACTTTTTATTATCTATCTTATCAACTTCTTATTTTATTATTTCCACATCTCAGTGTACCTTCTCTTAATACATTATCTCAATGTTTTTTTTGTTGACATCTCAATCTATTTTTTTCCATTATTGTCATCATTTCACTTAAGCCTCATTTATCTTAGTTTTCTCTTTACCTACTCTACTTTACTTTCTTATCTTTTATTAACAATATCATAAAAAAATTAAAGAATTATTATTATTTTATTATTAATCAATCTTAATAACCATTAATACTAATTTATTATCATTTTACCTTCTTTGTGATTATTTAATATAAATGCAATTGACCATATTTATTAATAATTGATCTCTAGCTTCAGGTATCCTGAAGATGGATGGAATGTCCACTAGAAACTTTTCAAAACCTCATACAATGTTTATCAAAAAAATTTAACATGATGACTAACTATGGAAACCTACATTCTCAGATAATTTTTAAATTATAGAAAAAAATTAATTAAAAAATAAAGTACTTGTTTTTTGAAAAGAAAAAAAATAAGAAATTGAATGCCAATGCATGAGCAATCTATGGACAATGAGTGGTATGATAGGATGCACTTTAGCTATCTAACAAATAATTATGATTAACCATGTTACTATTTTCATTGAAATTTGCAATTTGACATCTCCATGGAATGATGTAGTGGGAATAACAGATGATAGATATAGAAACAAGGAAATGAGGAAAATATATATTTGCATTGTGAGCTTTTGTAGCATCATATTTTAGTGGATGAATCTACAATGAAAATAYTCTTGTTGTCCCATTACAAGAGAATTGGCTTAAGTATGATTAATTTTTGTAATGTCCCYCAACTTAACTCAAGGCATCACTACAGGGAATACACATGAAAAAAAAAATGTTTAACCCATTTCTTGTGGCTTACCAACCACGATTTATACACATTTTTAACTAGATTTTGATACCCGTAATGAACTACACCTACATCATTCTAAAAGAACATGAATGCAACTAATAAACTCATTCACAACAACAAATAAATCATTCGCATACACATAGTTAAGCACACTAATTAAACTCATGAAATAACTCAGAAAAAATAGATAAACACTTATCTTTTAAAACACTTGTGCAACCAACTTCTTAGAAAGGACGTTCCACCCAACCATAGGTTTGTTGTTCCAGATATCAACAGCAAGTCACCTCTGAGATAACGCTAGGAATCCACAAGAGAAGGGTGTCTCTCACATTCCACTCACTATCACACAACTAACTAGTATTCTCCTATAGTTATCCCACATTTCTTCCAACTCTCTTCCTCTTAACCTTCCCAACCTAAGGAATGCACCCCTTCAAGGGTCTCTATGGCTCATGTAACTAGGAATCTCTTTGCTAGGAACTCAAGGGAACTCACTACCAAGAAAACTACCAGTAACCAACAACAAACACTTGCTGCTATAGTGCAACTCAGTCAAGAGTTCACTCTTCATACTTGACAACCTAGCTATTCAATTTCTAGCTCTAAAACGATCTAGTATGCTCCTTAATTCGCCCAACCTTCTTTCTCTAGCTATGGTGCTCTTTTTTTCCTGCTCCTTACTTGTTGTTCCTATTGAAAAAATGAATGTGAAAAAATGCCTAATTCCCCCATACAAATTTCCTCTATTTTTTCGAGACAGTTGACTACTCACTCTATCCAATGTTGATTATGCTTCTAATAACTATGGGATGTGACTCTCACATCCACCCTCTTACATGAGTTTAATGATTGAGCTCTCATGCACTCAAATAGAAATAGAATTTATCCCCAAATGATATAATAATTCAAAAAACTCGGTTTGGATTAATACCCATAAACCATTTCCCCCTTGGGACCCTCTTAAACACTCTCTCGCTACCCCCCTCCCTTCTGGATGAATCATACCCCATTTCTATACATATTCCCACCAATTGTTTCACATATTACATTGTTTGGCCATAGCCACATTCATATCTACATTATAAATTAATTAATTTGGGGATTATAGTGGGGATGTTACAATTGGAGAGTTTTCCCACTATCAAGTAGAGGTATCTTGTTATACTGTAGGAGGCACAGAGGTAGTATATAGCAATGAGTTAGCATTGACTTTCATATTAATTTTCCGTTGACTTAAAAAATGTGTATAAATTTTAATGTTGAACATAGCGAATAAAAAAAAAAAAATTCAATATAATAAAATTAGTATTTTTATGACCTATGATTGGTCAATAAATTGATAGTGTTATTGCAACCTTCACTTCATTCGAGGTTTGAAATTAATTTTGACATGACTATATATGAGTGTCACTTTCTTATAAGGTACAACTCTATTGATAAAATAATTTTATAACAAATATAAAATAAAAACCATACATATGTCCATATTGAATTAGTCCTTTCACAACTCCCAAAACACATTGAATGGAGACACTTTACCCATCAATTATATATAAACCAAGTCAAGTGAAATGAATCCATTGAACTATGAAATAAGACTCTTTTTTTTATTTTCTTTTCTTATTTTTCCAAATGTGTAGTTATGAAACCATTTTCAATTCTTTTGGTAAGTTATCATTTACCTATGAAATAAGACTTTTTATTTTATTTTATTTTCTTATTTTTCCAAATGCGTAGTTATGAAACCATTTTTAATTCTTTTGGTAAGTTAATTGATAGCTACGGGGTTAGAAACCCAATGGATCTGGTGGCAAGCTTGTTCAGGCAACTTGCTGGCATTCGGTGGTGGAAAACAGTAAGGTCGACTAGGTCGACTCTCTTCCTCCTTTGGGAACTCTCAACATCTGAACCTCCACTATACATTAAAAACTACTATTCAAAAAAGCACTCGCACACCCTCCAGTAAGTTTACATAAATTTGAGTAAAAATTATTTTATTATCTTCGGAGGCAATATATGGCAGGATGTTGCACTTGTTTGTAATGTACTAACTTATAAAACCAAAATAAAAAAAATGCACTTCCTCCTTAAAATTATCACTTAAATTATAAAAATATTTATAACCTAAAAGTTATATAAAAAAAATCTAGAATTACTATTAAAACACGATAATTTTTCCATTTTTATTTAACTCATAAACAAAGAACACAACATACTAACAAAAATAAAAATAAAATATATTTTAATATTATCCCTAATATATATATAAAAGCTCAAGAAATTCTATATTTTTCTCTTATGAAGATTGAGTACAAATTTTACATCTTAAATATGAAGATTATTAATAAAAGAACACAACATACTAACAAAAATAAAAATAAAATATATTTTAATATTATCCCTAATATATATATATAAGCTCATGAGATTCTATATTTTTCTCTTATGAAGATTGAGTACAAATTTTACATCTTAAATATGAAGATTATTAATAAAAAGATTTGAGTACAAATTTTACATCTTCAAGATGAACATTATTAATATGTAATATTTATAGAAAATATTTCTTCATGATAGAATTGTTTATGTCGATCATATATATAAATATAAATATAAATAGTATGGATGATGGTGAAGCATACTTTATTTTTGCCAACATATCGTGTTATGTTTTTTTTTTCTATTATTATGAATTAAGTAATATAATATATTGTGTTATGTTTTTTTTATTGAATTAAGTAATAATGCAAAAATTATCATGTTTTTATAGTATTTTTTGATATTTTATGTAATTTTTCCAACTTTTAAATAATTTAATGGGTATATTACATTGTTATTTTATTGGTAAAATCTTACAAATATTGTGCATATGAACTATTTAATTACAACTTTATTGACTCTTTTATTTAAATATGAAAGTTTTATTGTTCCATATATAAGATATCATTTTTGGAATTATGTACAATCTATATCCTATTCAAATATTAATCGTAATTAACCAATTTATTATGATTTTTTAATAGTCCTCTTGATACTCATTACATCAAATGTCTTGACTTAACTTGATTTATAGACCTTTAATTTTATCCTCATTAAAATACATTTTAAATTTTTATTTTTCAACCATCCATCTAAAATCCCACCAAAATAATAAAGAAAATTCTTGGAATCTAATATCTAAAAGACCATGTGATATAGAAAAATGATTTGTTTAATTTTTTCCATATAAATTCTGGGTTTACTTTTATAAACAGAAAAGTGAAACATGATTATTTATTTATTGTCTGAAAGCGAAGTTATTATTAGAAAAGTGAAACATGCGAAATTATTATTAGGTTAAGAGATAATACATAAAAATTTAAGGTAATTTTCAGAATTAACTTTCCATTTTACAATTCTCTTTCTCAACATTCTCCACCTTTAAGAAAAACAGAAGAAACTTATAGTTTTGTGCACGGTCATGATATAAAAGTAGCACAGGATCCAGCATTTTTCTTTGAATTAAATGTAATAAATGAATATCTTTTGATTGGAAGGGTGCCATCACATCAAGATATCCCCTTTAAATTGTATAGAGACGACAAGAACAGCATAAAAATTACACAGTACGGTGTATCGTAGACGGATCCCACAGTGATATAACAATTACATGTGGAAGGCAAATAAAGAGAATGACGCCATGTAGACCAATCTTCCTGACCCACGGAGTCCATGAGGTTCTATGTGCCAAGGCATGCTTATATTTTTGCATCTAAAGATATCCAATTTTCTTAAGGATATCCAACTTTTTTAAACGTTTTATGTTTTGGGTTTTTTTAAGTAATATTTTATGAGTATATTTGCTTGACGAAAAATTGTTAGCTTAGTAGAAAGTTCTACAATTTTTTTAGCATGTTGAATTTATTTTTGCATTTAAAACTGGATTTTAAACAACAGAAAATAATGATATCTTGAGAAAAAATAAAAATTAGACTTTTTATTTTTTTAATTATTTTTAATTTTAGCTTTGGTTAAACGTTCTATCTTTTAGGTTTCTTGGCCTGAATAAAGCAATGTAAATTTGGACAAAATTGGGATTTTCTTGTTTAAATTGTATTTCTGAATGCATAAATGAATTCAGCCTGCTGAAAAACTCTTGGGGCACCTTGGATTATACAAACTTAACTACTCAAATCTGCAAATCCAATCATTCATCATCAAATTTCGGACAAAATTTTTTTTTTTTTTTTTTAAAACAACCAAAAAAATAAAACATTTAGAATACTAATTTAATTTTTACAAAATTTATATTTAAATCTTAATCATAATATGCCAATTGAATGGAATCGTAATGCATGATCGAATTCGACTGCTAAATTGTTCATCATGAGGGGATTTGCTTGTAAAATATGGTAAAACTGTGAAAATTGACAATGAATTGGTCAAACTCTTAAAATTGATATTGATATGAATTTAAAAATAATAATTAAAATTAATATTTGATTAAAGATAGACAAAGCCGTATTGAATAACTAAATGTTTTAAACCCAAAATGTTATCAAGTAAGTTATATAAGTAAGTTATATAATTCATGTGAAAAACAAAAACATTTAGAAAGATTAAATAATTAATGAAAAAAAACAATGTAATTTATTTATTAATATTAAGTATTTAAAAAAGAAATTATTATTTTTTTTTTATCTCAAAGAAAAGTAGAAAAAAAAACTTATGAATATAATTATATAAAATAAAAGTAACATATTGACACAATAACATATAAACATAATTATAATTAAAAAATTAATCAACTAACAATTTATTTATTTTTTTCAATAAAAAAAGGGAGTAGTACCTGCTATATTAGATTAGCACAAAACTTTGACAAAATATACAGAGTCATGGTTACAGTCACCAAAAATGCTGCTGGTAATCGGAAACCAGCATAAGTGGGAGGCAAATAGCAGTTATATGATAATACATAAAGAAAAGAAACATTTGTCCTGCCCGGAGGAAACCAGGACAGATGCCAGTGGTCCATATAAACCTAAACAGTTACACAATAAAACTAAAAACCAGGAAATCATAAGAACCTAGGCACCCGGTGACGTGTCGCTTCCTCCAGTTTGCCAAGTGGTCCCCGCCGGAATGGCAAAATCCTGCGCGCACAGGGGGCACTTCCGTTGAGCTGGAGCCCCGGAGAACGCATCGAGGATCAGGTCCATGCGCTGGCCCATGAGGAGGGCCCTATGTTCCAGGTCCAACATGTGGCCTCGGAGCTTGAACACTAAGGCCAAGTGCTCGTCACTGAGGAGAGAACCATGCGTTCCGCCACCCAAGCCACTAGGAGGAGCAATCTTCAGTTCCAAAACCTCACCAATGCCAACCGCGAGCTCCCTCTGCACCGCTTCAGTCTCTGCATTCACAGTCTTCTGGACATATGTTGCTTGCAAGTCGCCCGGCCAGGGGATTTCTTCGACCATGCAGCCAGGGAAGTCGTCTTCCCTAGCCGAGATGCATTTGGTGCCCTCCCTGCTAGACGTCTCCATGGCACGGGGCTTCTCAATGCACGGCAGGTCCCCAATTGATAGGTCCTCCTCCACGACACAAATTGGAAACAGATTTGCGGTCTCGGCCTCCTTCTTGTCACTCTACATGAAATCCATGTCTGCCCTGCTACAACCAACTCCCTGTTCTGCAATAGTGTCGAGCAACACCCTCCTCTTAGCCTGAGCCTTCTTCCTGAGAATGGAAGACGCCAAAGCCAGAGCACGTTCAAGTAGCTCCTTCCGTCGCCTCTGCGCTCTGTGAGCGTCCCATGCTGAACCCCGGCGAGGCCTTCCTCGCTTTTTAGCCATTGTACCCAAGCAAATGCCAATCGATTGCAGAGCTAAGCTAAAAGTCCAAGACGAGAGCGGTTGCAGGTGCGGAGCACAGGCAAACCAACTTTGTCGTGGCACACGAAGAAACCACCAGCCCTGGAAATTCTTCTCAGAGTACAGAGAAAAGGTGGTAAACAACCAGAGCATAGCCGCAGCAGGAGCATTCCCTCGCTGCTCGGGCTCAAAAGAAAACTCATAATCAGACCGCAGAGACCTCCGTCCTTCCATATCCTCTATTAATCCAAGTGCGCAGGGGGTGTTAATGGTCGCGCGAGGGAGGAGTCCCTCCGTCGCATGGCCTCTGCTATGGCCGTCCACCATCGTAAATGTTGATGAGTGGGTGGTGGCCATCAGCAATTAAACCAGAGCTAAGTGTTAATCCAGGTGTCACCGCCACGGTTTCGCATGTCACCCCATCCGGGGCAATCAACTAACAAATTTAAACTACCTTATTATAATGTATTAATAATATAACCAACCATATCACATATAATGTAAACAGAACTTAGTTATCTACAAAAACATTTAGGAGAGGAAAACAAAACTTATAAAGACCATACATTTAAATATATACTATTTATCTATATATATGGGCTCGTAATATGTGCAAGCACATGTTATTTGGCTATATTTTTGTTAAAATATTCAAATTTCTAAGGATTTTATATAGTTTTTATAAAATTTTGGCCAAAGTAAAATAATTTTGTCCTAAAGAATTTGGACCAATAATTTTTAGAATGACTAATCTTTTTTTGGGAAAAAACATGAAAAATTAACCCATAAATTAAATTTAACCCCTTAAATTTTTCTTCGATCCTTTATTAATCCATAAAGTTTTTAAATCATACTAAAAATAAAGAACATAAAATCTTAAGATGTTAATACTTAACACTTTTATCAATGATTCATTGAATATGAAAAAATTAAAAAAAAGACATTTTATTGACACCTCTAAATTCTCATGATTTTGATTAATTGTAGCATGTTGTGCCCTATGAAAAACCTTATCAATCTATCGATCTATATACCCATTATCCTCAAAAGACATTTATATGGTGTTCCTTTTGTTTTTCAAGATGATCATTATTGAAGATTATCTCAGCACATGATATAAGCTCATTAAAGTGATTGTACTCTTATGTATTAAACTTTGTATTTTTTTTTCTCAAGTTATATATTATGGATTCTTTTTCTTATAATGGGGTTTTTTGGTTCAAATGTTATTGATGTCATGTATTACAAAGTTAGTTTTTTTTTTTTATTATTATTATAAGAATTATGTTTTTAATAAAATGTATAGTTATGTAATCTTTAAATTCTAGAAATTTGTTAAATTTATGGGAAAATCCATAGTTATGTAGTGTTTTCCATTGAGATAACTCTAGATAAATGGTATCATAATCTTTTGAGCCTCAAAATTAATCCAAATCCATTCTTGTATTATAAAGTAGGTTAATAACATGGGGTTAAATATAAGAGGCTAGAGTTGAAGCCAAAGCAAAGTTTAAGTGAGTTCAAACTAGTTGTATCAAATCTAGAGTTAAAGCCTAAGAAAGAGTTAGAGCAATAACTTGAGTAAGAGATAGATCTAGAATCAAATCCAAAGTTAAAGTTAGAGCTATAAGATCTCATATCCATAGGGTCCAAGTTAAAATCTCTTTGACAATGAAGATAGGAAGACATAGCCAAGCAAATGAAGATAGGTCTAGACAATGTCGAGCTAGTGGAGATAGTTTTGAATCCCTCCATAAAATCGTTGATTGAGATCATCAAGAAATAAATAGGGGGTATTGCAATATACCAAAAATAAGCTAACAATTAGATATAGATGAATAGAAAATAAATTATTATATTTGTGATATGTTGGTCGTGAAGAGTTATGTCTCTTAAATTCTACTTGTATAAATGTTGTTTGTGCTCCATTGTAACATGAACTAGGAATATTAATCAAACATATATTTTATATATTGATTCTTCCTAAGTGTTATCAGAGCCTTCATGGATTCCATCAAGATATAATAATTAATCCCTTCCATCTATAGTTCACTAGTATCCACTGTCACTACACACCCATTGCCATTTCCATTGTCACTTCACACTAGCCATAATTGTTCTCTCAATCATTGCCTTGTCTCTTAAATAGCCATCAAGTTCAACCACTTTCCACCTAGCCATTTCCTCCTCATCCTCTGATTGTCATCATATTACAGTCACCACCTATATAGAGAGTCATTACTACCCCAATTACCACACTTTGATGTGGACAATCCATGGTAAATCATGAGGAATTTTGAAATATCAAGGAAGGTCACGAGGCCCGCTGGAAACAACCCTTCCACTACATAGAAGAATGGTGATATAAAAGAGATCATCACTAGAGTGATTGAGGATATGTCTGAATTGTTCTCCAAAATATTCAATGACCTAGGCATAATGCTCTCCAAAAAAGTTGACGAGCCAAACACAAATCTCTCCAAAAGAGTTGATAAGATGGACTTGGTAATAAATGAGTGGGAAAAGAACTACAACCAGCTCAAGGGTGAAGTCAAAGTAATGAAAAGTGGGAATAGAGGAGAAAGTATCCCAAAATCCGCTCTTCTTTTCCACTACCACAGAATTCATCTAACATGGGTACTTTTAGTAGTTTTACACATGAGATAAAAGTTTATAAACCAAAATTTGATGGTGAGGATGATTGGGAGGGTACAAGGTAGATTAATAAAATCAAAATATATTTTGGTTTATATAAGATATATAATAAGTCCAAGAAAAAATTAACCTTGCATCAATGCACCTAAAGATATCGATTGATGACTAGTTCTTATGGTGGAATGCAAAATCCTAGGCATTAGCAAGAGATTGGGATTATTCAAAAATATTTTTTTCAAAATATTCCAAGATATAGATTAGAAGGATGTTTTCACCAAACTCACTTGATTGCAACACTTTTTTCAAAATATTCCAAGATATAGATTAGAAGGACATTTTCACCAAACTCACTTGATTGCAACAATTAAGCACAATAGATGAGTATTTTCATGATCTGCATGTACTAGCTACTCACATCAAAGAAATTACATCCTAGATATCAAAGATATAGAGCAATATCAACAAAAATCCAAACTTGTTGAAGAGAAACTCACATCCTATCAACATGCATGTTGCTCCCAAATTGAAAAATCAAGCTCAAAATACATTCTCCTAACAAACGGACTCCACCATCAGATGAAAAGAATGAAAAAAAACACAGTGTTTGAAATGTCATGCACCTTATTAGATCTTAGGCCATAAATAAAAGGAAAAAAAATTCTACTTGTGTGAAGTACATAGTAGTGATAGTGATTAAGAGGAGGAACTGTGATACATTTACATCTAACATGAAAACTGATAATGAGGAATGTAAGGATCTCGAAGAATCTAAAAATCAAAATAACATTCCAATACTCTATGTTATTGCAATGATGGGTATTTCACAAGCGTAGACCCTTAAAGTTTTTGGCTACATTAAGAAAAAAAAAAAAAAGTAATAGTTCGGTAGTGGCAATTTGTATGTCAATTCCTTCTAGCGTCATTGGTTTAAAAGGGTTTCATTATGTATGGCGATCCATGTTCGAAACCCATTGTACTTGGGAGAAAACACCTAAAAAATTTATCCATGCTAAGGGTTAGTGTGGCCCATGCTAGGTGTGATCCCTGGGTAATTTTTAGTGGTAGTTTCTTAGTCACATGCTAGTCCCACAAATAATAGGCACTCTAGAAAACAAAAATATTGATTTTAGTAAGATAATTCCTATTCTAAAAATATGTTAAATCTATAGGAAAATATTGATTTTAATAAGATAATTTCTATTCTAAAAATACTTTAAATCTAGAAGAAAATATTGATTTTAGTAAAATAATGCCAAATCATAAGAATCCAAAATTTGAGTATATTACACGAGTAATGTGTTTCTTTTTCATTGAGAAATTTTTACAAAATACAAATTTAAGGAGTAATGTGTTTATTTTTCATTGAGAAATTTTTACAAGATAGAGGGAATTCCATGTTCTTTTGTCATTTTTAAAAATATAAATTTTAAATCTATATAAAAATGCATATCACATTATATCAATAAGAATATCTTTTATGAACACATCCCATTAAAATTAAACTAGTTTTAAATTTTAAGTAAATATCAAAATGCATATCACATCATCATATATAAAAAGCTAAGCTTTGGGCAAAGTAGCATTTTCTGGCCTTTTGGCAAGGCACCCACAGGCCTTCTAGCAAGGTACCCACTATCATCATTGCGACCACTTTCCTTTGGGTGAGTATCATGACCTTAGTTTGTATAATTAGAGACATCATATAGATATAAATACACAGAGTTAATAAAGCATAACACTAACTAGCGTACAGTGAGAAAGGATGGTAATCCAGGGAGACTGGTTTTGGTCGATTCGTCTCTCTTGACATGTCAGACTGCAACATTACTCCATCGACTTCGTCTTGGG
>ML785663.1:368568-380318 GCA_009831015.1 Picea engelmannii | reverse complement strand
TGTTGTTGACACTATGAAACATAACAATCATCCTGACGTTACGCAAAATATGCACTTGTTTGGATTCAAGCAAATCCGAAAGTAGCGACAACGTTCGAAGATAAGTCAGAGATGTGTGGGATGATCCGTTCTCTTGCGAGATCGAGATGCTAAATCATCTAAATATTCCTCGACTATATGCTTGAGGTCATGGAAATAAAAAGACATGGCCCACTAAAAGGTGGCTCCAACATTTTTGAGACCAAAAGGCATCTTACAATACACGAATGTATCCGATGGACAAATGAATGTCGTTTTGTGTTGGTTTGCGGGTTTGATTTGTATTTGATTATATCCCAAAAAACCGTCCATGGAAGAAAAGGCTTTGCAACCCACACATTCATCAATGATCTGGTCGATGAAAGGTGTGGGAAAATTATCTTTGGGACATGCCTTGTTCAAATCATGGAAGTTTGTACATACACGAATTGTGCCTTGTTTTTTATTGACTGGCACAGGGTTTGACACCCATCGGGTCAAATGGATAGGATAGACAAAACTGGCTTTTAGCAATTTATCAACCTCAAACTTAATGGTTGTTTCTTTCTTGGGGTTAACTGGATGAAGTTTCTACTAGACAGGCTTGGCATCTGGATACGTTGTGCATGTTCAACTATTTTTGGATCGATGCCTGGCATTTCCTCATAAGACTAGGCAAAAACGTCGCAAAATTCCTTAAAAAGATCCGTGTAGATTTGAACCTCTTCGGCGGAGAATTCAGATCCAACGAAGACATTCTCCATGACACCAGGGTTTTGGGAGATATTGATCGGTAAGTTTTCAGTGACAGTTTCCATATTACCCTCAGCATAAACCTCATGTCTAACTAGTGGATTAATAGGGAAAGACCGATCTCCCATCATAGTTACGGTGAATTCTCCTGCCTCGATTCAGCTTAACTCTGGGAGGAAGTATGATCTGTGATGAAGATCTTCCCAAGGTTTTTCCAGACTAGTCATTGCTTCAATTACTGCTTCGTCAAAGGGAAACACCAAGTCTAATGAATCGGTGCTAGCGAGAGAACCCTAAACCCAAATAGGCTCTAGAAGTGGATCGAACTCTTGTGCGTGTGTTGGATCATTGCCAGCTGAAGCTTGCTGGACTAAAGAGTACGCTACTTCAGCTGCGGACAAGGGCATGGACATGTCCAAGTGTCCTGTCCCATCCATCATGGCCGATGGAGAAGGAAGTATCCATGGATCATCGAAGTAAGTCGTGCGGAACGACGAAACTTGAAAAATATAAATCTTATGGTGATTGGATATAAACTTAATATCGCCTTGAGGGGGTGGGTAATTGAAGGTACCCATCAAATATGGGAACAAACCAACCCCTACGTTGATGACACCTAGTTAAGGATTACCAATCATTGGGACCATGGATGCCCCCAATGCAGGGTCAGGTCTGGAGAAAGACAATTGATCGATGGTCACTATTCGACCCTCGTGTGGAAACAAGAAGACCTAGAAAACTGTAGCAACCACATATTGCATGGCATAAGTCCAACTCTGACATAACAAGAGGTTATAGTTGAGGGGAGAATTGACTACCCCTACTTCGACACACACAGTCTTCCTTCCTAACTGCACGGGGAAAGAAAGAATGATACCATGTGGTTGGAATGAACGATCGTCGAAAGCGGTGAGGAGATAAGGTGACATAGACAAAATGGACTGGCCAGTGGCATTCCAACATGCAACGACATAATGCATGTCAAGGTGCCCTCATCCACCACCATGCGGAAGATATTTCGAGTAAAACTTTTTGTGGGATAAGCCACTACTATCTAAAATGCTACGTGGTAACGAAGACGAGTTTTTAAGTCAGTTGTATCCAGCACGATTGTACCTGGATTACAAGTCTTTGTAGATCCTAAAGAGGTTAACAAGGATTTCCTCTGGGAAGGGCAGCTTTGGAGGACCTCCAAAGTGAACATCGCATAATGGGTTTGTGATAAATATTCCACCATAGAGTAGTTCTGGGAAGCCCTTGTGTTTGGGTTATGAGAATAGTTTTTGAATGCATGTCATTGTTTCGCCCAACGTCTTCTCAATCTGTAGTGGAAGAGATGGGAGTTCAACTTCTTTACCCTTCTCAGAAGTGCTTGGTTTACTATAGTCATGCATTCTAGCCGATATAAAAGCATCACCCCTCACCATATATACATTCACAGATGCGGGGTTATTCACAGGCAGAGAGGGTTCTTGGCTACCCCCTTCCGTGCTTGCAGAGGCTTGGGTTAGATTTTTCCCATGTTGAAATGGATTGGTCAACACAACAGGCTGTTGCTGCGTCACCAACTTTTGGGCTTCTACAAGACGAGGACATAGATGGGTCGGGTGGTCTTCCTTGCACAATTTTCATGGATACCTCACCTTCTATTTCTCAATGTTGTCCCCGCCAGCATTATCGGTAGGTTTTTTATCCCCCTTACCCTTCTTTTGTTGTTTTTTCTTTCCTTCAGGCTGTTGGGTGGCCTTTGGGTTACTCAATTGCACTATGTGTACCTCCGACGTTTTAGTAGGGGAGTATCCAAAGTAGTAGTTTGGTTGGCCGCTATATGTTGTATAGATAACTACTGCAACTACTTCGTCAATTGCTAAGTAGGCTTTGTTTGTGCTGAACCAACAATACCATCGACATGTGGTCCAACTCTCTGTCTAGTTTTATCAAGTAATGAGCGTGGCACATCTGGAAAGATGTTGTATAATAAACCAGACTGAGAATAGATGAGCTCAAATTTTTGAGCTCTCATGATGGACTCTTCTTCGGAGAATACTCCCAATGTCACGACGTCTTTGGATAACTACAGGACCAAAGACTTAAGGAACCACTCAAGAAGGAATGTTGGTGGGACTAGCACCTTAATTAAACTTTTACAATGTCTCCATTCTCAGATGTGATTAGAGATATGGTCCATTGTTGTCTGTTTGAAATTGGCGTGAAGCTCTGTGCCAGCATTATCCCCTTACGGACTAGCAAATAGGGTTATCTTATGCATGCAGATATGACCAAAATAAATCTACTTTCTACCTTTGTCCCCAGACTCAAACCCCATTCCTTTTCAGCAAATACATGGTTAGACCAACATACCTTGTTCTAGACGTTCGACATTGATCCCCCTTTATGCTTGATCGCCTTTTGGCAGCTATCCTCTCAAGATTGATCTGTGTACAAAACAAGCAACAAACTACACATGCATTTTACCTATAGACTAATGGGTTAGAGATTCAAACATATATTTACTGAACTATGAAGAACTCATATAGTGGGACGAGAAAAACATCTCTTTATTATTAACTTTGATGAATCAACTTACAATGTTGACACTGGCCACTGCTCCATGAATCCTAATCCTGGACCCCTCTTCAATGTCCTCCAACTTCTCTTCTTTGTATCTCTTTTTGCACAAGGATGGCTAAAGGGTTGGGACAATAGGAATATACAATTGAGCAGAGTTTCTTTACTCTCTTTTCTCCTCTTCCAAATGGTACCCCTAGCCCTTATTTTATAGTCTAGAAGAAGCTAGGTATTTGGACGAACCTTCAGCCATGCATGCTCGGGAGTTTCAGGTAACTCACCCAAAGCTGTGTGTTCCATCGACAACTTTCCTTTTTTCATGCTTTTGTTGGTCCATGCGGGCTGTTTTAGGTCAGCTAGATTGTACATGCATGCGGTAATGGATTAGGGTGCGTGGGCCCTTATAAAAGAGGTTTTTTAAAGAGTTGTTCAATAGTGCTTTGGCAAAGAAGGGATCTGTGATGACTTGATGCCAGGTAATCATGTATGGTGCAATTTAGCATTATAACAGATGCCCCCTAATGTGAGAGGTCAGAAGAGCATCTGATGGCCGAAATACATTACCAATATTTACTGATGTGCCAAAAAAGTGAGTCCAGGGACCAGGAACCGGGAGGTGTCATTTGCAAAGTAACAAATGTCTCATCGAGGTGGGCATACCCATGCTCGGGATAAAATAGAATCATGGCTACCAATCAAATACACTGTATATCCATGTCAAATAACTATATAAAGTGTAGCCGCGAACAATACACAATGGAGATGCATCTCGAAATCAAAAATATATACATATAGCATATCCATCTTCTAGAAGCTGATACAGCCTGATGGTTGGAGATGAGATATTCAGAGATCAAGTGTAATATGAGTGTACGACTTCACTACCCAGAGGTCTTCATTGGCTCATCGGTCATGGACTAGATAATCTTGATGATCGAACTAAGGCTTCATTAATTTCAAACAAGGACTTGATTGGACATTCAGGATGGCCAGGTATGAGGGAAAGAGACAAATTGCATAGGAGCCGACTCAGGCTTGGTAGAAACTTCCCTTGGACAACAACACGAAAAATGATGAAACTTAGGCAACATGGCATTAATCATAAGTTTGCGAAGCAAGAGGCAACGCAAACTCTCCATATGTTTGGAAGAATAACCAAACGGAGGAGGACACAACTCTATGTTGCAAGAATAGCTTCCTAAGGTCGTACTACATCCCAAATATTGAAAAACAAATGGACAGATGTGCTTTATCCAAGGGCGACTCATTATCCTGCCAATAAAGAAAATACTTTTCCCTTCCTCTTTTTGGGGTATATTTGATTTTTTTGTCTTTTTCAATAATTTTGGAGAAAAGAATAAATGAATGTTACGTTACAATGGAGGAACGAGTATGACAAACATACAAGCTCAAGGCACAAGTACAAGAGTTATGTTCACAATAATGATACTCGGGAAAAATCCTTCAGGATCCAAGGGTGTTAAGACGTAGAAGCAAAGTGCTACAAGGTTGGCGTATAAGGTATGAAAATGCGGTTAAAAAACACACAATGGTAACTTCCTTCGATGTAAGTTTAATGAGCCCAGAGAAGGTAAGATCGATGGTTTTTCATATTTAGAGAGTTTGAAAAATCATAAAAGGAGACTCCATTAGGGTACCTTTTTCGTAGATAGTCTAGTCGGTTCGAAAAAGGTGTAAACTAGCACCGACAAGACGTCTATTCAAAACCATTTTAACAAGTGTGATAAGGATAAGATCACTTGGCCATTTTTTCATTTTTAAGGAGTCTGAAAAAAGATTAACTATGGACTCCGTCAAGAATGTTCTTCTAGACCAGTTTAATGAGTGTGAAAGAATAAGGTCACTCAGCGATCTTTTGAAATTTAGGGAGTCTGAAAAGAGCTTAACTATGGACTCCGTGCGGGTTCCTTCTTCGTAAGTTTTAGTCCCTCAGGCCCGAAAAAGGGATAAAATTATACCTGAGAGTACTCTTCTATAGAACTAAAGTTCCATAGAGTATACCTTTTTTTGTACAGTTGACCATCCAGATCGAAAAAGGGGTAAACTACCACCGGACAGACGTGACTTCAAATTTCAGTTTAATGAGCGTGAAAGGCCACAAGATCGCTCGACAATATTTTCATGTTTATAGGGTCTGAAAAGGGATTAAAAGAAGACTCGTTATTTTTTGGGAGTCTTAAGGGTGAGGTCAAGAGCGAAGAAGAGTCATGCAAATGAGTTTCAAACTTGTATTCATGAAAAACTACAAGGACTCACGAGCCTACAGTGTTTTAGTGACAACATGGATACCATAATGCAACCAGGATCTACCTAGGGTATCCATGATCCGGTAAGCTCTACCACCAAGTTGTGACACATATAAAGAAACTATGATGGTTTTGTGCCACAACCTAATGGGATCGATCCTATGGCAAAGGAAAAAGAGAACAAGGTACAAAAGTCAAGGTAGAAACCTAACCTGTATGCTCAAGTTGATCTTTGGAAAAAAAAAATTGACAGACCCTCGAAAATTACTCAAAACTCTAAAAACCTGTCCCAATACCCGATCAAATCCCTCCTATGCAACTCCTGAATCACACTAAATGGTTTTTCGTATAAATAAAATGATAAGGGAGGCCAAAAAAGTGACAAAAAGAGGCCAAAAAGTCTATAAATAGAAGCTGGCAGCTCATTATCACCATTGTTGATTTGGAAATTGGCTCTGGAGCCAAAAGACCCCCTTTGTCAAAAGCAGTGATTCTAGGAGCTACAGTGGATGAAACAAACTTATGTCTAGCCTAAGTAAGTACAAACTCTCTTATCTTGCAGTTTATGTCTTTGTTTTTTCATTGGGTTTCATTTTTTAGGGGGGCGTCGACCTTTAAAAGGTCGGCCCTAGGTCCACGCAAGCTGTCTCAGGACATGTCGCATGTACATTCGGGCAGAGTAAACTCTGCAAGAGTGTACATGCAGCTTTCACCATGACAACACACGTGGACCCCCTTATTAAATGAAAAAGGCTTAAAAAGCAAGGATTAACCCTCCTGATCCTTGGTGTTTTGCAGGATGTATGTCCATTGGAGAGAAAGAGAGCATGAAGAGGTGAATGAGTTGGTCAGGGAAGACCCCAATGCTGTGTCCACCTTGATGCAATGTGGGTTACTCAAGTTTTTTCTATGTCCTTTCATGCGGGCATAACCTAGGCTATTGAATGCCTTGGTTGACTACTGGGATTCAGATGTAGAGGCATTCATGTTAGAGGGTAAGTCATTGGTGCCCATGGTTGAGGACATTTACTTTTTGACTGGCCTCTCGAGGAGGGGGGAACCAGTCAATTTCTGGAATTTTCATTCGGGGCCGAATAACATAGCAGAATTGATAGGCCTATATTGTGTAGATGATACAGACCGCTCGAGCACGCAGGTGCCCATAAGAAAGATCACTAACTTATAGGGAAAATTACTGGTTCTGCGGCTCTACATCAGGTGTCCCGTGCACAGATGAACTGTGCATTCCAGTGCTTAAATGCACAATTTTTTGATTATAGTACCACTTTGCTTGAGTGTATGAAGTGACAGTTGACATATTGTCATTTGCGGACACATAGGAACTTCGGGTTTGGGACCATTCTGTGTTCATTATTTTTTGAGAGAGTTTTGAGTTTAAGTCCTCGAGTACTGGTACGAGGACATCAAGCTTCTCTTCCTGCTATGTGTAGATGGGAAATATTACTGCAGCGACAGGGTGGCAGAAGGACCAATGAGTCCTTCAATGATGACTTATTTGCGTGGTTGTCACGACAGATACCAGTTATAGAGGATTATCCTTATGACGGGATTGATTTCTCAAGAGACACTGAGATACCAGTACCTCTTGGTGAGGAGCGAGGGGAGATGGGTAAGTATCCACCTTTGTAGTTTTTTGGTGTTTTAAACATATGTATTTTTTATGTTGTTTTGTTATATATATCATTTTTTTTGTTATGCTAGAGTATTTGACAGATATGTGTTCATTGTGTGCAGATGTGGGACCAGTGCGACCCACTGACTATGTGAGGAACATGCATCATCCTCGGCTAGGGGCCGCACTTGCCGCTGCAGGGGGACCAACAGTAGCACGAGATATTCTAGCCAGAGAGGCTGAGAGGGTATTGAGACAAGTCGAGTGTAACTTTACTGTGCTCACTCGCACAGTCCTGATGGCAGATATTGAGGACTTGCCATCATCTATGCAGCCTCATGTAGTGGGGGCACCACGAACATGGGTCTGGTTGTTTCAGCATCTAGCCAACACTGTGGATCAGTATAATAGGGCCCATAGGCCTTGACTTTAGCTAAACATTTTGATGTGCCACGAGCACTACTTGTATATTTTTTGAGGGCATAAGCCCTGTGACTCGTTATTGGTCCTATTTTTGAGGCACTTGCATCCATCGGTGTACTCTAGTTACTTTATGATATTATATATGGTTTTTTTATGGTCTTTTGTGTCTTCTGGATCATGTGTGCAAAATGTATTTACATGTTTATGTGAATGTTCTTTCATATGTGTGCAAGATTCCAATCTAAAATTTGATTAGCTAGAGTATCTGTAAATTGGTTTAATATCCTAGGAACATGAAAATATGTAATATAATCAAAGTTTCATTCTAAGAGACGTACCCTAAGGAATCATCAGTGTAAAGTTGGATCATGAACCCGATATACTCTATTTAACTAAGACACAACTAGTTGAGCGTCGATATAGACTCAGAGATGAGAGATACCCAATGACAAAGCATCACGAAGCAACTCGATAACTCCACTATACTCGGTGACATTATTTTTGGTGTCACCTAAGCATATACCTCCGGAAGATAACAATTGGCCTTGAGGTGTAAATATTACCGAAGCTACAGAGGCAAGCCTCCGAGTGTGATGACTAGCACCGTCTGCATACCCAATGAACACCTCAAAATCACTTGACATCTACCACAGTGATGAAAGATAACATCAACGACATGTCCATAAGACTAAAAAGTAATAGTACAAAGACTATACATATGTAAGAAAATTTACCCACAGTGACTTGCCTATGAGTAATACTTCTTGAGGTAGAGCCCATTTCTAGGCTCCGCCAAAGCATTCCCTTCAAAATCAACCAGAAGATAAGTTCCCTTTTTTAAAACCTCTTTTATGATGAAAGGTTTGAACCACATGGGTTTGAATTTTCCTGCCCCCAGGGGGTCCTTATCTTGGTCATAGACTAGGACAAGGTCGCCTTCAGAGAAAATCCTAGGATGAATGGACCTATCATACTGACACTTGACCTTATGTTTGTGAGCCTCATTGGCCAGGGATGCATCATGATGCTGCTCATTGAGCTGCTCAAGGTATACTAACCGTTCTTCAAGTGGAGAAGTGTCTGGTAGTAATTTTACTGCCAATTTTAGAGACAGGATCTGACATTCAATGGGCAAGACTGCCTCCAGCCCGTCGACGAGTTGAAAAGGTGAGAAACTGGTTGTAGTCTTAACAGATGTTCGGTAAGCCCATAATGATGAGTATAACATCAAATGTGAATTTGACTTGGTTGAGTTGATAGTTCACTGTAGAATGGTCTTAAGAGTTTTGTTTACAGCTTCTACCTGCCCATTTGCTTGGGGGTAGTAGGGTGATGAATGGTCTTGCCATAACCCAAGCTTTGATGTTCACTGGGTCATCATCTGGTTCTGAAAGTGACTTCCATGGTTAGTGACAATCTCTCTTGGGACACCGAACCTTGATATTATCTGATTCAATAAAAAGAGAGCTACAGTCTCTCCATCATCTTTAAACATTGGCATAGCTTCAACCCTATTTCTGAAGTAGTGTACAGCTACAATGATATAGCGGTGCCCCTTTGATGAAGGAGGGTTTCATGTAGTGTAATAAATCCCCCACTTGGTGAAGGGACCAACTATAATGACAGGAAACATGGGAGCGGGATCTGCCCTCATCTTCCGAGAGAATATTTTGCACGGATGGCACTTCTTGACTGATTCAATACAATCCTTGATAAGTGTCAGCCAGAAGTAACCTGCTCGTAGAATCTTTTGGGCTGTCACCAACCTAGAAAAATGATCGCCACAAGCTCTAGTATGGCAATCGTTAAGCACAATAACCGCTTCTTCGTGAGTGAGACATCGGCGTAGGATGTAATCTACAGCTCTCAGATACAATGTATCATTAAGTATGAGATAATTCTTAGCCTGATGGCATATGCGGCGACGCTCATCATGAGAAGCAGTAGTGGGGCACTTCAAAGTCTGGAGATAGATAAGTATATCTCCATACCAGGGATCTGAAGAGGTGATCAAAAACATATCTCCTCTAATAGGTGACTCTTCAGGAACAACATCACTTAACTCAACCAGAAGTTCTGAAATAAGTTCTGCGAAGACCAGTGAATAAGGTTATCTTATGCATGTAGATATGAACAAAAGAAATCTACTTTCTACCTTCGTCCCCAAACTTAAACCCCATTCCTTTTCAACAAATACATGGTTATACCAACATACCTTGTTCCAAACGTTCGATGTCGATCCCCCTTTATGCTTGATCGCTTGTTGGAAGCTATTCTCTCAAGATTGACCTGCGTACAAAACAAGCAACAAACTACACATGCATTTTACCTATAGACTAATGGCCTAGAGATTCAAACATATATTTATTTAACTATGAAGAACTCATATAGTGGGATGGGAAAAGAATCTCTTTATTATTAACTTTAATGAATCAACTTACAATGTCAAGATCAGCCACTACTTCGCGAATCCTGATCCTGGGCTCCTCTTCAATGTCCTCCAACTTCTTTGCTTTGTATCTCTTCTTGCACAAGGATGCCTAAAGGGTTGGGACAATAGGAATATACAATTGGGTAGAGTTTATTTACTCTCTTTTGTCCTATTCCAAATGGGACCCCTAGCCCTTCTTTTATAGGCTAGAAGAAGCTAGGTATTTGGACGAACCCTCGGCCATGCATGGCCGGGAGTTTCAGTTAAGTCACCCAAAGATGTGTGTTCTGTCAGAAAATTTCCTTTTTTCGTGCTTTTGTTGGTCCACACGGGATGTTTTAGGTCATCTAGTGTGTACATGCATGCGGTAATGGATTAGGGCACGTGGGCCCTTATAAAAGAAGTTTTTTAAAGATTTGTTCAGTAGTGCTTTGGCAAATAAGGGATCTGAGATGGCCTGATGCCAGGTAAGCATGTATGGTGCAATTTAGGGTTATAATAGGAAGATGAAATGAGGATCCCTATATTTCGAGGATATGGATTTAAAGATCTAGATCAACATTGGTTTCTGTGTGAATTCGTATGGAATATTAAAAGTATCACCAACGAAGCCATCAAAAGAGCTCAGTTCAGCACTACGCTAAGGGAACGCGCACTAAGATGGCACATGAAACTTGTCCAGGGACTGGCGCAGCCTAAGCCACTGAACGATATCAAGAATGTGTTGATTGAAGAGTTTAAGAAACCTAATTCAGAGTCACAATGTATTACAGAGCTAAAAGAAATCAAACAAAAGGTAGCAGGACCTGTTTGGGAGTTCCACCAAAGATTCAGGACAAAACAAAGAATGGTTCATCACTGCGTTGTTACCAAATATTAGAGTCCCTCTGATGCAATAGAAGATTGCATCACATGCAGAATCTTTGGAAATCTCCATGAAGCTTGAATCAACACCTATGGGAGAATCAAGCTTAGGAATGAGCCAGATCTTGAGTCAGCTAACCAGTTTGTCTTTACAGGTCGAGGATATGAAGAAATATAAGGGAAAAGACAAAATGGAAGATATCTGGTGTGTGAGATGCAGATCAGAAGGTCATGATAAGGAGAATTGTCCCTTATTCCATGAGTATTTGGCCTCAGGAGCACTGAGCCCCTTGAAGCAAGTTAACCTGCCCTGGTGTGATGTGTGCAGAAATAGACATCACCCAGGTGAGTGCTATTACATGAAGAAGTATGTTCAGACACCCACAAACTTGTACTGCACATTCTGTAAATTAGTAGGGCATGATGATTGAGATTGTAGAGGTTATGACCTCATGCATGAAAGGTCAAGAGACATATACAATGTTAGAAAAACAGGACCGTGGAGCAATAAAATAAAACAAATGAAGAAACAAAACACAGAAGACACACAATACAAGAGAGACACATATTTACGTGGTTCACCTAGTGTGGGATATGTCCACTAGAGAAATTGCCAGGTCCTTCTTTTATTATTATCCAGCAAATGAAGGGATACAACCTACAACAAAACCCGGTGTAACTTCCTCTTCTTTCTCTCACAGTCTCCTCTCTCAGAATACAATATTCACACCATCCATAGCCGCAATACATTTCCCTCATAAAATAGGGTTGCCTTCTAGGGAAAAAAACCCTA
>ML785663.1:338894-364161 GCA_009831015.1 Picea engelmannii | reverse complement strand
CTCTGATACCAGTTGTTAGAAAACCAGGACCACAGAGCAATAAAATAAAAAAATGCAGAAACAAAACACAGAAGACACACAATACAAGAGAGACACAGATTTACATGGTTCACCCAGTGTGGGCTATGTCCACCAGAGAAATTGCCAGGTCCTTCCTTTATTATTATCCAGCAAATGGAGGGATACAACCTACAACAAAACCCGTTGTAACTTCCTCTTCTTTCTCTCATAGTCTCCTCTCTCAGAATACAGTATTCACACCATCCATAGCCGTGATACATTTCCCTCATAAAATAGGGTTGCCATCTAGGGAAACAACCCTAAAATAATCTCTACCGTTAGATCTGCGACCTTATAATGAACGGTCCAGATTTACAATGAATTACAATATACTTTTACAAGGCAATTTTTTCTTCGGGGGCTTCGTCCCTGAACTCCTGCTGGGGGCCCACTTGCTCCCAGACCCCCCAGCTGGGGGGATAGCCCCCCCGGACCCCACAGAGGGGGTACCCCCCCTATGCACTCCCCCGCGTGGAAGAGTGTACATACTTCTGGGGTGTAAATACTTCATGGGGTATAAACATGGCTGAAAACAAGGACCTCTGAATCAGGAAGATAATCAGGCTCCACAACCAACATACAAGATTCAGGGCAAAGTACAACAAGAAGGAAATACTCCGCAGTACAACTCTCTAGGGAGAGGAAACTTCAGTCCTCACTGTGGATACATAGGAGGAGGAGGAGGAGGAGGTATGGGCTGAGGTCAAGGAAAAATAATCTATTATAATTGTGCACATCCAAGACACTTAGCAAGGGATTGTCAGAACCCTTGCACAACCTGCAGTTATTGTAAATCTTTTGAGCATGTCATAGAAGAATGCCATGTGGTAATAGTTAAGGTTCAGGAAAGACGAGGACCCCAACAGAAACCATAAGTACAATTGATATATGCTAAAGCTCACAGAATCAAACCTAGAGTCATTGTCATTACTCGAGGAGGAATTGCTATAGGAGAGGATAGAACAACCCAAAGAAAGATCTCAAAAGAGTCAAGTATCATGAAAGATGAGGAGAAGACTCAGGCTTTTGATGCAAATAAATAAAGATGAATGTTTGAGGAAGCAAGATAGGAGTTCAAGAGTAACCAAGGATCCTCATCTAGAATGCAACTAGAAGTAAAAGAGTATGGAATGCCTCAGGAATTTCATCAATCGGTTGTGCATAAAGAAGGAAAAGAAGTAAGTACTCTCATTGACTTTCTGTACACTTGTCTTAAATTAATTCAGGATGAGAAAGCTGTACAAGAGTTACAAAACCTAATCAGGAAGTATGAGCTAGGAAAGGTAGACCCCTTGCTGAACATGGCAGTACACCAGATTGGTAAGAAGAGAAGAACAAACAAAGAATTACATTTGAATGCTCAAATAGGAGAATATGATATAGACTATGTGGCCCTCGACTTAGGTTCGGAGGTCAACGTCATGATGAAGCAAACTTGGGCACTGATGGGAAAACCCAAGATGATATATTCACCTATCAGGATTTGCATGGCTAATCAACAAGATATCATCTCGTTTGGATGATTGGAGCATGTCCCTGTGGACATCGACGGAGTTAGAACCTTTGCAGACTTTGAGGTAATCAAAATTGTTGATGATAGTTTCCCTTACCGTACATTACTAGGAATTTATTGGGCCTTCAACAATTCTTCTATGGTCGATTTAAAGAAAATATGCATGATATTTGAAGGATATGGCCTTAGGGTCATTCCACCCTTAGATCTAGATGAATTTCCATGGTATACATAGCCCATCAGAGAATAAGACTACGCATATGAGCTGGAAAACATCTATAAATTAACAGCCAGACAATAGGATTACATTAACCCTACTGTTGATGGGAATCTAAGATGGTGAAGTGATAGCATGTGTTCATCAGATTCAGAAGAAGCACTGGAGAACTAGCAGAACCAGATGTATGAAGTATCCACAAGGAGATGTGATCGATTGACCAGAGAAGTTTGCTAGATTGGTACAACAACAAGTAACTTATCTACCTTTGACGGTCTGAATCCTTTAGAATCCTTCTTGATGGAATTTGAAACAAATGTACCAGCACAATAGAGGTTGTTTTCCATGAAAGAGGCTCTTAAATATACACTAACAAGATGGTGGGGGACACATAAAAGTAATATCAATGACTGGACACAATGTCGAACCTTGATGACAGTGCGATTTTCAGCACAAGTAGGAAGTTGCGAAGTGAGGTACACAGGTCAAAGTTGCCAAAAGGACCATGTATGAAGCTGGAAAGAGGCCTGGAGTGACATTCCTTGAGAACAACGGGTACACAAATTCATTAACATGCTAGACACAACCACTATTAACTGGTACCTTCAAGAAGAATTGTTCCTTATCACCACCGATTGGGAAGGTATGCTTCAAAATTTTGTAACCACCTTTTTATTTGAAAGTGAATTTATCTCAGTATATCAAGCATTAAAGATTGTGAGGTAGAAGTTATTTAAAGAGTCATCTAGCCGCCATTTGGATCAAGAAGAGGATGAATGGACTACGCCATTCCAGAAATTACAAGGATGTTACAACATTAATGCCGACGAAGATGATGATCCGAGGAAGGTAAACATTACTGAGACAGAAGGCCACAGGGATGTGGAAGGACCGGGATTTGAAATACCATTCATTGGACAACCTATCAATATAAAGAAAGTTAATATTGGGACAAAGGAGACATCGAAGCTTGTAAATGTCAGAGATTACTAAGATGCTGCTACCATAGACAAAATTACAGAATTACTGCACGAGTATCAGGACTTATTTCTGACCAAGTTCATTGATATGAAGGGTATCAAAGGACCTATGGGTGATATGAGAATACCTTTGAAACTATATGTGAAGCCATTCAATAAAAGACCTTATAGACTGAACCCGAAATACAAGGAAAAAGTGAAGATCAAGCTTGATAGAATGTTGGAAGCAAGGATTATTGAAATTGTGGAAGAGTCGGAGTGGATCAGCCCTATGGTAGTAACAGATAATAAGACATGAGAGATCAGAATATGTGTGGACCTTAGAAAGGTGAACGATGCCTTTTTTCATGACCCCTTCCCTACACCATTCACATATGAATTATTAGACAATGTGGGAGGCCAAGAGGTATATTCTTTCATAGACAGGTTTTTAGGATACCATCAAATCCGGATTGCCAAGGAGGACTACCACAAGACCACATTTGCCATAGAATGGGGATCCTAACAATACACAGTGATGCCATTTGGACTAAAGAATTCCCTATCCATCTTTTCTAGGGTGGTGGTCGAAGCATTCAAAGAATTTTTGCATAGGTTTTTAGAAGCATTCTTTGATGACTGGATTGTTTTTAGTTTGTTGAAAAATCATGTTGAATGTCTAAGGCTAATCTTGGATAAATGCAGGAAATGTCAAATTTATTTGAATTTGAAGAAGTGCATCTTCTTCTCACCATTTGGAGTATTATTAGTTCATATCGTATGCAAGCAAGGATTGTTGGTGGACCCATCCAAAATTGCAATTATAGTTGATTTGCCACCTCCTACTTTAGTCAAACAATTGTGCACTGCGCTAGGACATACTGGATATTATAGGAAATTTATTAAAGGATATTCTTATATTTTTTTTTTTTTTGTAAGTAAGAAGTATATATTATATTTAGTGCCTGCTAGAGCTGAAAAAAGGTTCCAAAATACAAAATGAAACTAGTTGTAGTTACTGGACTGCCCCAACAGAGGGGAAACCAGTCCAGCCAGCCCCCAATTCACCAGTCTTAGACAGTTGTTGATTCAGAAAAAAAACAAAGTTCATACTATTTGCCATCTAGGCTAGGAGCCTAAAGAAACTGGATGCATAGCAAAAGAGAGCTAAACACCTGGCGAAAAGCCTAACCACGTGGCTTGGAGGTCCTTTGTCCACGGTTCTGCCTTGGTGTTGATTGGCTGGTCATCCCCACATTTCTCCTTTCACTCCTCACGCTCCTTATTCTCAACTGGGCCGCTTCGTTCCGCTTCCTTCTGCCTCGCTGCTGCCTGTCGCAGCATGCTATCCGTCTCAGTATCCAGTGCCTCCCCCAGAGTAGTTCCAGTGGGGTCCGAGGAGAGCTCCAAATGCATAGTTGAGAGGATATGTAGAAAGGTGGCGACATTGTCTTCTGTGGCTTGCAGACGAAACTTGAGGTCCGCCACCTCCTTCCGGAGCTCGAAAACTAAATCATACAGGATGCCCAATCATTCTCTGAAGTGCTCGCTGTCAAGGTGGGCCGCAGGGTGGAGACGCAGTCATTTTGACTCTCCAAAATCCAGTGGTGCACTTCTCCAGGTACTCGAGGATCTAGGGAAGGACATGGTCGCTATGAATTGCATCCGGGGGTCCTGAGGACAGCGTTGAATCGGAGGCAACCCTCGCGGGATAGTGGCCATGGAGTGTAGGAGAAAAGACTGCAAAGGTGGCTGGGTGGCCACAGAGCAAAGATGTATAGACTGCACAGGTGGTGGGGTGGCAGCTGGGGACATAGTTTGGGGGTGGGAGGAGGAGCCGGTCATCGGGGAGGTTGAAGGCGAGACAAGAGGTCTACGGGGCTTCCAGGTTGAGCCCCTCTTCGGCTTTCCTCTAATCCTTTCTTTCATGGGTGCAGGTGAGCAGGTCTGGACAGGGATGAACCAGAGTTGCAGATAAACAATGGAGAAAGTCTCTGAGCAAGCCTGGTTATGTTTGCGCCGTGAAGGGAGGAGCCCTTCAGACCGCATACAAGGTGCAATGCCAAATACGACGAGCCAAGCCATAATACAAATTAAAGAGGAGCAAAGGGTGGCGTTAATTCCCCTTACCTCGACCATCATGGCAGATTTAAATGCCTTTACTCTCCCGGGACGACATTGTCCTGCTGCACGGGCCGGTCACGTGGCTCCGTGTTGCCTTGCACCGTGTCCGGTCCCATCCATCGCCACGGGGAATCCACTAACACCCCATCCAGGGAAAGGATATGCTTATATTACTATGCAAATGGAGAAGTTATTAAATAAATATTGTCAGTTTGGTTGAATAGAGGAATGCCATCAGAGCTTCAACATACTGAAACAAAAGATGGTTATAGTGCCCATTTTGGTTTTTCCAGATTGGAACAAATAATTCCATGTGCATGTCAATGCATATTCTATTGCATTAGCAATAGTACTGGCACAACTTGGAGAAGGGGACATTGATCATCCATTAGCATTTTCCAACAAGAAGATATCCACAGATGAATTTAATTACACCACTACAGAGAGAGAGGGACTAGCCATGGTGTATGCACTGCAAAAATTCTTCCACTACTTGTTGGGAGGACACTTTAAAATGTTTATTGATCACTCTGTGATGAAGTATCTGGTCAAAAATAAAGTGTTGGGGGGGTGAATATGCAAATGGATTCTCCTGTTTCAAGAATATGACTTTGAGATCATAGTTAAGCCAGGAAGGATAACCAAGGGACCTGACCACCTGTCGCGGTTGGAACATGGCGAAGAACCCACCAGTTTGGAGGATGCACTACCATATGCATAGTTGCTCACCATCAAGAAGATGGATGACCACTTCAAAGACATAGTCCAATTCCTGTCAACATGAATGGCTCCAAGTGAGTATACAACTTCCCATAAGAAACAATTAGTAGTGCGCACTGCAGACTTTTCACTAATAGTTAGTCAGCTATATAAGATGGGACCTAATGAGATACTAAGAAGATGTCTGATGGAAGCAGAGTGCCCACTGATCCTCGCAGAATCTCATGAAGGCCTTGTAGGAGGTTATTACGCAGGCAAAGAAACTGCACAAAAGGTTCTGCGAGATGGCCTTTGGTGGCCTACTTTACAAAAAGATGCCAAAGAGTATACCAGAGCCTATGATGTATGCCAGAGAGTTGGAAAACCATACAAAAGAGACGAAATGTCACTAGAAATGCATATGACCCTACAAGAATTTGAAAAATGGGCCATTGACTTCGTAGGACCTATAAACCCACCAGGAAAGAACACAGGAGCAAGGTATATTATCACTGCGACAAAATACCTGACTAGATGGACCGAAGCAAGAGTAGTCAAGGACTGTGGTGCAACTATAGGCGCACGATTTATATTTGATGACATAATAACCAGGTTTGGATGCCCAAAGACCCTTATGAGTGATCAAGGTACTCATTTCATCAAAAAGACAGTTGAAGCCCTGACTGAAGAATTTGCAATCCACCATCAAAAGAGTAAACCTTACCATCCACAAGCAAATAGAACAGTTGAAGCATTTAACAAAATATTGGAGACAACATTGACAAATATTTGTAGTGTGAACAGGGATGATTGGGATTTAAGAGTACCAGTAGTACTCTAGACTTATAGAACCACTTGTAAGAAATTAACAATGCAGACCCCTTTCAAGTTGGTTTATGGTATCGAAGTTGTTGTCCCAATCGAGTACTTGGTACTGAGCTTAAGAATTGTTGCATTTACACACATGGATGATACTGGAACTGTTCATGAGAGGCTTTCCCAACTGGTTGAACTTGAAGAAGACAGATTTATGGTAGGATTCCATCAACAAGTACAGAAGGAAAGAGAGAAGGCCTATCACGGTAGACACATCAAGAAGAAGGCATTTAAGCCAGGTGATTTAGTATTGGTGTATGACAGTAAATTTATAATACATCTAGGGAAATTCATAACGCATTGTCTTGGACCATATGAGATCACCTATGTTACAGAAGGAGGAGCTGCACAACTAAAGACATTGAAGGGAGAATGGAAAGAGGGATTAGTAAATGGGAATTGACTAAAGTTGTACTATAAAAACCAACTACCTCGCAGATCTTAGTAATAGAAAAGGAGAAATGGGTCTAGGTACCAGGTGCATTTGAAACTTGGTACCAGACACAGAAAAGACAGTCTGTGCAAGGATGGAAAGGATGCATAAAGCAGAAAGAAAGGGCTGTGCTGCGTAGTCCAAAGTCAAAGTAAAACAAGAGGACCAGATCTGAAGTGCCTCAGGACAAGTCACAGGTGAGTGTTGGGGGCCTGTTGGCCCTTGATTATGGAAGGAAGCGAAGATCGAGGAAGAAAAGTTCAAACATGAATTGTGCAGGAGACACAGTAACTGTCACTGAGTCTAAGTGAGAAAAAGAAAAGGAAATATGGAGCAAAGTGTGGAAAATAAATGCATTGGATGAGGAGATTAGGGATGATAGATCAACAAGAAATAAGGAGCATTGACAACTCAACAAGCAAAGAAAGACATCATTGGATGCTTTGGAGCATCGCGTGATGAAGAAGGAAAGAAAGAAGGAAAGACAGGCTAGCGAAGTCCAGAAAAAGTGGGTCAAGTTGACCTAGGGTTTTGGTATCTAGGGTTTTGGCACCTAAGTTCTGACCTAAGGCTATCAGTGAGGGATTGTAATGTATAAATAAAGGTCAAGAGGACCTGGGTGTGTTGTGTGTGGTTGTTGGTCATTGAGTATCTGTATGATATTGTTGATATATCTCTATTGTGAAGGGAGAAGATTGTATTGTGAGATATTTAGTTGTATGTGAAGGTCAAGTCCTGTAGCTGGGTGCATAGGAAGGGGAGAGAAAGAGAGAAGAAGAGAGAAGATCTATTGACTAAGAGCCTAGATCAGAACTGTATGCTTTACCTTAATAAATCATAAGCACAGTTCTATGGATGTAGCCCTAGAGAGAGGGTGAACCACGTATATTTTGTGTCGTATGTGTGATTGATGTTTGGATCTTTGTCATTGTTATAATGTTATTTGCATTATTGTGTTAGATCAGATGTATATCTGCACAGAGTAGATATAGTTGATAAGAGATATATGAATTCTTCATTATTGTTGTATTAGTTCCACTTGATATTCCCCTGGTTGTAGACATCGTTGTCCTGCAACCCCCCTCTTAGCTTCTTCGGGTGAGACTGCATCTTCTTCACAGGTGCTGCCGAAAGGGCCAGTAGCTAGGGCTTGTTGGTGTGCTCTTGGAGTGAACCTCAGGTCTTCCCCTGTGCCAACACTCATATAGATCTTACCCAAATGAGAAGAGTTATATGTGCACAACTTTCTAGATGCGAAAATAATATAATAAAAGAGGTGAGAGCCAAATCTTTAAGGACATAGCCCAGGAGGGGGTGAACCATGGTAACATCTATGTTTTGTGATGAATTCTTGCATATATTTATTGTTTGAAGCAGTTATTATTATGTTGAATGAATGAGTTGTTATATTTCCTGCTTACTCGTTGATAAAAATATTTTGTGCTTACAAGTTAAATTAAATGGTTCAACATATAGCTCACTTATCTCACACTAAATCCTAGGTTGTAAAAACCTGAGTCTTACAAGCACCCATTAAAGCTATCTTGGATGAGACTATGTAGTGCATTCTGTGTGGTACATTGCCTTCTGGTTTACCAGGAGGGACAATAGTTTTAGAGGCCTTGTTGGAAACCCGACAGACATGAACCCTGGGTGAATAAGCTCAGACTGAATAAAAGAATAGTAACCAAAAAATAGTTATGTTGTCATTGGTAGGAACATGAGAGGATTGAGTAGAGGAGATAAGATGAAGATATGTCAGAGGCGTATCAAGAAAAGGTTAGGGTAGAGAGAAATGAACAATTAGGAGGGAATGTTGAGAATGTGGAATCCTACAAAAGAAAAGATCAAAACTTGGCCAAGAACTAAGGAGCTAGATTTTGTTGTTAAGCCCTAAATAGTGGCTCATTACCCCTTAATTGGGGCATATTACATTAGTAATGTTATTTTATTTATGTCGGCTTTAGTCCATTAATTGTATTTATACCTCCTAGTCTCCTATATATACCGAGACATTTTCATTTGGAATCATCTTGTGATTGGAAATTTATGTGGGCATAACGCGGTTGCCCCCTCGAAGAGGATTATTGTCTGAATTTATCTCTTTTTCAAGGCGTTGAGTACCTATTCTGAGGTTTTTCTATGCTATATTGATATTTGGTTCTTAACATATGGTGTCAAAGCTCAAGATCTTCGGGTTTCGTTGCTACATCTAAGACACCTTGGCATTTTCTCTATAAAAAAAATTTCTACAACATTTCAGAAGGAATGAGTTGGAGGATATTTAGTATATAGATCAAGGTATGTTGGTTTAAAATTTCATCTCTTGAGGCCTTATACTTTCGGAGATATAGCCTATGTAAAATAGGGTTCTAGAATCATCCTAAACTAAGTCATTGCAGAATTTTTGTTACAAAATGTTTTATGTAACATTTCAGACCTTGAAATCTGGAGGATATTCACAAAAATTAGTAAGGTATCTATGGTAAAAATTTCATCTTCTGGGTCATCTTAAATTTGTATATACACCCTGTGGAATATAGGGTATTTGACTAGTCCTATTGACTAGTCTCAAGCAGGTGTTTCGAGTAAAACAATCATAACGTCTTCCTAGAGTATCCAAATCGAGTGAGATTAGTTTGATTGGATAGTGGACAACCTGTATTATTTTGGGTATGATTTGTAGAATGTTATATCAATTATTTTGTGCTAGGCACTTTATACAAGTGAGATATCCTGGAAAGGCCAAAAATCAACAAGTTGTGGGGAAGTTACCGTAAATTCCACTTGGCACTTCCAATTTTGATCATACATGTGGCATTGTAGAGAAGACATATCAGAGAAATATAAAAAATAAAGTTTCATACCCAAAAGGGCCAAAAATTTGGATATACAACAAAAGAATGATTGTCTAGCAGAACCACCTCAAAATCAAGGTTCAAAAGCGATACTTGGCCAACATGCCACCCAAAAAGGGAACTTCTACACCAAATAAACCTCCAAAAATTCCTACTTGGACTCTTGATGAAGGTGAAGAAATGCGTAGGTACATAAATGAATTACAAAAGAAGATAGTGACAAAATATAAACTGGAGGCAATAATGGATACTAAGATGGATGGTTTAGAAATGGAGATCATGGAAGGAATGAAAAAATTCCTAATAGAGAGGACAACTGAAAGTGAAAAAGTGTCCCATGAAATTCATGATGAGGAAACAAGGAATATGAATCAAGAATGGAGAAACTCCAACTTTGGGTTAAACACAAACCACGTTCCTTAGATTGATATGAGGAATTTTGATGGTAAGGACCCAATCACATGGATACTTCAGATGGAGCAATTCTTTGATGTACATAATGTGCCACATACACAAAAAGTATGAATTGATTCTTTATATTTAGAACCCAATCAATTTGTATGGTATCGATGGATTTGTTCTCACAAATCACTTGTCACTTGGACAATTTTCACAGAAGAAATGATAGCACACTATGAGGATACAAGGAGAAATACCTTCTTTAGCTAATTGATAAATCTAAATAAAAAGGGTTCAGTTACATAGCACATTGAGAACTTCCAAATATTGAATATAATGGTAACAAATATTCCAGATGAGCACTTGATTGATGTATTCATAGGAACTTTAAAGGATAACATTCAACATGAGGTTCATGCATTTAGGGTGGCAAGAAATGTTGAAAGTAAAAATATGGCTATGGCTACTAGAAGGATCAATCCTAACATCTATAGAGAGAATAATGCTCCTTCTTATAAAAAACCTCAACCTACAAGGTTGACACCTCAACAATTGAATGAAAGAAAAGCAAAAGGATTATGCTTCAATTGTGACAACAAGTATAGTAAGGGACATAAGTTTGGTGAGAAGAAATCATTCTACATATATTGTGAAGAGGAAGAATAACAAGAAAAAGAACAAGAACCATCTCAAGATGAAAACATAGAAGAAATTTTTTCTGAAGAGTTGACTCCCACGATATCGTGTAATGCATTGGATGTAATTAGCATTCCTCAAACCCTCAAGATCGAAGGATATATCAAAAATAAAAAGTTAATAGTCCTAATTGATTCTATTAGTACTCGTAATTTCATTCACTATAAATTATCGAAAGCTCTCAATTGCTTTGTATATCCAGTGACAGAGTTTCAAGTAATGATTGCAAATGGATGAACTATCAATTGCTCAAGAAAATTCAACAAGATCAATCTTACTATGGGGGAATGTAATGAATAGTCCAATGATTTCTATACCCATGGGTGGTGTTGATGTTGTACTAGGAATCCAATGGTTACAATCATTAGGAACAATGGATTTTAATTTCCAATAAATTTTCATGAAATTTTCATTGGAAAGAAAAGAAATTGAGTTAAGAGGTATCATAGGGAAACTTGGTAAGGTGATAAGATCTAATGGCATGACAAAATTATTGAAAAAGGGGCATCAAGGTGTCATTGCACAACTATGATAACTAGATGTTCAAACATCTAAGCCATCTATTCCTCTAGATCTCCAAGGGATCATTGATAATAATTCCAAAGTATTTGAAGATATTCCCAAAGGTCTTCCACCCACTAAAAGTCATGATCATGATATTCACCTAATTCCTGGGAGTGTTCCTCCTAACATCAGGCTAGATAGATACCCCTATGCCCAGAAGAGTGAAATTGAGCGCATGGTTGAAGAAATGTTAGAGGATGGCATTATTAGACCTAGTCAAAGTTCTTACTTTGCACTGATGGTAATGGTATTCAAGAAATATGGCTCATGGTGTATGTGTCCAGATTATAGAGAACTCAACAAGATAACTATTAAATACAAGTTTCCCATTCCCTTCATTGATGAATTGTTATATGAGCTACATGGAGAAATCTATTTCACAAAGTTGGATCTCCATTCAGGGTATCATCAGATTAGAATGAAGGAAGAAGATATCCAAAAAACAACATTCCAAACTCATGAAGGCCATTATGAATTTTTGGTCATGCATTTTGGCCTTACAAATGCACCTTCCGCATTCCAAGGGTTGATGAATTCCATTTTCAAGCCCTTCCTTTGAAAATTTGTGTTAGTATTTTTTGATGATATACTAATTTATAGAAAGTCTTGGGAGGATCATGTGTGACATGTTGACAAGGTGCTACAACTACTAAAGGAGCAACAGCTAATGCCAAACCATCCAAATGTTTCTTTGGAGTTAAGGAGGTAGAGTATTTGGGTCATATTGTATCTCATGAAGGTGTCAAGGTAGACCCTAAAAATATTAAGGCCATGATGGATTGGCCGATTCCCAAAACATTGAAGAATCTTAAAGGATTTTTGGGTTTGACAAGTTACTATTGCAAGTTTGTTCGGTACTATGGAAGAATAGAAGCACCGTTAATGACACTAACTAAGAAGGATGAATTTTAATGGACTCAAGAGGCAACTAAATATTTTGAACAACTTAAAGAGGTGATGTGCAAATCTCCTATCTTGACCACTCCAGACTTCACAAAAACCTTTATTGTGTAATGTGATGCCTCGGGAAATGGAATTGGTGTTGTCCTAATGCAAGAAGGAAGGCCCCTGGATTTTGAAAGTCGAGGACTTAAGGAAAAGGACTTACACAAACCCATTTATGAGAAGGAAATGATGGAAATACTACATGCATTGAATAAATGGCATCCTTACCTAATAGGTAGGCACTTCAAGGTCAAAACAGATCATGATAGTCTTAAATACTTCTTGGAGCAAAGTCTATCTTCAGAAGAACAACAAAAATGGGTAACCAAGATATTGGGTTATGATTTTGAAATCATCTATATAAAAGGAAAGAAACATGTTGTGGTATATGCACTCTCAAGAAAGGATGAAGATGTTGAGGCCTTTCTCTGTGCTATCTCGATCATCCAACCCAATTGGATAATAGAAGCAAGGGATGAATGGAAGAATGATGAAAAGTGTGGACTCTCACTCAAAGGTTACAGTAGGATTCGAGTGCATCATATACATTTACATGGAAAAATGATTCACTATGGTACAAAGATCACTTATATTTATGTAAGAACTCCAAAATCAAACAAAAGGTACTATTGGAATTGCACACCTCTCCAATAGGAGGGAACTTGGGATTTTTGAAAACCTACCATAGGGTCAAGAAGGATTTTTTTTGGGATGACCTTAAAATTGATGTTCAAAGTTTTGTGGCAGAATGCTTGGTTTTCCAACAAAATAAGGTAGAAAAAATTAATACCCCAGGTCTTTTACAACCATTAGCCATCCCAAGTCAGTGGTTTGAGGAGGTTTCCATGGATTTCATCACAGGGTTATCGAAGTCTGAAGGAAAGAGTGTCATCATGGTGGTTGTTGATAGACTGACCAAGTATGCACACTTTTGTGCACTCTCTCATCCTTTCAAAGCCATTACAGTTGCCACCGCATTCATGGAGACAATTCAAAATCTACATGGCCACCCAAAGATTATTGTAAGTGATAGAGATCCCATCTTCACTGGATGTTTTTGGATAGAATTATTTTCTTGTTTGGGTACTCAATTAGCTCATAGCTCATCCTATCATCCTCAATCTGATGGACAAAATGAGATAGTGAATAAATGTCTGGAAGGATACCTTCATTCCTTTGTCTTTGATAAAAAAACACAATGGTTCAAATGGTTACCATTGGAAAAATGGTGGTATAACACTTCCTTTCATATTGCAACAAAAATGACACCATTTATGGCACTTTATGGATACCACCCTCCTTCCATCACTTTTTCTGTAAAAGAAAAATCTAAGGTTCAAGCAGTGGAAGATCAGATCGAGCATCAACAACAAGTTCTACAAATATTAAAAGACAACCTAACCATGGCACAAAATTGCATGAAACAACAAGCAAATCAACATCGTAGTGAAAAAAAATTTGAAGTAGGGGATTGGGTGTTTTTAAGACTACAACCATACAAACAGATGTCCCTCAAGAAATCCAAGAAGGATAATAAATTATCACCAAAGTACTATGGTCATTATAAGGTGTGGAAAAAGATTGGTACTATGGCATACAAATTGGAGTTTCCTGCATCTTCATGAGTACACCCAGTGTTCCATGTTTCATGCTTAAAGAAGGTTATAGGTGACAAGATCCCAGTTCAAACTATATTTCCAGAATTTGATGAGGAAGGAAAAATCATATTGGAGCCTGAAGCCATCACTGACACAAGAATTAGCCAACTAAGGAATAGATCCATTTCAGAATATCTCATTAAATGGAGGAAACTATCGGTTGAAGATTCCACTTGGAAAGATGATTATTTTATACAGAAGCATCTAGAGTTACTCAAGCATTGCAGACAACATTTGTCTCAAGTGGAGGGGCATGTTAAGCCCTAAATAATGGCTCATTACCCCTTAATTGGGGCATATTAAATTAGGAATGTTATTTTATTTATGTCGGGTTTATTCCATTAGTTGTAATTATGCCTCCTAGTCTCCTATATATACCAAGGAGACATTTTCATTTGGAATCATCTTATGATTGGACATTTATGTGGGCATAATGAGGTTTCCCCCTCGAAGAAGCTTATTATTTGAATTTATCTCTTTTTCAAGTCGTTGAGTACCTATTATGAGGTTTTTCTATTCTATATTGATATTTGGTTCTTAAAATTTGCACATAATGACAATAAAATCCCTAGAATAACACCTCGAAAATATCTGTTGAAATACGTGTTTACTGATTTACACAAATTCTTTATCTGTGATTTTCCACATCTATTGCAGGAGTGGATACTAAGGTTGAAGGATAACCACGCAACAAACTAGATTCGATAGATAGAGTGGACCCCAATACAGATTGAACATTTACAACAGATGAACAACAAGTTTACCCATGCATTATATTTTTGTCTTGACAATATTATGGATAGTTTTATAACAAAGTTTGAAATCGACACAAAAAATTTGTAGAGCGCAGTGGAGCAAGAGTTTCTATGTGGACCCCGAGGAAGGTACATTTGATCACTGTATACTTCTACTAATATATTGATGTATGAAAAATGAGTACTGAAAATGGATTCAAATAACTAAACTTCCCTTCATGCATGAGGGAGGGGGGGAAGAACTGACAAAAAGAGGATAAATGGAAGGAGGAAAGGATAAGGGAAATAAGGAGGAACCCTTCGACCCAATCATGATGGACAACTACTAGATCAAGCAGATCATGACAACAACTAGAAAGACGTGTAGCGGAGTACCCTACCAATACAAGCTGAATACCAAGAAGAGAGTTGTAGTCGTGAGGGAAGGATTGGCGAGTGATGACGAAGAGGTAGAAGATCTCTAGGCTGTGGAGAAGATTGAGGAAATCTTACGCACAACATATGAGAGGAATGCGAGAGGTCCAAGAACGGGAAGAGAAGGAAACAATCCTATCCATATTAATGTCATTGTGGAACCCATAAACCCATGTGAGAATAATACACCAAATAGAACACCACTGTTTAGGCAACCGAAGCTCAGAAGCAGTCAGACAACAAGAAGTACATCTACACAAGGAACAAAAATTGGAGGAGCCAATTTAGGCAACACTAGTCAAGTATCTACACCATGTGGAGGTAGTAGTTCAACATTCAGAATGGAAAGACAGGATCCCACCATCAGGTTACCATAATTTCAAGGAGAAGCAGTAGAAGACCCTGAAAAACACTTGTTCATTTGTGTAAAGATCTGTGTTATCACTGAAATTTCATCCGCAAATGGTTATAGAAATCCAACATCTACAAACAACTATTAGTTTACCCACAGCCCTAAAAACAAGATTCCAAAAGGCACAAAGTATACAACTAGTTATAAAATTGACATGTGCATAAACACTACAGGAAGCGCGCGCATGTTCACAGGCCAAAAAAGCCAAAAAAGTGCACATGTGCGATTGTGTACGATAAAAGCCACACACTCCTATGAACAATGCATTTATCGTTCTTGTCATCCCCTCACCCACTTCTGGTTCAGCTCCCAAGTCAATTTGACCTTCAAATTTGAGTTGAATTCGAGTTGGGGGCTGGTCAAAGACCTAAGGGTGCCCTAAAGGGCCCCTTGTTCACACTAAAGACATGTTGGATAATGCCCCAAAGATTTTCTATAAAACTAGGTCATGGGTGCACTATGAATTGAAGAATATCATTGTATTGTTATGCTACCTCTATTCTCCTACAAGAAACCTCTTTCCTTCTTGGCACATACTAGCATCATCTCATTAAGATATTCACCTCACCTCTTGAGGGAATAAGCTTGGATTTATTCACCATTTACTTTCTAGTTTTCCATTGGTAAGAAGAGATATCACATAGGGAATTCAAGAGCCCTCCCTTGGAGGAAGAGGGGATCCACAAGTCTCCCTTTCTCTTTGGTGTTTTTCCACTAATATAATTTCTCCATTGATCGCATGAATATTGGTCAATTGTTTGTATGATTTGGTTCTAATTTCCTTATGCATTGTAGTTTTGTTTTTTTATTTGTTATTATCTTAGTTGTTTGTTTATTTCATGTGATTGACTCATTTGATACATACAATAACTTTTGTCATGTCCAGCAGACCACTTGCAAGTGTCCCTCATTTTCTCATTCAAGTGGCGAAAATGATACAACAGATTGGCGACCATACTGGAGAACGATATCAATTTCCTCCCTATTTGGGTCGTTTGAGCACTTATTTTTGACCTATTTTCCTTGCAGGGATCATAACTGGCCTAGCCCTACCTGCAAAGATCTGAATTTGGAGATGGAAGAGGAAAATTCCACTTAAAATTTTCCTCTCGGACACGTATCAGAGTGTGCACGGGTTTTCCAGCCCATAGGCGCACCTTCCAAGCATTTTGCACCAACAACATTTTGTTTCTCGGCACATTCTACGCACAATGCACCAACATGTCCTTGGTTTTCTGTGCATTGGTGCCACATGCACCTCTATCTAGATTATGACCCGTAGATCTGTCCAAAATCTTGAAAATTATAATATTTTTTTGTGATTTTTGAAGGCCCTAGCCTTCAAAGTCTTGTTGCTATGAAATTTGTAAATTCACCACACTTAGATTCTCTCTCCACATGAAGGGTTAGTCAGAACATAGGCACTTAGGAGGTTAAAAATAACCATATTTCTCCTCTTTTTCTTTCATTTTCCACATGGATGGATTGTTTTGATTGTAAAAGTTAAGTTGAAATCATTTACTTTCACATATATAAATACTTGCATTGGGACCAGAAATCAAACTTCAATCATTGAGTATGCTCTTCTCTTGCACCATAGAGAGATATTGAGAATTATAAAAATGATTGAGGGAATATTTCATCTCCCTTAAAAAAAAATATTTAGGAGAAGACAAATCCCCCCTAGGGCTCCTCTTAGTTTCTTCTTCAAAACATATTAAATTTGTAAGGGCCCATACATGCCCACATGTTTCAAAATTAGGATAGTTTTTGAAGTTACTTTCTTAGTTTACATCACTAGGGAAGTTTAAATATTATTGTAATGGGCCCAGACATGCCCAAATTCTTGCAATCTAGGATAGTTTTTTGAAACTTCCTTATATTAAATCACATTAGGGAGTTTAAAGGATTGGTAAGGACCCACATGTCCACATGCTAGTTCTTTAGGGACTTTAAAATTACGCAAGGTTGTACCAATGGAATCTAGTAAGATAGGTAATCAATACTTGTAAGGACCACACAAAGTCCACATGCTACAAGGTGACACCTAACTTATTAAAAATTTGGCACATTTTATCACTTTCTCACACACAAATTCACCACTCACTCACATAATTTCATCTCGAATTATGGAGGTTGAAGTAGGTTTCCTCCAAAGGGATCTTGAAATGTCCCACTAGTTCTTGAAGGAATTATCCACTGCCACTTAATTCAAATGAGATTGGTTCACACCCCCAATCTCTCAAACAACCACATCTAAATGTTTTCTAAAAAAACCCATTAAGTTTGCCTCCATATGAGGTGCCAAATAATTGTTTTTAGTCTAGGTAGGATCTCGGGATAGGCATCTAAATAAATTCCCATTATCTAGTTCTCACATCTTCAAACATTATAAGTTGACAAATAGGGAACTTTAAAATCCTCCAAGTCAAGTGTTCCTAACACCATAAGGTAGGGAGATACCCATGAAGGTTCGAAGCCGAGGTCCGGTTGTTCTATGTGTCACCCCTTGAGGAACCCACCTCTTGCAAGGGATCTAGCCCATGACCCATTTTTGAGGCCAAAAATATAAATGTCGCACTTTGAGGTACCTAGTCGCCAAATTTTAGGACATCTACCCAGGTGGAAATTGTGGACTGCAATTGCACCTTGATCAGATTTTGTGTGGCTATTGGGAAATATCTTAATCTCTTTCGGGATATGCACCCTCTACCTCTCATTATAACTAATTATTTCATCCTTCACTAGTTCTTCTTTTGATGGCTTCAGAGCCCACTGTTGAGTGTTATTGCAAGGTCCAATGCTATTTGAGAGGAAGGATGTTACATCTCTACAAGAAATGCAAATTTGTTTTCTTTGTTTTCCCATGTGGACAAAATCCTCCTACCCACATGTATGCTTGTTTTTCAATTGATTTATGTATGATTCTCTCTTGATTACATGTGATTGTGAGATATATTGTGAAGGTCCATATTATACAAGTTTCTTATTCATTAGCTTCTCTCATCACCATTTCGCACACATTTCACTTTTCTAGTTAGACATCATTCCATATGCTTCTAAAATATCCCTCCTATCCTAGGAGCATTTCCTAGTTTCTCCAACTCACCAAACCAACCATATCACACCCCTGTCAGTGCCACCATTTTGGGATTAACTTTACTTGGGTCCACTTCCCAAGGTCACCCATCCAATATCTCTCCTTCACAAGGAGGCGGAGGGTACACTTCATCCAAAGGGAGAAGTACACCCCCACCAAACCCCCCTCAAGGGTCAGGTCCACTAACTTCTCACACCATGGCTAGAACTAATTCTCCACCGACACTCCACATGCCATATTTGGCCTCCCTGAACATACCAGATCTTATAAAGCTCACAAATGATCCTATATTGCATGACCCCACATGGTCTGCAATGACTACCAAACTACCTTCGGACATTCCCAAGTTTGAAGGAAAGGCGAGAGAATATCCCACCAATAATATCATGACCTTCCACTTATGGTTTTCTTCAAACAACATCATGGATGAATATGTCCGTTTAAGGCTATTTCAACACACACTCATAGGTCCATCCACCAAATGGTATGTGGATGAAAAATCAGGGCCCCATGTAACGTTTAAATCATTGGCCAAAACATTTTTGACCTTATTTCACTACCAGTTCTCCATGAAAATGGTCTAGAGATGCTCTTTGAGTTTAAACAAACCTCAACCACACATATCGCTGACCACATTCATGAATGGCGTCGGTGATGTAGTTTTTTCAAAGAAGAAACCTCCAAAGAGTAATGCCTCGATTGGTTTCTCAGATCACTTGTCCCTTTCCTTTCCAAATATGTGGCCTCCATCTTCCCCCAAACTGAAGAGGATTCCATTATCAAGTTTCAACAATATGACCTCATTTATGCACAATCAGGATACTTATGCACAGTACTACCTGATGCCCCGAGACCCATACCATTCGGCCAGGACAAACATGGGATGTCTCACTCATCGGATGAATTGATTGGTACCACAACACATGAAAACCTATACATACAACCACCAACCATGTATGGTACTGCCAAATATTCACCAATGTATGAAGGACCCCCTTGTTATCCTCCCCCCTCTTATTAGCAACCATACTCTGTTGTCCTCCCTCCACCTGTAAGTGGATCCTCGCTGACAACCATAATGCACCCGATTGTTCAACCAAGTTCTAGTACCCCCTTTACCTCATATTACACCTTGAGTACTAGTGAAAGTGCTACACCTTCCTATGTACCCTACGAATCATTGCCACAAAATAATTTGTATTTTCCATTTCCTGGTCCTCCACATCCCATTGCTCCTCCATAAGGACAACCACATGTTGGGGTTAACTTTGTTCATCCCTCTCCCATTCAGAAATTTCAAAATTTTGAACAAATCAATACGGAAAATCCATCCCATCAACCGAATAATACCAAAAAGAAATAAAAAAATCGAAACAATAATAACCTGGGACCAAGGGGCAATAACCCCCAACACAATCAACCTGTTGGGGGCAACCAGAACCAGGGAAACCATAACTCCCATGGGGGAAATAACAACTAAATATAAGGGAGGAACAACAACAAAAACCTTTGAACAAACTTCCCTTGTTCTCTTTGCGGTGATCATGGTAATTATAGTCACCATTGCCCCCAAATTGCTGACTTCAAATGGATGAAAGATTCCATGAATGTGCCATGTCCTAAAGCATCACCTGCCCCTCAACAAGACCCACAATAGTATTTGCAACAACCACCCCCGGTGGTGCTGCAAAACCCTATTCCACACGAAGGTGTGATGAATACCCAGCAAGAGATGCATCTTACCCCACCGCAAATGGGACAGTATCAACTCCTTGGAAATTTGGCGGATCGCACTATCCTCCTCACTAGTGGAGAAGAAATTATTTTACAAATGCACAATCGTTAATACAACGCACCTCCTGAAGCTACTCCCACCACTTCAGAAGTAGCTCCAGTTACAGTCGAACAACCTTTGATGATTGCATGTCATAACATTGAACCACCCATTTGTATTCCTTGCATCCCATTACGATAGAATGTCAACAACCCTTAATCTAAGGCGACCTGCAATTACATTTTTGTCGATGACTTGCCGCAATCTCCTGCATCCATGTCAGTCTTGGATATTCTCCAAAATTGTCCCACTGAACGAAAATCATTTCTTTCTGCCTTGGGGTAGTCGACCCTGTTGATACTAGACTCATCACATTTGATCTAGATTATGGGGAACCCCATCTACCCACTTTGGTAGCTTTCCAGATACTAGTCAAAATTCAGAACATCATAGTTCATCGATTCATTATTGATGAAGGTGCATCCACATGCATCATGTCCAAAACAGTATGGCATAAACTTGGCTCCCCTAAGATAATACCATCCACCATCACTTTGAGAGATTATTATGGACGACCATCCTCTCCTAAAGGGATCTTTCAAAATGTCCATGTTGAACTCGAGGGAAATAAAAATCTTATTGACATTGAGGTTATCTATGCCCAACTTGATTACAATATCTTATTCGAACACAACTACATGTATTCTATGAAGGCATTCACCTCTTCTGTGTTTCATACAATGATGTTCCCCCATAATGGGAAGATCATCACCATCGAATATCTTACACATTATGAGCCTAACAATTCCGCCAACATCGATAAAATCCTCCCCCTTATCTGTGTTAGCTCGGATGATTTTTGAGTTGTCAACATTAGCCATGGATTATTCCAAGACCCATCCATGTTGGGCACTTATCAGGGAGCGCCATCATTCCTAAACCCATGTTTTTCACCACAAGTGTGTGTAGTTTCCTCTAAAGGAACGGACATCAGAGACAAGACTCCTATCACTGAGTCTCATCCCCATATCCAAGTTCCACCAATTGAAGAAATACTACCTCAAGATTTCCCTGAGAGATCCACTACACCACTTATCACGGATCTTCCCCCCCTCCAGGGGAAAATCCCCATTTGGGAGATAGTCCCCCAGGACATTACCCAAATTCCCTTTTTTTAACCCCCACCTTGAGTCAAAAAATTCCATATAGCCTCAATGCTTACCCTTCCAAACATGGTACTTTCCATCCCTATATGGTATCTACATCCACCTGAGATGGTTCCTCAACCATCCCTCCCTCCTTAGTCAAATGGAATCCCGATGCAGATCCTAGTACTAACTCCGACCATGCCACCCTCACTCCCAATTTCCAACACCACTGCTATGAATAGGGGTAGAGAGAATAATAAAGAGCCCATATCTCCACTACCTCCCTGAGGTCAACTCCCTTGCACCTTATGTGAAATAAAAGGACACCTGACTCACAATTTTCCTTCTCTTCCTAAGATACAAAGTTTTATCCATCTTCCTCAAGCACCCCTTTTTCTTGCCACTCCACCAAGTGCGTTCCACGCTACTATAGAGTCATCAACCACATGCAAACAAAATATGCAAACCAATTTTTCCTATGCCATATGTGCAGAATATGGGCATTACACTCATCGTTTCCCATCTATCCCATACGTCCACCACACATTAGTCGCAAAACACCACACATATCTACCTGATCTTCCTCTGGCACTTCATACCAATTACCTTATGAATATAATTCATTATATTTCTTCATCAATCCTCAAGCAAAGGGGAGGTCCATGTCCTCCCACCAAACTACCACTCGATCGTCCATAGTGTTAGTGCAATTGGTATGGCATTATGGACATACCATCCATATCTAATCCCTTTTCCCCGCTTTCATTTTTTGGTACATGAGACCATAAGCTCCATTTTCCAAACCATTTTCATCCACTTACATAGTCATTTTCCTCGGGTGATCATTTTCACTTTTCCCCAACAGAGCATCTTTCCATGACACACTCAGGTATGCCTGCTCATGTACAAAATTATCAAATAACTATTATATGTTCTTTATTTTAAGATATTGTTCACATCGGGTATTTTTTTTCATGTGTGAAAGTACTTGGTCATCACATGCCAGCACGGCTCCTTCAGGTATATGATTGACACTGGCATGTAATCATTCCCTCTGAATCTCAATTGCATCTCTAGTCACACTCTCTAACATTTTCCTTTAGGATCCTCACATCCAGCTCTGCACTACTATCACCTCTGTTGCAGTTTGGTACCATTACCAGGTAGCATTATCCCCCACATGAGTTGTCCCATTCATAGTCCCCCTTGGCACTTTGACACTCATGTTTATTTCACCCCTTAGGGATGGGAGTCCTGATAGTCTTCACATTTCCAATAATCAGCCACATACTCATTCTCCTCATTTTGCTAGATTTCCCAATGGACTCCCAGGTTCTCTCATCACGGTTCTATTTTAACTGCACCTCCGTAGTATCATTAATCCTCCATTTCCTCCACCATCGGTTTTCTCGTATGAAAATTCCCTCCATTCATTTACCTCATACATAAACCCACCCATAGGGCCCCCACCCTCCACTAGTTCTCCATGCATCTTGTGCCCTCACAAGCCAAACCATATTGCACCGGGGAACCCATTTCTATATCTACACACTTATCCCAAATTATTTTTTATTCATTTGGTGATTGTAAAAATCCTTTGTTTCCAACATTTACATATCTTTTCATTGTCACCTTTAGCAACCTTCTTTTTTCTGGCAAAGAAATCCATGTCACCCTTGGTTGGGGCACTCATTACCTTCTACTCTTGTTGACATCATCCATAAACCTCGAGTATCCCACAGTCCACGTACCCCTGATCTTCAAGTTTGTCCACTTTGTCATGCCGCTGGCACCATTTAACACCCATGACTAGCTATCCCCTAACACTAGATCTAGTTTAACGGTTTCTGCCAATCATACTTCACATATATCCCCAACCAAGGGAAATATTGAGTCTCACTGCATCTTGACTTTGTCCATGTACCTCATCAGTTCTTGATCTTATCCACCGGATTTCATGAATCATTTTTTTCTTCTTGGAGCCACATCTCCCTCTCTGTCGACATCAGCACAGTTTCCAGAAGGGAGAAAGTATCTTGACTCTCATCACCCTTACAATGAGTAGTCTCAGATGACAAAAAGAGAACCATCATAGTTCTCTGCTGTCGTTGACCCCTATAACATTCGACGTCAACACACTCTCATGTTACGGTGGGTCTTACTATGTGACTATTGCAATTTTTTATACTAACTAAAGACCTCTAAATTTGTTAGGCCATTAATGCTTATGAATCATTGACACTTCTTTTGGATGTCCTTATCTCTGTTCAGAGTATGTTCACCATCAGAATTGTCATTTTCCATTATCAAACTGCCTCGGAGGGCGTTGTAGGTATCTACACCATCATACATTTTGAGTTACTATCACACATTTTTGAGTTACATGGCACGAGAATGGGGCATGCCCACTTCATTTGTATACAGATTTTATTTTCCCTACCTAGAGAAAGATTTTAGTCCCATAGTTTCCTCTCTCATTCTGATGGGTTTCTCTTGCAGTTCCTCTCAACACTCTTTCTTACAATGTCACTCTCAGTAGAAGAAATGATGCAGGAGCATCATTGTCAAATAAAATAAAGTGAGGACATGGAAGAAAAATGACACTTCAACATATTGAAAAAGATGAACTAAAAATTAACTAGCATGGAAGCGATGTGAAGAGTTTTTGAAATTCTTGTTAATTACTTTTGGTTCTTTAAACCGGGCCACCATTTGAAATGACACAATCAAAATCCTTACATGATTGTAATGTATTAAAGGTGTAGGATAAATGGCCACATTAGTCATTAGATTGTATTGAGTCAGTAGAGTAGGTAACCACCTAAAAAAGAAGAGGTAATAGTATTTAGGTAGGAGGAAGGAGAGGAAAAAAATATTTGGGTCTTTAGACAAATTGTCAGTTTGTAATTGCGGAAGATAGTGACTGTAATTATGTTTTCTCTTTGAAATTGAATAGAAAAGAGAAAATTGACCCACATAAACAGTGTGATATTTGTTATGTCTTGACTGTGTTGTTATCCATTTTGATTGTGTTGTTATGCATTATGAATGAATGATATTCATAGTGTAGGAATGAATAATTTAATATTTTCAATTATTTCTCTTATATAAGGTTATGCAAGGCATGCATGCAGAGCACAAGAAGTGGGCGTGAAGAAGTTTATTTCGAATTTAAATCTCAGAAGAGATAGTGGGGAGATTTCATATGCAAAGTGTGCATATTGAGTGTAAGGAGTGCGCACAAGAACAAACTTCTATTAAAGTTTGAGTGCTCAGGACGTTGAGCGCAGAGTATGTTAGGAGGGTGTCAAGAAATATTTTGACAAAGATATAGAACACAAGTGTGTGAAGGGTCGAGGTCAAGTTACATTGATAAAGATCAAGAGGAAAAGTGGCTTTAATCCTCGAGAAGAAATACTTAGAAAAATTTCTAAGTTTTGAGGACTTGAAGTGTTCAGAGAAGGAACACAAAGATTGAAATCCTGAAGGAGGATTGAGGGTTGAGATCCCTTTGGGAAGAGTTGAAACTTTCTAAACCATCATATTTCAGAGAAGCAATGCACTAGCTAGCATGAGGACTTATTGTAATTTCCCAAGACCAAAGAAATTGGGAGAAGTAGAGTGGAACTTGCGAAACCCTGAATCGTGAAATCCCAAAATTAT
>ML785663.1:325463-336577 GCA_009831015.1 Picea engelmannii | reverse complement strand
TGCATCAGACCACGATACATAAGAATATCTAACACTACTCATAAAGATCCAGAAAAAGAGGAGCCAGAACAACCAGAATGTTCAATGGATTTCCACTAAAGCAAGGGATGAAGGACGAAACATTAATATAGTTACTTGTGGAGGAGATAAAACAAGGAACGAAATTGTTCGACAAGAGCCAACACCAAATCAATGGGTCGAAAAGAACGTCAAACCAAGGAATCATTTCGACGCGTAGAAGGAAAATGAGATATTTAAGCAAGCCGGACAAGAATTCTAGAAGGAAGATATTGTGATGACTTCAACTACACAACAAAGCAAGGAAGCACCATAATAAAAAATGCCTATGTTATTAGATCATACCAGAAATACATTCCATGCAACAAGTAAGTACAATTAAAGGATTTTTTCAATCATTTGTAAAGGTATTAAGTGATCCCTCATCTGTGAAAATATTGCAAAATATACTAGAAAAATGTAGCATCAAGACGAAAGGAAAACTAGAACCAAAGACAGTCAATCACCTACACACAAGAAGAAGAACAAGTAGGGAATTTAGACTGAATGCCAACATTAGAGATTTCAATATGGGAGACATCATACTAGATCTAGGATCTGAAGTTAATGTACTACCAAAGAAGACATGGAAATGGATGGGAGAGCCTAGATTAGGCTATTCACTGGTTCAATTGAAATTGGCAAACCAACACAGAGTCCTACCAATTGGTAGACTGAAAGGAGTGATAGTAGACCTAGACAGAGTGCGCACTAAAACAAATTTTGAAGTCATTGAAATAGTGGATGACACAACACCTTACCCAACATTGCTTGGTATTGATTAGGCCTTTGACAACCAGGCCATATTCAACCTGAAGACCAAGAAGATGAAATTTGAGTTAAGAGAATACAGGGTCATCGCGCCATTAGATTCGTCAAAATGAGAGAGGTTTGTAGAACTTACTTGCCTCAACTTAGAGGAAATCAACCAGTTGTACAAAAAAATAGTGTGTGATGAGGATTACGTAAACCCAATTGCAGACAGGACACTTAGTTGGTGGAGCATAACTTCATGTACAATAAATTCAGATATCGGTTTAGAGAACTGGCAATAAAGGCTACAGGAAGTATCCACGAGGATATGTGCAAGAATATACCATGCAATTAGATGGGCAGGCACATAAATCAGAGAACCACCTAATTTCCACGGAGTAAATAATTTGAAAACATTCTTAGCACAATATGAAGACAAAGTCTTATAAAACCAGAGAATGTTAGCACTTGATTTAACACTCAAGGCCACACCTGAAATATGGTGGGGTGAACACAAAGAGACCATCACAGACTAGTACCAATGTAAGTGGTTACTGTGCATAAGGTTCAACGTGGAACAAAACAACAACAAACAATGGAAGTATGATGGACAAAGGGCACCAACGAAACAATTGGAGGAGTGTATAATGCTGTGGAAAATGACACCCCCAGAGGAATGGCCTCATCATTTTATACACACTCTAGAGGGCATACCAACAAATTGGTATACAGACCAGGAATTGCACAATGGAACTATGACCTGGATGACATTGCAACATAATTTTACAGTCACTTTCTCATTCAAGCATGAGAACCCCAACATAGATGTCTCTCTTAAAAATATACGAGAAGTGATATTCATCCAAGCACCAGAAATATAACTTATCACATAAAAACAACAATGCAACAAACATACAGTCAAGGAATTGTTGTCATGTTACCATGTACAAGAGGAAGCACCTGATGAAGATGATCTACATGATATTTAGATTGAAGAAGCAGAAGGAGAAAGAGATGTGGAAGTTACACCCATAGAATTAGAAGTCATTTTCGTGCCGAACAAACTAAAGAAATTCAACATTGGGACAATCGAGAATCCCAAAATGGCCAGCATTGGATATTACTGGGATGAACAAATGGTGGAAAGCATAACATAATTATTGCGCGAGTATAATGACTTGTTTCCCACAACATTTACAGAGATGAAGGGTATAGTAGAAGATTTAGGAGAAATGAAGATACCACTCAGACCTGAAGCAAGATCGATCAGACAACGAACATATAGACTAAACCCAATATATAAGCAGAAAGTCAAATATAAGATCGACAGGATGCTCAAAGCTGACAACATAGAATGGGTTGAAGAATTAGAATGAATAATCCCAATGGTAGTACAAGAAAAGAAACAAGGAGGGATAAGGATATGTGTCGATTTGAGGAAGTTGAATGATGCATGCCTACATGACCCATTCCCTACACCTTTCATGGACGAAGTGTTAGAAAATGTAGGTGGACACGAAGCCTAATCATTCACTGATGGATTCTTAGGCTACCATCAAACCAAGATAGCACAAGAAGATAGATACAAGACCACATTCACAATAAAATGGGGATCATATCAGTACATAGTCATGCCTTTTGGACTGAAGAATGCACCAACAATATTTTCTAGAGTAGTCATTGTTGCGTTTAAGGAATTCATCCACCATTTTCTCAAAGTATACCTGGATGATTGGACGGTCTACATTTTGTCGAAAGCCTGTGTAGAAGTATTATGGCTAATGTTGGAAAGATGCAGATAGTGTCAGATATCACTGAACATAAAGAAATGTATATTTGGAACATCATTTGGGATACTATTGGGCCATATAGTATGCAAACAAGGTTTACTCATAGATCTCGCAAAGATTGTAGTCATTGTTAACCTACCACCACCGAAAAAAGTCCTTCAGCTAAGAGCGACGTTGGGACACACAAGATACTACAGAAAATTCATTAAATGTTATGCACAGATAATTGCACCTATGGAAAACCTTCTAAGAAAGGATACAAAGTTTCAGTGGAACGACGAGTGTGAACACAGTCTAGATACCCTAAAGTAAAAGATGGTTGCTACACCAATATTAATCTTTCTATATTGGGAGAAGACATTCCACGTCCATGTAGACACATCAGCCATAGAACTTGGAGTTATCTTGGTGTAGCCAAGAGCGGGGGACTTTGACCCCCTGATAGCATTTGCAAGTAGCAAGCTATCAAACTCAAAACAAAACTATAACATGACAGAAAGAGAAGGCTTAGCTATGGTATGTGCACTGTAAAATTTTAGACATTACTTATTAGGGAAACACTTTAAGATGTTCACAGATCATTCAGCCCTGAAATATCTAGTCAAAACTCTAGTGTTGGGGGGGAGAATATGTCGATGGTTACTCCTATTTCAAGAATTTTACTTTGAGGTAATCGTCAAACCAAGAAAATTGAACGCAGGACCTGACCACCTATCAAGGTTCACAAATGGAGAAGACCCACGAATTTAGAAGAAAAATTTCCAGATGCACAACTATTTTCAATCCAGATCACTGATAAATACTTTGTACATATCGTTCAGTACTTGAGGACAGGTACTGCGTCGCAAGGGTATAATATTGCACAGAAGAAAAACCTGGTAGTTTGTACTACTGGCTATCAACTGATTGCAGGACACCTGTATAAGATGGGCGCAGTAGTATCTTGTGAAGGTATGTGTTAGAGAATGAAATACCAAGAGTCTTAGCATAAGATCATGTAGGAATAGAAAGAGGACATTACGCAGGCAAAGCTACCATGCAGAAGGTATTGCGTGCAAGACTATGGTGGCCAATGAATCATAGAGATTCAAAGGAGTATTATCAAATATGTGATGTATGTCAAAGGGTAGGAAAACCCAAAAAAAGGGACGAAATTCCATTATGACCACATGTAACACTCTAGGAATTCTATAAGTTGGAAATAGATTTTGTGGGACCAATCAACCCACTAGTAAAAAGAACAGGAGCAAGGTACATTATCACTCTGACAGAATACCTAACCAAATGGGTAGAATCCGCACCAGTGGAGGATTGCAACACAAACAACAACACACTTCTTATTTGAGAAAGTGATCACTATATTTGGGTGACCATAAGTTTTGATGAGTGACCAAGGCACGCACTTCAAAAAAAACACCATTAGCACTATGACTGAAGAGTTTGAAGTCCATCATCAAAAGAGCACACCATATCACCCACAAGCAAATGGAACAGTGGAAGCATTCAACAAAATCTTGGAGAATGCGCTAACAAATATTTTTAATATAAACAGAGATGAATGGGACATCAAAGTACCAACAGTATTATGGGCCTACAGGACTACGTGCAAACATTTGACAGGGACCAAGCCATTTAAATTGGTTTATGGCCAAGAAGCAGTGATGCCATTATAATTTCTAGTACCAAGCTTGCGCGTAGCAACAATTACACAAATGACAGAACAAGGAGCAGTACAGGAGAGACTGGATCAGTTAATAACCATGGAGGAAGAGAAGATCCTAGTAGGATTCCACCAACAAGTTTAGAAAGCAAGAGACAAAGCCTGGCATGATAGACATGTAAAGAATAAAACTTTCAAGGAAGGATATCTTGTATCGATGTATGACAACAAATCGTTTCAGCACCCAGGAAAGATACGAATGCATTGGCTAGGACCGTACAAGGTAATATATGTCACACATGGAGGGGTTGTATAGTTGTGAGACTTATCAGGCGCAGAATTCAGAGGGATGATCAATGGAAGCCGATTGAAGTTGTACAAGGACAATCGACCCTCCACCGCATAGTAAAAAAAAAAAAAAATGTTGTAATTACTACCAAAAGGGGCACAGTGCACTAGAGAAAGAAAGAGAACGCATACTTAGGAACACAAATTCGGAAAGGAGAAGGAAAATGGTCACATACAAAGGGAAACAAGAAGGAAAAGGAAATTCATCAAAAGTTGGACGACATGACAACACTAGGTGGAATTAAAGGACAAAAAGGACCGAGGGGATGCCACATTAATCGCACCAACTGGAGATGACAAGAAAAGGTAATGGTAAGTATGAAACCGTCAGAGTTTCATTGAACCCGTAGTTAAGGTGCATTAAACCCATAATTAAGGAAGCTTCTTCACACATGGACATGAGAGCAAACAGTCTATTCATGAAAGAGAACAGACAGAGAGTGATAGAGGCTAAAGAAAAAAGAGTGAGTTAACAAATATCATAGAGATCATTCAAATTCAACAGACATTTGACATTCACCACCATGGAATTGCTCAAGCAAGCAGAAGTGAGCCAGACTACTAAGAAAATCAGAGTTCAGACCAGATCATGAGGATAGTCGGAAGAAGGTGAAGAACAACTGTCAGATATCGTTAATGTCGACAAAATCCTATATCCAAACACAACACTGGTGAAACCCACACTGATAGTGGAGGAAACTCAACAACCAGGACTAGAGGGCATGAGTATGGACATACCAACAGAGGTACAGGAGAGAACGAACCAAGACACATAAACCCTGAAGGAGGTGCAACCAGAGAACTCCGAACCAACTCCAAAACTCAATGGAACGAAGCCTAATCTAGACACAACAATCAGACTAGGCGAGTCTCAAATGACCATATCAGACCACCCACCCAAAGGAACTATCGAATATGTCACGGGTTAACCATACTATCATACTGAGGAACAACTAGAATCCACTGGAACATCGAGCCAACCACCAAAGTCGAAGAAAGACAAGATATAGATACCTAGATCACCTCACAAGAAACCTGCAGAAAAGATCGTTCTACCATGCATACCCGATGGCATACAACTAGGATCAGACTTATTGGGTCATATAGAGAGGATCAAATACTCGTACCATGATGTAGCAAATGAAGACAAGTTTATGGAACTTGAGAAGAGAGTGTACATGGAGATGGTGGGCACAAATCCATTTGGGGAACCGATTAATCAGCCACTCCAATGGGAAACCAGGTTGGATAAGACAAGAATTTTAGGACTGGTAGACCTACCACATTTTGTTAGGGGTCAGTATGTAACAATGTGCATCAAACATCTATTAGCATTCACACATGGCAGGGACATTTGGTTGGACAAGTTCATTTCGATATACATAGAGATTATCGTGAGCATAACAGGATTGCCATCTCGGGGCATGGATCCTGTGCAGTTTATGGATGACAAAGCTAGGGAGAAGGTTCTAGAAGAAGAGATGAAGAAGAAGTATGACAGCGACAGGGGGACAAGAAGGATAATTATCAAAAGGATCAACGATGCCTCAACACAACTGGGCACAAAAATATTAGCCTGCACGCTGCTAAGAAAATGCTACAGAGAGGAAGTCCCAGCTAGGGTTGTTGTAGTTGCATCTCAATGCACAGAAGGCACCACAGTGATTTGGGCACTGTATCTCTTGAACGTATTCCAGGATGACTAGAAGGACGCACAGGATCTAGGAAAAAAGTTTCACTATTCATGGTTGATCACATTAATAGCCTTCAGGGGATGGAGTGAGCCAAAGTACGTAGTTTTTGGTACCACACCCAAACTGACTCAGGGAGCATGATATTTTTTGCTCAAATCTAGGCCATATGATAGGAAAAAAAGGATGAGTGGGTCCATCTTTGAAGGATACCTACATGACCTACAGGAAGCCATCTCCAAAAGGTGGATAATAACACCAAAGGCCATCGCACTATATAAATACATCACCAAATTCCAGGCCACACGACATACAATGTGGATACATGCGAGGAAGGATCCTGATAAACAATGGCTATAGATGTGCTATTGTATCACAAAGGGTGACATCGAAATGGTCGCCAATGAATGGTACAACGAGTGGAAGAGTCTAGTCCTTACCTAGGAAGTGTCAGAAAGAATAGCAGAAGAAGAGGCAAGGAATGGAGAAACCCAGCCAAAGGAAATTCAAGTGCCCAGGAGACAAAGAATGGGCCAGGGAAAAATACCACCGACAAACGAAGGGCCAACAAAGATAGGGACCCAAAACAGAAAGAAGGATAATATGGACCAGGCCAAGGAGCAACAATAATAGGCTTAGCTTGCGCAGGAGACTGCAGTAAGGCCCAACCCACAAGAACTAGGGACAAACAAGAGGTCAGCTATGAAAATAGGAGGTGCGCACAAGAAAATGAAGGAACAAAGATCACCGCTAGAGTATATGATCACGGATGACGATGGAGAAATGATAGGTCCAATATTGTCTATCTGATGATTTTGACCATGCTGCACACCACGGGAATAGGATTGAAGAGAAATTGGCAGACATGTGACAACTACTCAAGCAAATTAAGGAAGGGTAGACAACAAATAGTGGGGGAACAAAACAATCAGCACAACATATGGAGGAAAGAGTGGAAGTAGAAGAACGATATCCAGTACATCCATTACCGCACCCGAACGCAACATTCCACATCACACCCAGTATTTTGCAAATGGATGAGATTATGGGGCAGACACCCCTGAAGTACATAAGCCAAATCCAACTGGTGTTGACGTAGATTCCAATGAGGGCACTACCCAAGTTGTAGCTTAGCATAAACCATGAGGTACAATATCAAGAACACAAAGACTTAGTCGAATTGCAATGAGCAATAGAAAAGAGGGATGCACTAGAAATAGTCTATGAGTAGGCTAAATATGACAACTAGGAGAAAAGGGAGTGCATAAAAGGATTGGAGAAGAAAGTGGCAGGAACTTACGAGAAGATTCCACATCCGTGAAGAGATATGAAATCACATCAGCTTAAAAGATTGATTGGATTGCACAAGAAATCGATCAATATCAGAAGGAGATCAAGAATCTCTAAGAATATGTCATACCAACCACTCCACCAGTAGTGAAGGAGAAAAGGAAGCAGGAAGAAACAACATAGTTGCATGAGATAGAGAAACAGGTCATCACAACAACTGACTTGTTCGATAAATCAATGCAATTGTGGAATAAGTTAGAGGAGGATCAATAGGTCCAAAAGTGGGACAAGGAAGAAGACAAGATCAATGTAGCAATCCAAGATCTAAAGAATCAACAAAAGACAATGCCTATCATAGAACACATCAAAGGGGCACAGGACATGAAGAGATTACATGCAGAGCTATCTATGATGCAAACACAAAAACAAGAGTGCTAGGATCCAATGGAACCATTGCAGGAGCGGGTAGCATAAGTCTCGACACAAGAAGAGGAAGCCAATGCACATATAGAATAGACCCAGGCAGAGTGCATGGAATTGATCAGTGATGAAATTACACTCCAGATAGTGGACACACTCGAGGAGAAGACTACGTAGGTGCCGACACATGCAACAGATCTCAAGGAAAAGGTCTTGGTGATCACCAAGGAGATTGAGGAAGCGCACAAAGGTTAGGTGGCTCGAGACGAGCCACATGTCAGTGTTGGAAGAAAGGAAAAGTGGAAAAGTATGGCACTTTTGGGAAAGAAAGTGTGCACAAGGGAAGCGACAACTAGAAGGAAACACAACACACACAGATATAAGGAAAGCAACAGTTGGAATGAAGAACAACAAACACGCATGGGAAGAACACCTAATGATGGTAGGGTTAGGGTTTTGGTAAGGTATTGTAAATGGTTAAAGAGCCTAAAATGTATAAATATAGATAGTTAGGTATCATAAGGGGTTCGGTTCAGATTATTGTTATTGTTGTAGCTATGCATGAGTTGATGCGATATGTAATGTTTTGTGGTATACGCCATTTTTTTATAAGCTATTGAGCTAGAGAAAATGAAGGAGGGTAGATATTGAGGGTGAGTTCATAGGCTAGGGAGCCTGGTGTGATCTAGTCTGCCTCATATAGATCTTACCCGACTGAGAAGATTTGTAAGCACGCAACGTTGTAGATGCAGAAAAAATATAATAAAAGAGCTGAGAGCCAAATATTTTTGGGCGTAGCCCAAGAGGGGGTGAACCACAGTAACATATGTGTTGTGTGATGAATTCTTGCATATCTTTATTGTCTGAAGCAACTATTATTATGTTGAATGAATGAGTTGTTATATTTCCTTCTTACTCATTGATAACAGTATTTTGTGCTTACAATTTATAATAAATGGTTCAACATATAGCTTGCTTATCTCACACTCAATCTTAGGCTATAAACACTTGAGTCTTACAACCACCCATTAAAGATATCTTAGGTGAGACTGTGCAATGCATTCCATGTCCTTCTGGTTTACCAGGAGGGCCGATAGTTTTAAAGGCTTTGCTGGAAACCCGACATGCATGAACCTTGAGTCAATAAGATCAGACTGAAGAGAAGAATAGTAACCAAAAGTAACCTTCCCAGAACAAAAGAAGAACATCTCCATGGTAACTTCCATGGAATTTACAGGGCAACCTTCCTAGGACAAAGACAATAACCACGAACATCTCCTAAAAGAGATCAATTTCATATTGTAAATAAATGCATCATTAGTACTAAACAATGATCATTTACATAATGATCATCGTACTAACAATACTCAAGTGTTACTAAAAAATTGATAACAAAGGTACTCAATAGTAATAAAACTCTAAATACTGTTATCCCAATTACAACATTTACTTAAGATTAAACAATTTGGAATATCAAACCTGATTTGCAAAACTGGAGTCTTTCTATTGTTGTTCCATTTGATTTCAAGTTGTCATATACTATAGGAGACATCAACATTACTGCCTCCAACTCCTGATCTTTCTCTGAGTGCAATAGATCTAATATCCCTTTGGATCTATTGTCACTTCTTGAATGAATGTCCTTTTGCCAAGTGTATATATCCTGCAAACACCCTCATGATATAACTTATATACAAGTGCGTACCTTTGAAATTTGTAGCACCATACAACTTTTCTTCTAATATGACACAATACATCATCTCAACAATAAGATGTCAGAAATATGAATCAAAGGTTCAATGTCAGGAAAAATGTCAATAGCCTGAGAAAACCCTAAAATTTTAATTTTGACAGATTGTTAGTCCGAGAAGTGTAGTAGGTGTGCTAGGGAAAGGCGAGATGGTATATGATAAAATTATTCCCAAATTATCCCAACAATTTTCTCAACGATCTTTACAAAATGTTGTTGCAACTGGCATAATGGATTTTAGGGTGAAATTTAAAATTTCACCAAACTCTAGTCTAAGAGGTACAGTGAATGTATAGGAGCAAGGCAAGTTAATCAATGGCATAGTTATATCCAACTGGTTCTCAATAAGTGCTCAACAAGCTTGACAATTTTAGGTTTAAATAGAAAAATGTGCAGTGGCAATATTTCAACAAAGCTCTAATAGCATATTGATTTTTCTGATTCTTAGATCTTGATAGTTATTTACTTATGATTTCAAAACAAGATTCACTTTCATACCACAGTTAACATAGAAAAACTATACACTGCAAATATCAACTATAACAATACAGTGGAAATAACAAGACCTAGAAATATTATCCATGCATAGTAGACACAAGAACACAAGATTTTATCCTAGGAAACCCAACCTTGAGAGAAAACCCAACAACCTTTCTTATAGAAGAATTTCAGTCTAATATATCACTAGTACGTCACCATCACTAGATCAAAATACCATACAGAGAATGTCATCCCCAAGACTAGTGTCTGCCACTAGAATAATCAAGATACAACCAAGAGACAACTTCTCCAAGTCTAACACCTTCCCCAAGAGTGGAACACTCACCAACATAACCAAAACTCCAGAAAAATAGCGAAATATCACAACTGAAGCTGACCACTGGCTAGTGAGTAACGTAAAAGGAGAGTTGTCTGTCTTCCCAAATAAAATGATCCAACCTGTATTTATACTAATCCAGGTTGCATGTCATTTTCTTGTAGGACCTAATTCTCATTCTGGGTCTTCAATTTTACTTTATTAGTTTTTGTCTTTTACTAGTGGGACCCACTTCTCTTCCCATGTCTTCAATTTCTTCTTGGGGATTCTTTAATGGTCAAATGGGTCTTCTTGTACTTCCTTGTGGAGAATGACTGCCCAAAGTTTAAAAAATTCAACATCATCATATTAGAATCTGTGAATAATATGAATGGAAACATTCTTTTAAGAACAAGGAATTACTTTATGAATGGTTGGTCATGCCATTTTGATCTACAAATGCACCAACTTATAATTGAATATTGAAGTGTCGAAGTCTTATCTTGGTAAGTTTGTTGTTGTTTATTTAGATGCTAATTTAATCTTAAACAAGACAAAA
>ML785663.1:312469-325059 GCA_009831015.1 Picea engelmannii | reverse complement strand
CTAATGGGAAAAACATTGGAGCAATGAGAAGTCAAGAAGGACAACCAATTACTTTCTTTAGTGAAAATTTGAATGAGGAAAAACCTAAATATTCTATTTATGATCAAGAATTTTGTGTAGTTTTTCAAGACCTAAAGGAGTGGTGGTGTTACCTATTACTAAAAGTGTTTGTTCTTTATACATACCATCGATTATTGAGATATTTATATATACAATCTAATTTAAATAAGATGCATAATATGAAGTGGCTTGAATTATGCAATGTTATACATTCTTATTGAAGCATATATTAGGAAAATCAAACAATGTTGTAGATGCATTGAGTTGAAGGTCAACTTTGTTTTCTATAATGACAATGGAGGTAATAGGATTAGAAGAGATTAATAAGATATATGTAGATCTAGATTTTGTTGGTGCATGGATGGAAAGTAAAGAGCCATAGAGTTTCCATAGAAATTTTTTCTTAGATATTTCATTCAAGAACGGTTTTATTTAAGAATTGTATGTTGTGTACTCCAAGAGTGTCCATGGAGGAAACTTTGATTATAGAGTTGCATATTGGAGGTTTTAGTGTATATTTTGTTGTTGATAAGAATAAGTCTTTGTTTGAGGAGGATTATTATTGACCAGGAATGGTCAAGGAGGTAAAGCAATGTGTTTCATTTGTCAACATGTAAAAGGTAAAAGACAAAATATAGGGTTGTACACATGATTGCCAATGCTAGAAGTGCCATGGGAGGACATTAACACACTTTTTTTGTTCATATTTCCAAGAACATAGTGAGTTAATTATTCTGTCTTTGTTTTTGTTGACAATTTATAAAAGTGCACATTTTATTCTTTGTAAAATGACTAATGATGACACTAGAATAACTATCTTGTTTTTCAAACAAATTGTGAGATTGCATGGATTGAATAGAGGCATAATGTCATATAAGGTCAACAAGTTAATTGGAAATTTATGAAGGACATTATGGAATAAATTAAATACCAAACTGCAGCTTAATTGTTCATATCATCCACAAATTGATGGGTAAGATGAAGTTGTTAATAGAATTCTTGGAAACTTATTAATATGATTAGCTGGAAAAAGGTGAGGATAGTGGTATAAGTGTTGGTATGTGATGAATTTTCATATAATAATTCATTAAATATTTTCTATAGGTAAAAGTCCATTTCAAAATTTGAATGGAAGATCCTCAAGAGGAGTGGTGGAGTTGTCACCATTACTAGATGGAAGCCAAAATAGTACAAATGTTCAATATATCATGTAACATTTGAAACAAGTCCACTAACATGTGTATAAAAAAATACAAAGAGAAAACAATAATACAAGAAAATATACAATACAAAAAGAGTAATAATTGTTTTTGAAGAGTGAGATCTAGTTTTAGCACATTTAAAAAAAAAATAAAAATCTCAGGGGTACCTACAATGAATTAAAGATGAAAAATATTGGTCCTTGCAAAATTCAAAAGAACGTTTTTGATAATTATTATGTTTTGGAATTTCCTATAGAGTTGGATACATTACCCATATTTAATGTATGTATATCACAAGGGAATGGATGAAGAATATGATGAAATCATACAAATTTTGGATGAAAGAGTTCTATTTCTTTTTTGTTTTGATTTTTGGATGAGAAAATTTGAGAGCCAAGGAAGTACAAAAAGATAGGAAGGATAAGAGAGACAAGAAAGAAGAGGATAAGGAGAAGAATGAAAAATCTGCAGAGCAACAGAGAAGAATCCAACTACCCAAAATTATAGACTAGTAAAAATAATTTCTTGAGTAAATTTCTATGTAAATTTTTCTAAGTGAGCATTATTTTAAGAATAGTGAAGCCCTATGAGCCTTGAATAATGAATTCCATTTACCCTTATAATTTTTGTAAAATATCATTCACATGGAAGGTATTGAAACATTAGATACTAATGCCAAAAGGCCACAACCCAAAGAAAGAAAAATCATGAAACCCATATTCTGCTACCATGTATTTTTTTACTAACCATAGACTACATTTCGTGAAATCATTCCACTTATGCCATGTGTAATAGTTTGTGCTTTCCATAACATTGGATAAAGTGTATTTTTAGTAGTTTCCATAATTGAGGTATGCAAAAAAAACACAATATCTTTTGAAGAAAATATTTTACCATTATATGGTGTAATATCCTTGATCCTGCTGATCAAGATATTTGCTACTGATCTAATGTTTTGTCTTGCATATCTGATACACTCGAGGGTTTATGGATGTGTTTCAGTTGTATGTTTGAGATCTTGATGGTTATTTCATTTGCATGTGGTTTATTGCATGTGCATGTTGGTTATTGCATGTGCATGTTGCGTATTTATGGTTTAAATAGCATATAAGGATGCATGCGGAAGTAAAGAACATCAACTGCTCAATAACATGTATTATACAACTCAAGCATGGAAATACAATGGCATACTGGAAATATAGAATATAATCGTCAGCTAGATCTCATGGATCTTCATTGGAATACAAGAAAATAACATCAAAATACCCTTGATCATAAGATGATAGCAGATCTGATGCATGCACAGATAGATCAGAAAAAATATGTGATTCCGGAGAAGTATGGTAACCACTACTAGCTGGAAATATTGTTTGGAAGAATAGACTGTTGGAATGCACTGGAAACTGCTCCAATAGAGGCACCCTGGCCTCTAGACTAGAATGGATGAGTGCCAGATATCAGATATGGTCTCTGAGGCACTGGATATGGACCCCTGGGGGGTTTGTATGCCTCCTGGGACACTGGATGCACCCAAAAGGATTACACCAATGGAATCTGCTACTATAGGGCTCAAAATGATTGTCTCGCCAAATGAAAAACTGGGTCGGAAGGATTTTCCTGAATCTACTCTGATACTTTGCATGCAACCCCTAACTGTTTGTCTAGAAGAGTTGCGCCCTAAATGGCTGGATGGTGCACTCTGAATGATTCCACCATCGAAATATGATGGGAAGTAGCTAAATATAAGCACCCTGGATGGATCTCAACTGGATCGGAAGGAAAATGTAATCAGAACTCTGTCCTCGTGTAGCTCCTCAAACCCTAAATCTGACTTGCACCCTCACTGGATGAGCTGTGCACACTGTACTGGATTCTCCTGAATAGCTCAGTGAAATACCTGACTGGTATTTCCGATGGGCTAGGGTGTGTCTCTCAACACCGAAACTAATCAATGGTGGTGGTTTCCTCCAAAAATCCACAAAACAACAAGGTCGACTCTCTTCCTCCTCTGGGAACTCTCAACATCAAATCATAACAATGCATAATGAATTAGGTTGCTTTACCCTTCCTTTATAGCTTCCCGAAACCCTAATTCATTGTTGAATTTTTCCCTCTAAGTGACTTTTACTTTATTTTATTATTCCTTGATTAAATCACTTAATTAATTAATTAATTAACCATTTTTCCTCTAAAAAGTGATTTATCCATCCTGATGGTTTCTTCGACCACTGAAATTCACTTCTCATCATCTTATCCTGTAATACTCTTCCTCCCGATTCCGATGAGCTATTACACTAAGAGGTTTCTTCAAGTAATATGCCCATTATGACCTTTTTAGTGAATTTAATTAAGATATGACCCATAATAACTCAAAATTACGGAAATCGTCGGAATGCAACGAAACCAAAGCCTAGATATGCGAAATGGATCCTGATGATGAACAATACAAGTCGGGCCCAAATAAACCCATCAATATCTCCCGAACTCTTTTTCACCCCTATCTGGCTACTCGGGTAGGCATAACACTCTGAAATGTTGTAATGTTATAATGTCCCAAAATGGGGACATTATAGTCCTCCCCACCGGAATATTACTTGTCCTCAAGCAATAACTGAATCCAACTACATATGATATCGGGGTCCCATATCCACCTGTGTGACACAAGGTAGAATCCCCTCAAGATGTGGTCTCTCCAAGTGCTCACCATGCATGACACCCACATGCTCCTGATGAGTAGAATGATCAATGGCCAAAGAATCTTTGTCAACTCCCCGAGCAACCACTTTATTCGAAACTCAACTCCATCAAATGTTGAAATACCAAGCACTCCAATCCCTAGGTCCCATGTCAGAATGTGAACTGCAATGCCCTGTGGAGTATAGTTTTGTAACATATCAACACCAAGAGTCTCCTACAAATAACACATGGCCTCAACCCAAAATGGGTTTATCCTATCAGACCATACCATACTCAACACGACCCCCACCGACTGAACATGTTGTTCCCATAGCAAGGTAATACAAGACCTCAACGAATCACCAGCCAGTGACATTCTCTCCCCAATACTGAAACTCAATGGGAAAGCAAAGTGACTTCCCCCTACAAACGTCTGTTTGTCTCCATAATTCAATGAAATTCCCAACCCCGTAATCCCAAGGTCCCATGCTAGCCTCTGACAGGGACCATCATGCTGATGTTGCTCTACTCTGATCATAACTATCTGCTCAAAGTATCCACACTGAACCCTCCACTCCCGGATCCTCATAATATGAAACAAACTTTTGACCCAATGGACTCCCGGATCCCATGCCAAATTTGGAAGTTCATCACTTCCAATCCCCACTAACTGATGATGTGCCCTACTGGTAACTTTTGAAATCCCTCCACCCTTATCCCAATGAGAGTTTGAATATGTAGCAACCTCTGAGATATCCTCTGTCCCATGGCCTAGGATACTCTCCATCATGCCTAGGGCCTCAACTTTCTGCCCCTGATGACCCACCCCTATCCTGTTGTATGCAATCAAGACACTCCTGTCAGGTGGTCTTAGCCTACCAACGCTCCATGTCCCCTTCCACTATCTAGCTGCCCCTGCGTTGTTGTCAATGATAAAAGTATCATAAAAGGCTACCATAAATATCTGCAACCAAATGTAGGACTGGAAAGTATCATATGCTTTGGTCAATCCAAAGGACTTGACCAAAATCTTGTCGACCAACACCCATGGTAAATAATCGTTTGTACTCATCATTGAACACCAACCATTGAGTACAACAATAGGTATCTCCACAAACTAAGGCTCAATCATTCTCCATCCATTATCACTCATGAAACTACTGCTACGATGAAGGTGATATCCCATATCTGTATACTGCTGCAAGGGAGAGGAATCTCCAATCTCTACTAAGTACATCTCCTCCCTGTAATCCAGTGCGTCCCCATGAATCCCACTGTACACCTCTATATGTCTCTGTGAACTACCACTCATCACTATATTCCCCTACAAACTCATGTGATCTCCTGTATACACCTGCAACATCATGGATCCTGGGTGTACTACTGGGTCATCCTCTACATGAAGGTCAACCAATTCTGGAACACAAATGGAAGTGTCCTCATAACTGCCCCTGGTTCTGGAATCCCCATGTGTATGTGTGTCCCTAACTATCTCAACACCCCTTGTGAAGGGTGGTCCCTATGACCTATGGAAATCCTCTTGCCTCTCTAGATCATATCTCTCCATACTCATCAGTGATCTTGGGTACTGCTCATACTCCTCCCTCAGCTGGTTCTCCACTACTAAACCACCAACATCCTCTTGCAATGTCGCTAAGGGATATATCTGACTCTCTGCTGAAATAGATGTAGTGGATCTCTGTCTAATTTCCTCAAGGAGCTCCTTTGATCTGGAATCTGATTCCTGAAGGGTTGTCTTTGTGCCTTCCCATAATATCTGTGTGCTCACCAAGTCATGAGTGAGTCAGTCAACCTTAACCTCCTGCTCCCTCAGTGCCCTGTGATACATCTCGCCAACCTCCAATAGGTAATACATATCCCTCAAAAACTGCTGGTAGTCGACCCTCATCACCATCACTCTCTCCCTGAGTGTATGGAAATCATCAATGACAAGTCCCCCATCTGAACTATCCTGTGCCATTGAGGCCCTCCAACAATAATCTTCCACCAATGCATGTGTATCATCAATACATCTAGTGGCTGCCATCATCATGTCCTCACTGACTCTCAACTGTCCTGCCAAGTTTTGTGACTCCTGGTCACTATTACACATGATTTTGGTCACTCTGGTGATGTCTCAACAGTGATGTATTCAGGCTCCCAACAAGGACTTTTTGCCTGAGAAAACTGGCTCCTATCTTCTTCCAAAAACATATTTTTAAGGTGATTTCACAGGCTACCTATGGTATAGGGTTTGAGAATCCTTCATTCTTGCAGGCCACCCACACTTAGGGTGCTAACTTCTCATAGTCTGCTCCATATATAGGGTTCGAACCTGTTTTTAAGCTTGGAAAAAAGAAGAGGTCACAAAGGTTCTAGAAGGGGATCTTCTAGAAAATGAGTTGGCATTTGTATGGTTGTCATTCTACTGACTTCTCAGATTTGTTGGGATCATCCTCATCCATGTAACCATCTCTCCTTCTCCTATATATTGAAAGGTTTCTCATGGAAAAGGTTAATCAAGATTGAATGAAGAATTGGTGAAAGAATTGTGCGAAGAACCCTGCTTGGACAGAAGCTTGAAGACTCTGTTTGGTCTATCAAGAGGAATTAGATATTCTTCATGATAGTGCAGAGAAAGTGTGTGTGTTGGAACCAAGGGTCACTAGAAGGAAGCTTGTGACATCAAGGCGATCAGGTTGTATCTCCTACTTTCATTTAATACAATACAACAGCATGTCCCTTTCCCATAAAATTACTCTTATTTTATAGCATAACTCCTTGATCATATGCATAAGTTGACATTGAATATACTTTTCTATCTTCACTTTGGTTGGTTTGTGTTGTCTTGGAATTGACATCACAAGAGCACTGGAGCAAAGTGGGAACAATAGAGACCTAAGGAAGCGATATCAAGGTATGTCACTTATTCCTTCTCTTTAGTAGATTCAATGACTACAACTTAGGGAAAGAGTCTTTTCGTGCCCTATTTTGTTCTAGATCTAGGTGGATCTTGGGAGATCTGTTAGTGTCCGCACCTATCGATTTATCCGATCAAAAAATTGGTGACTCCACTGGGGATACAACCCATTTTTGGTGGTTTTTCCTTGGCCATTTTCTCTTATCTTACCATTTTTCATTCCCATCAATATCTGAGTCTTGAGGATACCCTTATAGACTCCTTGGATCCAAAATTTCCCTCAAAAATTTTGTCCTTTTTCCAAAATTTGCTTTGTTTCATGCCTTCTCACACTGCACCCTTCAGTATCCTGCGAGAACCACTAAAGTTTTCATCCTGCAGTTTAGTTCAATGTGAACTTCTCGCACTCTGCCTATGTCTAGCCTACGAGAATCCTTGGTTCTCGCACTGTACCACACTCTCAGCCTGTGAACCCACTTGCAAATTTTTGGTTTAAGTCTTTTGTGTCCTTAGATGCCCAGATTTGTTTGTGTGTCTAGGAAGAACTTCTCTGGCCAATGATTGAATGATTCTTGACTTCAAATATCATGAATGATTAAGCTCCTCTTGATCATGTTTTCTCAATTTTTATCTCTTGACCTTTTCGCAACAAGGGTATAATCTCTAGTTTTGAAATCCGAGTGCTTGTTTGGTTGGGAGCCTTTGATTGGTTTAAAAGTTGAGATCAATTGTTCTTTTCAATTGCTTATTACTTGGAAAATTATTACCCATATGCACTTGAAGAGACTGGTTTTTTCAGTTTGTTATTTTTGTCTTCATTGAAAGATTGGTTTGGGTTTTTCTTGTATATTTACTTTTCGTTGGTTGCTTGCTTTTCTTAGTTCCAGCTCTGTTGTTTGGTTTCTAACAGAATAAAATTAAATACATTTTCTTTTTTAAGAAAAATTGTATTCAACATATTGGCATTCAAGTACTGAAAAGGAATCAATAGAGAACTTGCATCGTTCATGGTCATTTGATATTACATTCCAGAGAAGATCATACGTTGTAGTTCACATTGCTCCAGAAAACGCCTCTCTCCCTCCTGTAAATAGGATTCATCAAACAACAAATTTTCTATCATTCATTCCTATTTATGCATTTTTGGGTTAGAGTCTCACACAACATCGGTTTCATTTCCATCTCCTTTTGAGTAACAACATCCTGTAATAATATTGCGCAATTTTTAAAATTCAACCAGTAACTTTCTCTAGGACTCTTTTACACCAACATTAGCTAGGCTAGAGCTTTGGAATAGGCAGTGAGACACACTCTCCAAAGCATAAACACACAATAGTATCTTGTGATAAGGAGTGTCAAATTCAATTTGCAACATCTTGTCCTGGGAAGCCCTTCTCACACAAGGGTCAAACCTGAGGTCGCATTGAGATTGACAGAGTTACTCAACCTTCTTTGTTGATATCAGTATAGAGTTTGCACGTATTACGGGGGTCGCTTGAAGGTATACCCACAATAATGAGTGGAAACCTCTCAATCTGATTTTGATCTAGATACCCTGCCCTTGCGTTTGTATTGGACTGTCGATCATTCCCCCAGGCATCATTGTTGTTGGTGGTAACCTTAGTAGCCTATCTTCTTAGGGTCTTACACAAGGTGACTGTGAAGGAGCAAGTCTTCACAGTACCTGGAATCAATGTTGGCCAAACTCACTCAGGCTCCTTGGAGGGTATACCCATGATTATGTGTGGGAGCTTGCACCAGGGTGTAAGTCTGTTAAGCAGGTCGTCAATGTAACTTTTCCACCTTAGCCCAACCCCTTCTTGTCTCGTCATCACTACGTTGGATTTCATCACCAACTAGTGACTTCGGAATTGGAAGGTCTTGTTTGCTTGGTTTTGTTTCCTAGATTTTACTACCGCATGTTATTTGTTTACCCAATTTGGCCATAGAACTTCTTTTGTAAGCTTCTAACTCGATCACAATTGACCCTCCACGCCATTCATGTAGAATGCAAGGCCTACCTCCAGAAAATTTGGAAGGTTCTCAACCCTTGCCTGCCAACCCACTAGAGGGCTCTCCTCAATAGAGTGAAGTCCAAGACATCACCACTTCACAAGTGGAAAGAACTAACTCTTTATAATGGTTTTGAATTGCTAATTCTCGAGAAGACTTTCGACTCTGTACCAACTCTGAGAGACGTATTGCTCGAGTGAATTCTTCCAGAGATCTAGTTGTTCAGTCTTTTGGATCACCAACCCAACCTTTCATAGGACCTGAGGGTCAAGATCCTTTTTGGACTACTAGAATTTTTAGATGGGATCTATTTGGATCAGGAGTAGGCGTTGATATCACTGTCACACCTGAGTTTCCCGAAACATCAGATCTATCCACAATACCTTTTATTACTGCCTATTATTTTCCTGGTACAGACACCCCACTAACTGACCACATCTCGACTCTCCCTCTACAAATGGTGCATTACACAATGGTCCCAGATACTATGAATCCTCACACCAGGATTACAATGGTTGGCCAAGCCCCCATCGACACACTGCTTTCACCCAAAAACACCCCAGCACTTCCACTCAGATATCATGCATTGAATGCTTCTATTCCCACTCCTATACAAATCTCATCCGGGACTCATGGAGGTTCCACTCCTTTTGGGCACCATCTTCCCAGTTTCATTCCGATACTTCCTCCACCCCCTTTTAGAGGACCTCTTCCATCCTCTATCAGAGGCACTGGTCCTAGTGGCACCATTCCATCGTTCACACCGAATTACCAGATTCCTGTTGGTGGACAATTTCACCAAGGAGGAAAAACTCAACCCCTTTTTGCAAGAAAAATCCCAATCGGGACACAACCCCTGATTGGGGGGTAACCCCCACTGAACCCACTGTATGGACAAAACATACCTCCATCCCTGGCCCAGTATTGGAATCATCTTATACAACATAATCCTCACTCTACTAGGGGGCAACCACCTCATGCTAGCCCCATCATACCCCCTAGTATAGGCCAACCCTATCCAGGTACTTCTAATCCTATTTGGGGCTCGAATGCTCCACCCCACATCCCTGTTCAAGGGTACAACCCTATGAATTACTTGCTTCCACACCAACAACCGAATGTTCCTGGATCTTCTCATTACATGCAAACTGCTTATGGTCCCATTGGTTTACCGATGGGACTTCCCCCCGAAAGTCACCAGTACCCGCATGTGAATCAACGGTTACCTTTCTTAGCCACCTTGAACCTCTCGGATCTGTCAATAATTTTAAATTATCCAATATGTCACTCTCCTCAATGGTCCTCCATATCGTCCAAACTACCATCCGATATACCTAAATTCGATGGTAAGCCATAAGAGGACCCGAATAATCATGTAATGACTTTTCACCTCTAGTTCTCATCCAACTCCTTGATGGATGACTCTATTCATTTACTCCTTTTTCAGTGAACCCTCACAGGTTCCGCCGCGAAGTGGTATATAGAATTACCATGAGGCTTCTTCACCGACATCAACACCCTTGCTATGGCTTTCCTCGCCCACTACCAGTTACTGATTCACTATGAAACAAGAATCGATATTTTGAGTTCTTTCAAACAAACTAAGGCCACTCATATTTCTGATCACATTCATGAGTGGCAACAGAGATGATGTCTCATGAAACTCAAACTTCCTGATCAGTTGCTGACAGAGTGGTTCACAAAATCATTTGTGAATGACATCGGTTGTGACATTTCCATGGGTGGAGTGGTCACCGAAGAGAAGGAAATCAATCATGCCCAATACCTAGACCTCGTTTACTCACAAACAAGTAATCTTTATGACTTACTCCCTGATGCACCTCGTCCTTCTACTTCTTCTACTTCAACTACCCCTGTTTCTTCCCATGTAGCCGACGGTGTGATTGGCACTTTCCATGCCCAACCTCATTCTGTCCAAACCTTTGGAAATAACCCCAAACCCATTTCTTCTAATGTTCAAAATGCTTTGTCTCCTACCCCTCCCACCGGCAAGACTTCTGAGGTAAATTCTGTTCAATCTACCCCCGATGACAAAAACAAATCCAGAAAAGGAAAGGGTAAGAATAAGGAGGAGAAAAATAATTCACAAACTGAGAAAACTAAAGAACCACTTGTTGACGATAGGGATAAGTGCAACCCTAGATACCCTTGTCTTATCTGCGGTGATGATCACTACACTAAGGATTGTCCATGATGAGCCTAGGCTACTAAGTTCCTTCAAGGAACCATGAAACCCCCCACTTCGGTCGTTTTGTCACAACCCTTCCCGTCTCAACAACAAGCCCAATTGGTCATTCATGATCAACCTTCCCTCTCCAATACATCCTATGTCTTAATGTGTATCGGCGATTCCAAGAATGACATCACACTTACCACTCGAGCCAAAGATTATTCTTCCTCCAAAGAGAAGGTTGATCTGATACCTCCTTCATTGGTCCAACCATCTCCCATGACTCCACCTACCAATGGTCCTCTTCATCTTGAATGACCGAACCTAGATATAGTTCTTCACCCTCTTCCAAAGGGTGTTGTTCAAAAATTGGCTTGCAATCCTCATGCATGTGCTACCCAGAACTACAACATTGTCAAAGATCTATCCCAAGCACCGTCTGCGATGTCAGCCCTCAAAGTCCTTCAAAGTTGTCCTATACAACGAAAGGCACTATTGAAAGCTATTTGTGGAATCGACCCTATGGGTACAAATTTAATAACTTTTGACTTGGATGATCACATTCCAAGGTTACCCCCTCAACTCACATTCCAAATACAAGTTATTGTCTCAGACAAAAACATTTGTAGAACGGTAATTGATGAGAGTGCGTCGACTTGTTTCATGTCTATTACCTACTGGAAAGCCATCGACTCTCCTCCTTTGACTGAATCCCACAACATGCTCAAAGCCTTCAATGGATCTGGTTTTAAGCCTTACTGTGTCCTCCCTTGATTTCCTATTACATTAGAAGGCAAAATAGTCCAAGTTGAAGTGGAGGTCTTTGATGCTCCTCTCGATTACAACCTTCTACTTGGCCGTAGCTGGATTGATTCCATGCATGCAGTTGTGTCGACTCTTTTCCATGTCATGCATTTCCCACATCAAGGAAAAGTAGTGACCATCAACCAATTGGCCTTCTTCCACTCCAATACATGTGCCAACAACATATCGTTCAATGCAAAACCCCCCCGAATACGAGAACGTCGGTGTGGGTCTTCTTAAAGATTCCTCGTTGATGGGCACTTTCCCCATCCCACCACCCGATGTTCCACATCCATTTGTTGCCTCGATCAACATGATCTCCACTTCCATTTACACAAACCCTACGTCTTACGACCCATGGATGGTACCCAAACCAGGTGATCATCTTCGATATGGCGACGAAATGACACTAAGTCCGGTTGAATCCACTTATCAAGTCATTCAATTGGCAACCCTTTCGACCCCCTCTCTTGGTGATTTATATACTGACCCATTCTACATCATTTTTCCGAAGGATGAGATGATTATGTCTCTTATGTCCATGTAAAACACCCCTTGGGACAATGGACATCATCAATCCATCCTCTTCCTGAAACAACACACCATTGAGGGTTACCAAAATATCTCGACCCCATCGACCGTTGTTGTCATTTTTACCATTCCCCAGTCTACACATGATCTATTCTACGAAGGGAACCTAAGTAATGTCTCACCCACCATCCCC
>ML785663.1:279803-297207 GCA_009831015.1 Picea engelmannii | reverse complement strand
GTTTTCTCAATTTTTATCTCTTGACCTTTTCGCAACAAGGGTATAATCTCTAGTTTTGAAATCCGAGTGCTTGTTTGGTTGGGAGCCTTTGATTGGTTTAAAAGTTGAGATCAATTGTTCTTTTCAATTGCTTATTACTTGGAAAATTATTACCCATATGCACTTGAAGAGACTGGTTTTTTCAGTTTGTTATTTTTGTCTTCATTGAAAGATTGGTTTGGGTTTTTCTTGTATATTTACTTTTCGTTGGTTGCTTGCTTTTCTTAGTTCCAGCTCTGTTGTTTGGTTTCTAACAGAATAAAATTAAATACATTTTCTTTTTTAAGAAAAATTGTATTCAACATATTGGCATTCAAGTACTGAAAAGGAATCAATAGAGAACTTGCATCGTTCATGGTCATTTGATATTACATTCCAGAGAAGATCATACGTTGTAGTTCACATTGCTCCAGAAAACGCCTCTCTCCCTCCTGTAAATAGGATTCATCAAACAACAAATTTTCTATCATTCATTCCTATTTATGCATTTTTGGGTTAGAGTCTCACACAACATCGGTTTCATTTCCATCTCCTTTTGAGTAACAACATCCTGTAATAATATTGCGCAATTTTTAAAATTCAACCAGTAACTTTCTCTAGGACTCTTTTACACCAACATTAGCTAGGCTAGAGCTTTGGAATAGGCAGTGAGACACACTCTCCAAAGCATAAACACACAATAGTATCTTGTGATAAGGAGTGTCAAATTCAATTTGCAACATCTTGTCCTGGGAAGCCCTTCTCACACAAGGGTCAAACCTGAGGTCGCATTGAGATTGACAGAGTTACTCAACCTTCTTTGTTGATATCAGTATAGAGTTTGCACGTATTACGGGGGTCGCTTGAAGGTATACCCACAATAATGAGTGGAAACCTCTCAATCTGATTTTGATCTAGATACCCTGCCCTTGCGTTTGTATTGGACTGTCGATCATTCCCCCAGGCATCATTGTTGTTGGTGGTAACCTTAGTAGCCTATCTTCTTAGGGTCTTACACAAGGTGACTGTGAAGGAGCAAGTCTTCACAGTACCTGGAATCAATGTTGGCCAAACTCACTCAGGCTCCTTGGAGGGTATACCCATGATTATGTGTGGGAGCTTGCACCAGGGTGTAAGTCTGTTAAGCAGGTCGTCAATGTAACTTTTCCACCTTAGCCCAACCCCTTCTTGTCTCGTCATCACTACGTTGGATTTCATCACCAACTAGTGACTTCGGAATTGGAAGGTCTTGTTTGCTTGGTTTTGTTTCCTAGATTTTACTACCGCATGTTATTTGTTTACCCAATTTGGCCATAGAACTTCTTTTGTAAGCTTCTAACTCGATCACAATTGACCCTCCACGCCATTCATGTAGAATGCAAGGCCTACCTCCAGAAAATTTGGAAGGTTCTCAACCCTTGCCTGCCAACCCACTAGAGGGCTCTCCTCAATAGAGTGAAGTCCAAGACATCACCACTTCACAAGTGGAAAGAACTAACTCTTTATAATGGTTTTGAATTGCTAATTCTCGAGAAGACTTTCGACTCTGTACCAACTCTGAGAGACGTATTGCTCGAGTGAATTCTTCCAGAGATCTAGTTGTTCAGTCTTTTGGATCACCAACCCAACCTTTCATAGGACCTGAGGGTCAAGATCCTTTTTGGACTACTAGAATTTTTAGATGGGATCTATTTGGATCAGGAGTAGGCGTTGATATCACTGTCACACCTGAGTTTCCCGAAACATCAGATCTATCCACAATACCTTTTATTACTGCCTATTATTTTCCTGGTACAGACACCCCACTAACTGACCACATCTCGACTCTCCCTCTACAAATGGTGCATTACACAATGGTCCCAGATACTATGAATCCTCACACCAGGATTACAATGGTTGGCCAAGCCCCCATCGACACACTGCTTTCACCCAAAAACACCCCAGCACTTCCACTCAGATATCATGCATTGAATGCTTCTATTCCCACTCCTATACAAATCTCATCCGGGACTCATGGAGGTTCCACTCCTTTTGGGCACCATCTTCCCAGTTTCATTCCGATACTTCCTCCACCCCCTTTTAGAGGACCTCTTCCATCCTCTATCAGAGGCACTGGTCCTAGTGGCACCATTCCATCGTTCACACCGAATTACCAGATTCCTGTTGGTGGACAATTTCACCAAGGAGGAAAAACTCAACCCCTTTTTGCAAGAAAAATCCCAATCGGGACACAACCCCTGATTGGGGGGTAACCCCCACTGAACCCACTGTATGGACAAAACATACCTCCATCCCTGGCCCAGTATTGGAATCATCTTATACAACATAATCCTCACTCTACTAGGGGGCAACCACCTCATGCTAGCCCCATCATACCCCCTAGTATAGGCCAACCCTATCCAGGTACTTCTAATCCTATTTGGGGCTCGAATGCTCCACCCCACATCCCTGTTCAAGGGTACAACCCTATGAATTACTTGCTTCCACACCAACAACCGAATGTTCCTGGATCTTCTCATTACATGCAAACTGCTTATGGTCCCATTGGTTTACCGATGGGACTTCCCCCCGAAAGTCACCAGTACCCGCATGTGAATCAACGGTTACCTTTCTTAGCCACCTTGAACCTCTCGGATCTGTCAATAATTTTAAATTATCCAATATGTCACTCTCCTCAATGGTCCTCCATATCGTCCAAACTACCATCCGATATACCTAAATTCGATGGTAAGCCATAAGAGGACCCGAATAATCATGTAATGACTTTTCACCTCTAGTTCTCATCCAACTCCTTGATGGATGACTCTATTCATTTACTCCTTTTTCAGTGAACCCTCACAGGTTCCGCCGCGAAGTGGTATATAGAATTACCATGAGGCTTCTTCACCGACATCAACACCCTTGCTATGGCTTTCCTCGCCCACTACCAGTTACTGATTCACTATGAAACAAGAATCGATATTTTGAGTTCTTTCAAACAAACTAAGGCCACTCATATTTCTGATCACATTCATGAGTGGCAACAGAGATGATGTCTCATGAAACTCAAACTTCCTGATCAGTTGCTGACAGAGTGGTTCACAAAATCATTTGTGAATGACATCGGTTGTGACATTTCCATGGGTGGAGTGGTCACCGAAGAGAAGGAAATCAATCATGCCCAATACCTAGACCTCGTTTACTCACAAACAAGTAATCTTTATGACTTACTCCCTGATGCACCTCGTCCTTCTACTTCTTCTACTTCAACTACCCCTGTTTCTTCCCATGTAGCCGACGGTGTGATTGGCACTTTCCATGCCCAACCTCATTCTGTCCAAACCTTTGGAAATAACCCCAAACCCATTTCTTCTAATGTTCAAAATGCTTTGTCTCCTACCCCTCCCACCGGCAAGACTTCTGAGGTAAATTCTGTTCAATCTACCCCCGATGACAAAAACAAATCCAGAAAAGGAAAGGGTAAGAATAAGGAGGAGAAAAATAATTCACAAACTGAGAAAACTAAAGAACCACTTGTTGACGATAGGGATAAGTGCAACCCTAGATACCCTTGTCTTATCTGCGGTGATGATCACTACACTAAGGATTGTCCATGATGAGCCTAGGCTACTAAGTTCCTTCAAGGAACCATGAAACCCCCCACTTCGGTCGTTTTGTCACAACCCTTCCCGTCTCAACAACAAGCCCAATTGGTCATTCATGATCAACCTTCCCTCTCCAATACATCCTATGTCTTAATGTGTATCGGCGATTCCAAGAATGACATCACACTTACCACTCGAGCCAAAGATTATTCTTCCTCCAAAGAGAAGGTTGATCTGATACCTCCTTCATTGGTCCAACCATCTCCCATGACTCCACCTACCAATGGTCCTCTTCATCTTGAATGACCGAACCTAGATATAGTTCTTCACCCTCTTCCAAAGGGTGTTGTTCAAAAATTGGCTTGCAATCCTCATGCATGTGCTACCCAGAACTACAACATTGTCAAAGATCTATCCCAAGCACCGTCTGCGATGTCAGCCCTCAAAGTCCTTCAAAGTTGTCCTATACAACGAAAGGCACTATTGAAAGCTATTTGTGGAATCGACCCTATGGGTACAAATTTAATAACTTTTGACTTGGATGATCACATTCCAAGGTTACCCCCTCAACTCACATTCCAAATACAAGTTATTGTCTCAGACAAAAACATTTGTAGAACGGTAATTGATGAGAGTGCGTCGACTTGTTTCATGTCTATTACCTACTGGAAAGCCATCGACTCTCCTCCTTTGACTGAATCCCACAACATGCTCAAAGCCTTCAATGGATCTGGTTTTAAGCCTTACTGTGTCCTCCCTTGATTTCCTATTACATTAGAAGGCAAAATAGTCCAAGTTGAAGTGGAGGTCTTTGATGCTCCTCTCGATTACAACCTTCTACTTGGCCGTAGCTGGATTGATTCCATGCATGCAGTTGTGTCGACTCTTTTCCATGTCATGCATTTCCCACATCAAGGAAAAGTAGTGACCATCAACCAATTGGCCTTCTTCCACTCCAATACATGTGCCAACAACATATCGTTCAATGCAAAACCCCCCCGAATACGAGAACGTCGGTGTGGGTCTTCTTAAAGATTCCTCGTTGATGGGCACTTTCCCCATCCCACCACCCGATGTTCCACATCCATTTGTTGCCTCGATCAACATGATCTCCACTTCCATTTACACAAACCCTACGTCTTACGACCCATGGATGGTACCCAAACCAGGTGATCATCTTCGATATGGCGACGAAATGACACTAAGTCCGGTTGAATCCACTTATCAAGTCATTCAATTGGCAACCCTTTCGACCCCCTCTCTTGGTGATTTATATACTGACCCATTCTACATCATTTTTCCGAAGGATGAGATGATTATGTCTCTTATGTCCATGTAAAACACCCCTTGGGACAATGGACATCATCAATCCATCCTCTTCCTGAAACAACACACCATTGAGGGTTACCAAAATATCTCGACCCCATCGACCGTTGTTGTCATTTTTACCATTCCCCAGTCTACACATGATCTATTCTACGAAGGGAACCTAAGTAATGTCTCACCCACCATCCCCTTCGACATATCCATAAAACTTGGAATTGTCGAAAATGTGCATATCGGAGCTTGATGTTCCCATGACGAAGTGGTCACCTATAAGTCTCTGTTCCAAGAATTTCGTGACATCTTCACCTGGAGCTATGAATAAATTTCAGGTATTGACCTCGACATTGTGATACATGAGATTAAGACATACCTGGATGCTAAACCCGTTTGGAAATGACTTCATCCGGTCCACCCACGTAAAGTGGCCACTATCAAACTTGAAGTTGACAAACTTCTTATGGTTGGCTTCATTTACCTGGTGGCTTTAACTGACTGGGTTTCCAATCTTGTTCCTGTCGACAAGAAACAAGTCACAATCTGCATGTGCATTGATTATAGGGGCATTAACAAAGCTTGTCCTAAAGACAACTTTCCTACCCCCTTCCTTGACCAGATCGTCGACGATCCAGAAGCGAAATATTCTCTCTGATGGATGGGTTCTTCGGATATAATCAAATCAATATTGTACTAGAAGACCAACACAAGACTTCTTTTATTTTTCCCAGGGGCACTTTCGCCTATCGAAAACTCCCATTCGGTTTAAAGAATGCTGGTACAACTTTTCAACATGCTATGTCTTACACCTTTCATGACATAAATCACATTGTGCAGCCATATATCGATGACTTACCCACTCATTCCATGCACCGTGTAGATCATCCAATACACCTCCATGCCATTTTCCTTCGATGTTGGCTTTACCATATACGCTTGAATCCCCACAAATGTGTTTTTTTCATCGAATCCGTCCGACTTCTAGTCTTTATTCTTTCATGTCAAGGGATCAGGGTAGATCCTTTGAAGGTCGAGGTGATTCTTAATCTCCCCCCTCCTTCCTCTCTTTGCTAGTTACAAAGTTTGCAAGGGAAGGCAAACTTTCTTCGTCGTTTCATCCCAAACTATGATGAGCTAACCCTTGGATTTATGCAACTACTCAAGAAAGGTTCTGAGTTCATATGGGAGACCACTACCAACAAATCTTTTGAAGCCTTGAAACTATCTTTGACACGTACCCCACTACTCTCCCCAACTGATTACAGTCGCAATTATTTCCTTTACCTCACAGCCTCAGATTATACCATTGCTATGTTTCTCGTCCAAGAGGATGATTCTCATTACGATCATGTCATTTATTACTTGAGTCAGAGTCTCACAACTACCGAAACCAAGTATTTACATGTTGAAAAACTGGCCTTGGCAGCCGTCCAAGCTGTCCAATGTTTCCGGTACTATATCCTCTCTCGCAAGACTATGGTCATTTCTAACTGTAACCCTATGCAACACATTCTTACAAGCCAATTGCTAGGGGGGAAATACTCCAAATGGATTGTAATACTCCAGGAGTTTGACTTACAATCCGAACATGCTAAGTCCAAGAAATCCTTGGTGTTTGCTGAGTTGATATGCGACCTTCCTTGCTCTAAGATGGAAAATGTAGCAGTCGATTCATTACCTGATGAATCCCTTTTCTTGATTAGTTTCGATGACCTTTGGTACGAAGATATCATCATATATCTCCAGACCTAGAATTTTCGGCTCGATTTGTCTAGCACTGACCATCGTCGTATACGCTACCAATCCTGTTAGTGTATTATCCTCAGTGATACTCTTTATCGTCGTGGGATTGACTCCATTTTTTGACGCTGCCTCACATTTGAAGAAATCGAGAATGCCCTAAATGACTTCCATTATAGAGATTGTGGTGGTCACATGTCTGGGTATGCTACTGCCCTGAAGATCTTATGAGCAGGGTATTTTTGGCCCTCTTTATTCAACGATTGTATAATTACTATCCAAAAATGCCATGCTTTCTAGACTTACAACAATAAAATACGATCACACCCCACTCCTCTCCACCCTGTGGTCTTCGTTGGTCCTTTTGCAAAATGGGGTATCGATTTCATGACATGTCACCCTCACTCAGTCGGGGGGCATGGATACATTATTGTATCCATAGATTCTTTTATGAAATGGGACGAGGTGATGCAAACATTTGACAATATTGGAAAGACTGTAGCACTATTCATATTCAATCACATCATAGCTCGCTTTGGTGTTCCTCAGGCTATCGTTACTGATCACGATAGCCACTTTAGAAACTTCATGATGTCCGAACTCACTGAAAAGTTGGGTCTTCACCATGAAAACTCAACACCCTATTAACCACAAGCCAACGACCAAGTTGAAGCAATAAAGAAGGTCCTCATTACCATGCTTCGACGAATGATAGGGATTCATGAAACAAGTTGGCACATGATGTTGTTTTCAGCATTGTGGGCTTACCGGACATCCATTAAGTCTGCTACCGAGTTTACACCATTCCAATTAGTTTATGTTCTAGAAGCCATCCTATCAATTGAATGTGAGATACCCTACCTAAAACTAGTCGTCAAACTTCTCCCAAACACTTCTATCGAAGAAGAACGTTTGTTGTATCTTATGCAATTAGACGAAACCTTTTGCGATGCCACTCTGGTTATAGAAACATAGAAGAAACGTGTCAAAGCCCAATATGACAAACATGTCAGGTCACGCGTTTTCTCCGAAGGTGATCTGGTTCTTCTGTATGAACAAGATCGAGATATGCTAGGAGCTGGAAAATTTGAAGCTATGTGGCGAGGTCCTTATATCGTTAGATGAGTTTTGGAAAAAGGAGCTTATGAGCTAGTAGACTACGATGGTATCCCCTTAAGTGAACCCATAAATGGTTTTTACTTAAAGAAGTACTATGCCTGAGATCACATGTGCATAAGTGCTTGTATTTTATTGTATCATACTCTTTGTGTGTTACTATAGTATGCTCTTTTGTTATCTGGTCTCTGCTCTCGACCGCTTATGTTACTTTGTGCTTGGTTTCCAGATGTCAGAGTCTTCATTACCCCACATTGGCTTCACTTATGGAGCTAGTCATAGTACTCAGAATCTTGCTTCTCTTGCATGGGAAATTTACGCACCTACAAACGAACTCATCAGTTTGTGAGGTGTGTTCCTGGGTCGTGCGATTACAAAATATAGCGCCATCGTCGAATTGTTGATTGATGTTATTTCACTTGGCATCTGCCACTTGGTTATATGAATTGATTCACAGCTAGTAGTATTGCAGCTAAGTAATGTCTATGTTATTCGAAGTCCTACTTTATTACGGGTATATTTACGAATTCGCCTCTTGTAACATTATTTTGATTATATTGAGTATCAGCACATTCCTAGATGTCTAAATACATTGACTAATGCATTAGCTAATTATGTGTTAGACATGCATTTGACCCATTTATAAACCAATCACACATTACATTTATAACACAACACAAGATAAGCTAGTAGAAGCCGTATATATGTATATAATGATCAAAAGTTTTTACAAAAGGTTTCTGTCCAAGGACCAAAATCTCAAAAATATGAAGCCCATGGCTTATACAAAATAGCGTCACGGATGATGCTCATGATAACACACAACTCCTTAGGCCACCCTACGAAGCAGTTGACTGATAGACTCGGACATCCCCACAATATGGCTCTGGTAATGTCTAGGGATCTCCCCAATAGCCATATCTAGGATGTCAGCAGTCAAACCCTCCAAGTTTTGTTCCATTGCCTCATAGTCTTCGGCATCCCATCTCGTCGCTAGAGATGCCTCTCCTCGTCGTTGAATAGGAGAAGTTCCCGGAGGTCAATATGGCCCCACATCTGTGCCATCAAAAAGAGATTTTTGGTTAGTTCTTGGATAAACAAAAAAACATTTCATATGATAAAAATTACAAAAACATTTAAAAAGAAAAAAATGTGTACTTCTTACCTAAATCACAGGCCAAATCCAGATCCCCTTGGAAATCCAAACCAGTGTATGCATAGTCTTAAATCATTAACATCTGGGGCCGCAACCAGTCGAAAAATGAATCATTGTTCTTGATGATGGGCCCTGCTATGTGTCGAGCCATAAGGTTGCACCACCTTAGCATCCTCAGATCATGTGGGGTCAGTAAACCCCAATCAACCTGTAGTCTCAACAATGGAACCCTTTCAAGGAAGAAGGACACCAAAAGTTATCTGTACCCAAATTTCTTCAAGTTTCCCCTCCTGCACTTCGTCAATCACCTCTTCACACTACGGAGAACTGCATCCGACCAGTTGAAGACTCATGGCTCTATGCACTCTATGGCGTATTGGAAGTAGCTCTGGAGAGCCATGTGTGGAGCCGTGATCCTGGCCATGCATGCTATAGTGAACAAAATGGTTTGCAAGGTTAAGTCTTGGACCCCCCAAATAGAAACATTTCCCTTGCTTCTTTCTATCTTAGGAACATAGTACCTACGAAAATACTCACTCATAGGGAGTCTATCGCCACAACCACCAGTCAAGCTAGCATGGTATCCATGCCGTGATAGCCCTGTTAGAAAATAGATATCCTCGATATCTAGGGTCAACGTGTGGACTCCCACGTGAAAAAACTATTGTTCTACGTCGCACATATGGACCAGGTATTCCAACAATCTAAGTTGAGCCCTCATGCCCAGAATCCTAAATAATTTCAATAGGCCGTAGTCTCGGAGAGCAGCGATGGTGCCCAGGTCATTCCTGGTAATGGCATCCTCTTCCTCATGTTCTCTTTCTCACCACTCTAGCATTGTGATGGTCAAATACCTGAACAAGATCCATAAGAGAAGGGTCAACAACTTATTTCAAACCTTAGCATAATTTTTATTGAGCAATAGACAATTTTAAAATTCATTTTTCGGCACCCACAGGTACCCCTTTAGCACAGTGAGAGATTCTCACAGGTGCCCTTAAGTCTACTTGCAAGAATCCTATATTCTCGCAGGTCCCGCATGGCTATCCTATGAGAATGCTCAGGCGCAAGTTATGGCCCTAAAATGGACCCAAAAACCCTGAAAATTGCCAATGAAAACTAAAAATAAACCATGTAAAAGGTGAAAGATTAAGAGCTTACCTCGTTGGCGGAGACGGTTCGCCAAATGGTCACTTGTGCCTCCCACAATCGAGCAAACAAATTTGGGGGAAGATGGGGTGTATTGGGTAAAGTTTTTGGCAAAATCACAATGAAATGGTAAAATCCCTTTTTACCCATATTTATTCACTTTTTACCATTTTTGTTGATTTTTTATATTATTTTGTCTATAAAACCTAATGCCCTAATAGTCCTATGAGTGTGGTTTTTGYAGATATTKCAACTTTGATGTCCAAACGAAGGAGTATGGATGTTTTTTCTTTTTGTYGCATGTACGACTACTTTCTAGGGTTTTTAGAGAAACGCCGAGCTCAGTCTTCGTTCGTTCTCACGCTCGAAAATATATGAGAACATAACCGAGTATACTTTTTCTCGTCTTTTCATACTCGTATGGTAACACGAAAAYGACGACCCTAGAGGAGTATCCTTTAAGATCTTTTCATGCTCCGTAAAAATGAAAAGATTGTCGAACGATCTTGTTCTATTCAYGCTCGTTAAAGTATCTAAAGAAAATGTTYGACGAGTGATAGTTTATCACTTTTTCGGTCTCATTGGATTTWTTTACGAAAAATGAACTGGGAGAGTTCTCTTTAAGTGTTTTTCAGACTCTCAAAACATGAAAAACTMCCTAGTTTTCTATCCTTGGACTCGTTAAACAAACATCGACAGACCTGTAATGGGACCGAACCACTCCTTCATAGGGTTYGTTAAACACACTCTGAGGGAATCGTTTGACAGATGAGCTTACATCAACAAGCATATGTTATCCTCCTCAAGCTTGCGTAAAAATAAAGAGGTACTCGCCAGAAATGGTGGGGGAAATTTTGGGAAAGGGATGTGTTTCCGTATTCATATTAATGGCAGTAAGCGTCCCTCTTGAACATGACACCCCCTATTCGTCATTTCAATCCGGGTTGGGAAATCCATTTGTCTCTCGTTCGAATTGCTACAAGGTTGTAGCTTGGGTCGTCTTTGAGTCAGTGCTGCCAAGTTCTTGGTCGTGTCATTCATATGTTCAAGAGAAGTTCACACGTGCCCTCTATTGATTTTTCCATTTGTAGTTGTCCATTCTTACTATGTCGGCCTTCCCTGTGTCCATTTCAACCTATATTCATACTCTGTTTCACCCTCAAAATTTATTACATATTTCATGTCATTGATGGGGGATACATCAAGGCCCTCCTATGACAAGTCTTGTTCTATTGACTCCAACTCATTATCCGGAAACAAGACTTAGAAATTATTTAGTACCTTAGATCCTGGATGCCTTAATGGCAGGTCTCTTCGCTTTCGACACGGATTTCACATCATTGATCCCTGATCAAGATATTCCGTTGGGTGCTCGACTTCAGCTCATTTGTTCGCATTCATTGGGATTGTACTTCGGTACCTTGGGAGTCATTGACATCAATGGTGATTTCCCTCGCACTTGTTAATGGTTTTCATCAATTATTGGTAATCAAGTGGTTTCTACCATGTTCGACTTCAACATGTGTAATCGCATGGCTAGATTCGTACTTTCGGGTGATGGGATTGAAGACCCTGGGTCTCATCTTTTTGATCTAGGCTGCTATGGAGTGATGATTTGTATCATCACATAGATCCACTTTGTATGTCATGTGGATATGTCATCTTAATTTAAGTCTTCTCGCATAGATCCACAATGTATTCTTGGTGGATATGCAGCATTTTGACAACATAGATCCATGGTGCATGGTTAGTGGCCATGAGCTACATTTGTGAATTTATTCATTTTTTATCTGAGTATGTGAATGCCTACCTCAGAACTGGTATTATATTCTACAGATGCTTGGTTGTTGCAGGTTTCCGATTAGGCGCGCTCCTGGTTTCTGACACACACACATAGCTTACAAATTATTTCAAATGTCACAGATTCTGACCTCGTACTTTGGGGGGCATTCTGTTACACATGATTTTGGTTACTCTGGTGATGTCTCAACAGTGATGTGTTCAGTCTCCCAACAAGGACTTTTTGCCTGAGAAAACTAGCTCCTGTCTTCTTCCAAAAACATATTTTTAAGGTGAGTTCGCAGGCTGCCTATGGTATAGGGTGCAAGAATCCTTCATTCTCACAGGCCACCCACACTTAGGGTGTGAACTTCTCATAGTCTGCTCCATATATAGGGTGAGAACCTATTTTTAAGCTTGGAAAGAAGAAGAGGTCACGGAGGTTTTAGAAGGGGATCTTCTAGAAAATGAGTTGGCATTCGTATGGTTGTCATTCTACTGACTTCTCAGATTTGGTGGGATCATTCTCATCCATGTAACCATCTCTCCTTATCCTATATATTGAAAGGTTTCTCATGAAAAAGGTTAAGCAAGATTGAATGAAGAATTGGTGAAAGAATTGTGTGAAGAACCCTGCTTGGATAGAAGCTTGAAGACTATATTTGGTATATCAAGAGGAATTGGATCTTCTTCATGCTAGTGCAGAGCAAGTGTTTGTGTTGGAACCAAGGGTCACTGAAAGGAAGCCTGCGACATCAAGGCGATCAGGTTGTATCTTCTACTTTCATTTAATACAATACAGTGGCATGTCCCTTTCCCATAAAATTACTCTTATTTTATAGCATAATTCCTTGATCATATGCATAAGTTGACATTGAATATACTTTGCTATCTTCACTTTGGTTGGTTTGTGTTGCCTTGGACTTGACATCACAAGAGAATTGGAGCAAAGTGGGAACAATAGAGGCCTAAGGAAGAGATATCAAGGTGTTAGCGATATTTCTTGTAAGAGGGATAAAATGCGAAGAAGCGGGTTAAAAACCCACCTACCCTAAGTTTGGGATGCAAATGCGTCTGTGTTTAAATAGAAATCAGATATGGACGACAGGGATTAGAGCACCCAGATCAACGATGCTCAAGGTGATTCTGGACCCCCCCGCCTTTCTAACTTTAAGCGGAGGGGGGGGGTCCGGAATCGGGGGCACACCTCTTCAACGGCTGCAATTAGAGCACCCGGATCAATGACGCGCAAGGTGATTCCGGACCCCCTTGCCTTTCTACCTTTAAGCGGAGGGGGGGGGGTCCAGAATCGGGGACGCATCTCTCCGACGGCTGTGATTAGAGCACCCGGATCAACGACGCACATTGTATTCCAGAGCCTTCTGTCTTTCTGCGTTTAACCAACTCGGGCCCCTTTCCTGTCGTGTCATCTCCTTGCCATCTGTTCTCCTCCTCCTCCCCTGCCATGTGTCCCACTCCCTTCCATGACAGCCTTTTGCTACCGCACCCATCCTTAGACCCTCTTATCTTCTACCACCTCATCACCTCTCATCTCACCCTCACACTGTTGATGCCATCACCGCCCTTTCCCCTTCCACGCCAAGCGTGCCAGTTCCTCCACGCCTTATCCATCATACTGTCCAAATGTTCCAGGTGGAAACGCGAGGGGTCTTCCAAATCCCATAGGGAAGAGTTGACCGAGGCCGTTCCCAATCCCAAGGAAGCAGTTATTATCGCCATGAAGGTGGTTGAACATCGTCTTCTTACATAAATAGAAGGCCAGGAAAGGACCAAGCGTACATGCGGACTGATAGTCCTTCCTGACAGAGATTGTGTCTGTCAAACCACTGCAGGACAGTCAGGAGTCCCATTGTGTCTGTCACAAGTGCACGATCATCCAGAGTCTGCATGTGCAGACTGTCAGAAAACATGCAAACGCAAAGTTTTTAATGCAGCTTCTCGTTTCCACTACTGTTGTTTTGTTTTGGCTATATGAAGGTGTTTTCGCCATTTTGGTATCTATCGATGGTAGAGCAAAGCTCCTGACTATAAAGTTTTAATGATCTTTCTAGTTCTATGGTTATGCATCTGTGTTTGAGATTTCTTGTTTTATGACAAACAGTTTTCCTGTTCCGTCTTTGTTTCTGTCTTACCAGAGAGTTCATGATCGAATGGTTCGCATCAATTGTTGTAGTAATGTTATGATAAAGGATTTGTTGTTGCATTACTATTTCTCTGGTCCTCTTCGTTTGAATGTAAGAAGATCCTGCCTTTGGACATTTCTCCTCACAGCCTATTAGGAACCTAACATTTATAACAGACCTCCGCACTCTTCTTATACAATTCTTCCCTCTATTCACCCTTATTACAACTCACTGTTTGAAGTTTATCTAAGACCTCACTTGCCCATGCATACCTGGCCTAGTTTCAGAGTTGAGACGACATTGTTTCGAGCTTACTTCCATTTGATCATCTTTCTATAAACAAATCGTGACATTAAACTGATGGGTGTTGGTCTTTGCTCCTGCAAGCAATCCAGGAGTGACTTCCGATGCTAACATTTCTAGCGCCGTTGCCGGGGATGAATTTGAAGATTTTCCCTGGGTAGAATGACAACGAGCTTCTGATTCTGAGGGTGCATCAGATATCAAAACCCTTGAAGATTGCACTTGCACTTGGCGACTCCTCTGAGGTCATTACACTTGGTAATTCCTCTGTTGCAGTGCCTCTGGATACACCTGGTAGCACTTAGGAGACACAAATCTTAGTTCCGATCTTTGATGGTGAACGAAGACTAGGCACACTCGTTATAAATAGAATTCACCTGGTGACTCCACATTTAAAGACTCCACCAGAGGGGATTCTATTGACAGAAGGAAGTCCACGTCAAAGGGAAAGACTAAGTATCAGTTTATGATCTTACTACATGAAGTTATGTATTTCTTTATCAACTCATTCTTCTTTTTCCCTTCATTTATAGAGAATTTTTTCCTCTTCTTTGTACATTCTGATGTCCCTGATCCTCCTCTTATCCACTCAGCCTTAGAAGAAGAAAGCATACCCTCTTCTTGTGTTGTAGATACTGATCTTGTGCCTTTGCCTCTGCCTATCCTTAAAGATGAGATCTGTACCACACCTCCTCTTCGAGTCGAATGCCCTTGTAGTCCTGAAGAGGTTGAGGATAATTCATAGTATTCTCAGACCTTGTTACCCCCTGTTTTTCCTACTGAGCCCTCCCAGCCTCTCGTTGAATCCCATGATCAACCCACTGCTTTTCAAGTCAAAATCAGAAGTAGGTTGTTTAAACCTCTGCGGTTGCCATATCACCTTAACCCTTATCCTCATGATTTCTTTGAGTATCTTCCTCGATTTTCTGGGGAAGTTCATGTTACAGCTGAGAAGCATATGGAGGCCTTTGAGACCCTTATTGATCAGTTTGAGATCATTCATGAGGATTTTGTCATGAGGATGTTCTCACGTTCCCTGTCTGGAGATGCTGCAGCGTGGTTTAGATGTCTAGAGACTGGTTCTATTGGTTCCTGGACCAAACTATACCATGCTTTTTTAAAAGGTTGGGGTGAGAACAAGTCCCTTGATCAATATTGGTCTGAGTTTAATGCCTTGAGGAGAGGGGAAGATGAAGCCTTGGTTATTTTCAACAGAAGATTTTTTAGTGCTTATCATAGCATGCCTGTAGAGATCAGACCCACAGAGACTGCTGCTATGGTATACTATATCATGGCTCAACATATATAGCTAGTCTTCCTCCTAAGAGAGAGGAAATACTCATCATTGATACATCTATTTGAGGATGCTACAGAGGTTGAAGAAAACATCCAGGCTAGCAGGTGGACTCATAAGCAGGCATATTTGCATATACAGGAGGAAGAAGATTGTCAGTCTGCTTCAAAAGTTGAGCAAATATATAGCGATTATGGATCAGATCTGGAACAAGAACCCAGAAGTGGTCATTATGACCTAGATCTTGCTGCTCCTTTATTTGAATACCATCTTTCTGAGGTAAAAGTTGCAGCTGTAGAAGATCCAGAGTGGATTTTTGAGGATGGAGAGGGACATTCTTTTGTGAGTAGAAAGTTTTTTGCAGAAGAACATCCTGGTCTTCTGAAGCGACCAGGATTCTTTCATAATTCCCACGATCCCATGGCCATATGAATGGAGTCCTACATTTCATATTTTGTGAAATGTTCTAATAACATTAGTCCACCAATACTCACAGGTGAGTATTGTTCTACTAAATATTTCCAAGACCACATTATAGAGCATGTTCCTTTATTAATTAAGGAAAGGCCATGGGTGGAAATCAGCTCTACTAGGCTTGTAGGAAGCACAGAGCAACATAAAGGGGAAGGTAGACAATTCATCTCCTCTCCAGAGCCTATTTGTGGGTAGGTGTCATCTGGCATTGGCCGACCTACATCTGTCCTCCACCCACTTGTGCACTCTGAAGGCAGCGAAGAGGATTTTCCACTCTTCATGGCAGATGCTCTGAGCAACTCTTTTGAAGATATTATTGAAGATTTCTTGGATGCATTGGCATCTTCCCCCGATGAGACAGTTGTCTCAAAATTAAATGAAGAAGCCATTGTGGAAGAGGATTGTCCTTTCTTCCTTCACGAGATTTCCCATGATGTATTTACATTTGGGATTGAAAGGGAGGATTGAGAGACCGTTCCCTGTTCACAAGATGGGGGAGTGCACGAAGGAGATGAGGAAGAACCAAAAGAGCAGCCGAGCACATATTTCATTCCAGAGCTATTCAGCAAGCATCCACTGCCTAAGATCAGTGAGCCTACTTCAGTTATTCACCCACCTATGCTTATCAAAGATATTCGGCCGTGTGTGAACAATTGTGTAGCAGAAGAGGCTGTCTGTCACCAATTTCCTGGAATTGGCCACTCATTCAATGACCCTGTCAGCAAATACATGGAGTGGCATTTCCCTTATGCTTTGGAGCCGCCATATCCCATCTCAACTCCAGCTTGTAAGGAGAAGTTGAAGAGTGTAATCGTTCTGTTGTCACGATTACATCAACTGTTTTTGATCATTGACAGAAGGAAAGAGATTCCCTTCAGGAAGTTACTTGATTGGCTATGGTGGAAGTCTGCTTTCACCTAGTCCCATGTAAAGTATTTTATCAGCATTAGGGCTGTATATAAATAAGCTCCTCTGAGCATGTAGCTTTATTTTGTTACTTTTATTTTTCGGCCTGTATTTTCAGCAGTGAGATTTTTTGAGCATGAATCCATAGCCCAACAACAAGGCACTGAATCTGCAAAAATATTCTTAGAGCATCACAGGGACGACTCTATCCCCCATGGAGCCAAATGTTAGCGATATTTCTTGTAATAGGGATAAAATGCGAAGAAGTGGGTTAAAAACCCACCTACCCTAAGTTTGGGATGCAAATGCGTCTGTGTTTAAATAGAAATCAGATCTGGATGGCAGGGATTAGAGCACCTAGATCAACGGCGCTCAAGGTGATTCCGGACCCCCCCCGGCCTTTCTACCTTTAAGCGGAGGG
>ML785663.1:251565-279723 GCA_009831015.1 Picea engelmannii | reverse complement strand
CGTGCAAGGTGATTCCGGCCCCCCCCGCCTTTCTACCTTTAAGCAGAGGGGGGGGGGTCCGGAATCGGGGACACATCTCTCCGATGGCTGTGATTAGAGCGCCTGGATCAGCAACGCACATTGTATTCCGGAGCCTTCTATCTTTCTGTGTTTAACCAACGTGGGCCCCTTTTCTGTCATGTCATCTCCTTGCCATCTGTTCTCCTCCTCGTCTCCTTCCATGTGTCCCACTCCCTTCCATGACAGCCTTTCACTACCGCACCCATCCTTAGACCCTCTTATCTTCTACCACCTCAACACCTCTCATCTCACCCTCACAGTGTTGATGCCATCACCGCCCTTTCCCCTTCCACGCCAAGTGTGTCAGTTCCTCCACGCCTTATCCATCAGACTGTCCAAATGCTCTAGGTGGCAGCGCGAGGGGTCTTCCACGTCCCAGAGGGTAGAGTTGACCGAGGCTGTTCCCAATCCCAAGGAAGCAGTTATTATCGCCGTGAAGGTGGTTGAACGTCGTCTTCTTCCATAAATAGAAGGCCAGGAAAGGACCAAGTGTACAAGCAGACTGATAGTCCTTCCTGACAGAGATTGTGTCTGTCAAACCACTACATGACAGCCAGGAGTCCCATTGTGTCTGTCACAAGTGCACGATCATCCATAGTCTGCATGCGCAAACTGTCAGAAAACATGCAGACGCAAAGTTTTTAATGCATCTTCTCGTTTCTGCTGCTGTTGTTTTGTTTTGGCTATATGAAGGTGTTTTTTCCATTTTTGTATCTATCGATGGTAGAGCAAAGCTCCCGACTATAAAGTTTTAATGATCTTTCTAGTTCTATGGTTATGCATCTGTGTTTGAGATTTCTTGCTTTATGACAAACAGTTTTCCTGTTCCGTCTTTGTTTCCATCTTACCAGAGAGTTCATGATCGAATGGTTCGCATTAATTGTTGCAGTAATGTTATGATAAAGGATTTTTTGTTGCATTATTATTTCTCTGGTCCTCTTCATTTGAATGTAAGAAGATCTTACCTTTGGACATTTCTCCTCACAGCCTGCTAGGAACCTGACGTTTATAACAGACCTCCGTACTCTTCTTATACAATTCTTCCCTCTATTCACCCTTATTACAACTCACTGTTTGAAGTTTATCTAAGACCTCACTTGCCCATGCATGCCTGGCCTAGTTTCAGAGTTGAGACGACATTGTTCCGAGCTTACTTCCATTTGATCATATTTCTATAAACAAATCGTGGCATTAAACTGATGGGTGTCGGGCTCTGCTCCTGCAAGCAATCTAGGAGTGACTTCCGACGCTAACACAAGGTATGTCACGTATTCCTTCTCTTTAGTATATTCAATGACTACAACTTAGGGAAAGAGTCGTGTCCTGTCCTGTTTTGTTCTAGATCCAAGTGGATCTAGGGAGATCTGTTAGTGTCTTCACCTACCGATTTGTCTGATAACAGTCACAATCCTGCTCATGCCTCTCACTGCTAGCGTCAATAATGGAATCCCCAACAACAAACTCATCAAAATATAAGGCATTGAACTGCCCACTGTCCACTATGCTACTGAGTCCTCCTGCAGGCCACTTCACACGATCACCAACTGCTACCCCCATCTGAATTGCACTATATCCTATATGGGCAATTGTATCCTCCTGTGCACTCACCCTACTAATATCATCTGAACTTGGATCCCATACAAATGTGTCCAGACACATGTTATGGTCATCCCGACCAATAAGGAGTGTATCATCATCATTGTAGATCGATCCTGGGAGTAAGTTTCCCAACAAGCTATCGGTCTCCAAAACCTGGTCCATCAATGGAATCTCCAAGAGTGGTGAATCACTCTCCTCATACTGATAGGTATGTGTAAAGTCAACTATCTCCAAGACATACCTCTCCTCTTGTGTCTGTAGATCCATATGTCCCTTGTGTACAATCCCCACACAAGTCTCCTCTACCATATCAGGAATGCCACTGATATTCTCATGTGTCGTGGCTAGCATATATGACTGAGAAGATGAAAAATGTGGCTCGCTCGTCATAGGAAGATCATCATCCTCCATACATGACTTCCTGGAAGCCATGTTTACACCCATAGGTAGGTCATCCAACCTCCTAATATCATCATGTCTAAGTGTCAACACATATGAATCCTCACAAGTGTCACTAGTATGTTGAAGTGTTGAATCCTCAACATTTCCTGATGGGGAAGATGAATGACATGCACTATCATCTTGTCCATCCAACTGTCCTTCAAATGCACAAGAGTCACTAGCCTCCGTCTCGATCATCTGGTTGAGCTTGTAGTACATGTATATCTTTTGTACCCCAGCTCTGGAAATGCATTTGGATGATTCGTCAAAAGAAGGTATGGTGATTTTACCAACTTTATGGATGAATCTATGTTATTTCCCTGTTGCTGTTGTTCTCCTCCTCTTTGAATTTATTTGGGATGTTCCATGCCCCTAAGTCCATAATACTCGACTAGTGTCATGTCATGATGAAAGTCAGGACCCAACACTGCATACTCCCTCTTGTACTCTGCAAAGTCTTCCGCCTGAGTGGGCAAACTCTATGGTAACGACTATTGTGCTACTACTAGGGGTGCCCTCTGAAAACTAGGGAACCATGGTCTAGAAATCCTACTCAAAGATGTGTATGTGCGAGTATGTGTTTGGGGTCTACTTCTTGCCTTCGAGTTCCCCTATGTTGCATGTGGGGCTTGTGTGCCCGTGACGTCCACCATAGCCAATCTCTCGGCCACCTAAGCCAAGGACCGAGACATAGTTCATTGACTAGCTATTATATCAATGATAACCTGCATGAAGGTTGCCTCGTGTTCCATGGCAGCCTTACCACTACCCTCTGGTTACTCATATCTGTCTCCCCACATCCTCTCGGTCTTCTAGGTCACCCAGTGAACTCATAAACTTTAGTCACAGGCTGGTAGGATGAAAGCTCTGATACCACTATAATATCCCTGATCCCGCTGATAAAGATATTTGCTACTGATCTAATGTTCTGTCTTGCATATCTGATACACTGGGGGGTTTCTGGATGCATTTCAGTTGTATGTTTGAGATCTTGATGGTTATTGCATGTGCCTGTGGGTTACTGCATGTGCATGTTGGTTATTGCATGTTCATGTTGCATATTTATGGTTTAAATAGCATATAAGGATGCATGCGGAAGTAAAGAACATCAATTTCTCAATAACATGTATTACACGACTCAAGCATGGAAATACAATAGCATACTAGAAATATAGAATATAATCATCATCTAGATCTCGTGGATCGTCACTAGAATATAATAAAATAACATCAAAATACTCGTTATCAGAAGATGATAGAAGATCTGATGCATGCACAAATAGATTGACAAAAATATGTGATTCCGGAGAAGTACGGTAACCGCTACTAGCCAGAAAAATCATCTGGAAGAATAGAACATTGGAATGTGCCGGAAACTGCTCCAATAGAAGTTCCCTGGCCTCTGGACTGGAATGGATGAGTGTTGTATCTCAGATCTGGTCTCTGAGGCACTAGATATGGACCCTTGGGGGGTTTGCGCGCCTCCTGGGACACTGGATGCACCCCAAAGGATTCCACCAATGGAATCTGCTGCTATTGGGCTCAAAACGACCATCTCACCAAATGAGGAACCGTGTCGGAAGGATTTTCCCGGATCTGATCTGATACTCTGCATGCAACCCTCAACTGTCTATCTGGAAGAGTTGTTCCCTAAATGGTTGGATGGTGCTCTCTGAATGATTCCACCATTAGATTCTAATGGGAAGTAGCTCAATCTAAGCGCCCTAGCTGGATCTCAATTGTGTGGAAAGGAAAAAGTAATCAAAGCTCTATCCTCATGGAACTCATCAAACCCTAAATCTGACTTGTGCCCTCACTGGATGAGCTACGCACACTATACTAGATTCTCTTGAATAGCTCAGTGAAATACCTGGTTGGTATCTCCGATGGGCTAGGGTGTGTCCCTCAACATCGAAACCGATCAATGGTGGTGGTTCCTCCAAAAATCCACAAAATAGCAAGGTCGACTCTCTTCCTTATTTGGGAACTCTTAACATCAATTCATAACAATGCATAATGAATTAGGTTGCTTTACCCTTCCTTTACCAAATCCCAACTATGCAAAATGGATCCTGATGATGAACGATACAAGTTAGGCCTAGATAAACCCCTCAATATCTCTTGAACTCTCTGTCACCCCTATCTGGCTACTCGGGTAGGCATAACACTCTGAAATGTTGTAATGTTATAATGTCCCAAAATGGGGACATTACATATGGGTCTAGACACAATAAAAATGTAGATACTTTAATAGAGGTACAACTTGTCAATTAATATTTGCTCAACATAGATGACTATAACTTTGAATCTCAACAATCAATTTTCTATAACCTTGAATCTCAACAATCATTTTTATTTTTCAATTTGTTTGATATTTCTCTTATACAATGAGTGTACATGTAGTAGGATTTGAATTCAAATAAAAGAGAATATATGAGAGAGGTAATGTGGCATGTTTTTTCCACCTAAATGTAAGATCTTTAATGGAAAATATTGTACTAGTTTGCATTCTCTATAGACTTATACAAGACACCAATATTTCCGAGTTTTTTTCATTAACCAACACATATTCCATTGATTTTATTGTAGTAATTTCTATTACATTCTATTAATACAACAAATGATTTCAAATAACTATAAATTATGACAATACATGAAAGAATAACATAAGTGGTAATTTCTCTCCTGAATAATTTCCCCAATTTTCTTCACTATTTTGTGAAAAACCTTCACATCACTTTGCTATTATGTATATAATTTTGATAGGGTTATCATACTAAAAAAACCTCAAATACAATATCATATTTGGTGAAGGTACAAATTGTAAAATATACAAATAACTTGTTCTCTAGATTCAACAAAAAATATAATTGACATCTTCAATCATTTACCTCTTCAAAAAAAAATTCCAAGCAAATTCCCAAGAGGTCGTCACATATATCACAACTCTTCAACATAATTCATTTATGATTTTGCAAAAAAATAGTGGGAAACATTTGTGTAGTCAAAATTCCAAGAAAGCAACCATTTCTTGAATCATTTAATTCAAATTATTCCCCCCCTCATTATTATTCTTGATCTATTTCTTTCCTTTCCACACTTATACAGAAAACAAAATAACATGCACCCTTGTGTGCTTTTTGTTTTAGGTTCCCTTTTAACCAAAATGCCTCCATTTGAACTCATCTCAATTTTTTTCTACCTCCTCTACTTGCAGAGGTTGAAAAGAGACCACACCAAGAATGTATGAATAAGTTGTAAATTTCATCTTGTTACCATACCATATATCACACAAAAATGTAAAGTCCTAAAACCTAGGTGAAGACTTGTAGAACTAAGAGGTTGGCCACTGTTTCCTCCACGTCACCTCACCATACTTATTATGCACTTTAGAATAAGGTAAAATAGAATCCTAACCAAGGGGGTATTCCCTATTGGTTACTAATCTCAATGTGTATGTAGTATATAGTGGGAATATGATAAATCTTAGCAACAATAAAAACAAATGAAAAGGAAAGATGAATTTATATTGTTGGGGAATGGTGGATGAAAGAAAGACTATTTCCTTACTTTCTTGGGTAATTGAGTCATATAGAAATTTTAGAGGATGGTTCTAAAATGGATTAGGGGACAAAAAAAAGTCAATTTATGTGTATAATTATAACCCCTAACTTGGTTTTTTGATTTACAAAAGTAATGATGGAGAGGGTTTATAACAGATACACTACTTAAGGAAAACTTCAAAGGTGTACCCTACCAAAGATTTTCTAAAAATACACCTAATAAATTGATGTAAAGTGCATAATGTTTTATATTGAAGGTAAATGACACAAAAGGGATATAAGAGGGAGGAAAATAGTTATGCTTTCCATTTCCAATTAGATACATGTACCTTTCTTTGGCTCTTGATTTGTATTTGTCATCCATGCACCTATAAACAAACTTCCAATATAGTGCCTAGAACAAATAGCCACACATAAAAAGTTGTACTAGTATTACAAAATATCTTAAACAAAGTAAATACAACTTGTATTCCAATAGCTTATATCTTCTTTCATTTACACCAAAAATTCCCAAGTTGCAAATGGAGAGAGAAAACCCTTATATAGGTTTGAGATCCATCTTCCTCATAGAATAAAACAATATTTGTTTTCCTCCAAAATTACAATACAATACTAATGTCAACTACTTGCTTACTAAAAGTAGAAATAAGTTTGTTGAGATCCTCATCTTCCTCCAATAAAATATTTCTAGGAAACAAATAATTTGTTATTCTCACTTGACTAACTCCAATAACCAATTGAACAATGAATAAAGAATGATTTAGTTACAACAAACTTCTAAAAATAGAGCTGATAAATAAGGGTGCCTTCTTTGTTGGAGGACAAACCAAGTCTAGGATATAAAATAACAAAATGAAAGGTGTGCCCTCCTAGATGATGTGTCCAAGTGAGAGATAGACATGAAATAATACAGACAACTTGATCCTTGTGTGCATGTGTAAGCAATCAACCTTATATACACACATGTAATGCATATTAGATCACTACATGAGTAGAATGAGTCAACATGTGTCCAAGTGGAAATTCATGCATTATCCAAAGATAGAAGTAGTGGGGAAGGACCAAATAGACACTCAAGTGGTGTAAGTGCCCTCATCAAGATGAAATAGAAAGTTGTGTAAGGATACCTCATCCATATGCATGTTCTATCACCATACCAAGGTGGAAATCCTCCAAATATGTGGGAACCCCTAAGAAATAACATAGGAACATGTGAAACAATATCCCCTCATGTGAATATATGCCTCAAGAAGTGGAGCACTCAAGTGGAACATGCCAAGTCATCAAGTCCAAAATCAAAAGTGTAACCAAAGTCAATGAATGTGGAAGTAAACTCCTCCAAGTGGCACACGTGGCTCCAATAGTTTATTCAATAACCATAGATCAATATAGATGAGGTGGATCTCAAGGTATAAGTTTTATCATCATTAAATAGAAACCATAGATCAAGTGCCATGCCATCGACAATTCCCACATGTGTACAAAAAACATCATACATAACCTAAATCCATGAGAAATTCCTCCACATGTGTGCAATAAAAGGAGTGGTATATGAAGATGTGTTGTAAAGTAAGTATAAAGTCCAACCTCAATATTGAAATAGAACCAAGTAGCCATGTGCTCAAGTGATGGAGTCAAGTGTAACAAGGAGTGGATTTTCCACTCTTATCGAACCTCAGGGGCCCAAAAAATCACAATGGAGAGAAATAACCACACTAGATCAAGTTTATATCTCATAGAATTTGACCTCAAGACCTTAATAGACACCATAAAGTCCAGTGTTCTCTCACCAAGGGTGCCACAAAATCCATCATCCTCTAAAAGGGTGAAAACCATTGAATATTGTGCCAAGGTGTTGGCAATCTATCATGAAGAATAAATGTCATCCAAAACAAGTGTCTATCATATAAAACATCATCTTAAGACAATTATATCACTTTAAACTCCAAGTATCGCTTACCAAGAGGTGCGATACCATCTCCCACCATGGCCAAGTTTAAAACCCCTTGTATTCTAAGACAGATGTTGGAAGTCCAAGGAAGACCAGGGTGTTCATCGATGTGAAATCTATAATCCATCAAGAATGACCATAGGAACATAATAGACAAAACATATGATAAGTAATTATTACCAATATGTCTAAATCAATAACCATGCTTGCCTTAAAATACTAGGTTACTGAAAAATGTGCTAAGGAGGTGAGTGCTCTACCATATTAGGTTTCTATTTGATCAATTATTACTGTAGAATCCCATAGACACTTAAAATTCTTGGGGGATCCATTATATGTCCATATCTTAACATGTCATTCTTAAACCATATTCAATCCCCCATGGTTCTTAAAAGTACAATAAAAGAATCAGTGATATACAAGAATATTTTTCTATCCTACTATACATCATCATGGAATTATAATAGCACCAAAACATACTAGAGTTCTCCTCCAAAAAATATCCATGTGATCTAGATTATGTTTGGAATGAAATGAAAGTAGAGAAATTACAATGAAACACTCATCAAAATTGCAAGAAACAGAGAAATACAACAATACTTGATTTCTATGAATGAAATAATTGTAAAGAGATTGTAAAAATACAAAGTGCAAGACTCACTAGAATGGTGGAAACTTTATCTCTATAAAGATATGTGATGACTACGCTCATTCAAAAGAAGATGATTATAGTGAGGCTCTGAAGGCATTTTTGTGTTAAAAATGAATGCCAAAACCCTAGACATCTAAAAACCTAACCCTAGGAGATGAAATGCCAAAATTCATGTGGGCCCCCTTTGGGTAAGTTAGTACATTAACTTCCCAGGGTCATAAATTTTGCATACGATCTTTGTTTTAGGTGCGTGATAGATCATTGGAAAGGTATTTTTGAGAACTATGCATTAGATAATCAAACTCTAACTCTGTGTATAGTTTGACTATGGCAAGCCAAACTAACACTGTTAATGGCCCCAAAACGGCCTCAAAAGTACAACAAGATGTGATGACATGAAAACATACAAAATAAGTCAGTTGTATTAGGTGGGAGGCCATCAATATCCACATGGAAGATGTTTAGGGCTTTCGAAAACCTTGGAAGTGTAGAACCCACCATTACAAAGAAGTACAAAAGACCATGCTAAACTAAAAACTGGTAAAAGGAGTTAGTTGAAACATGTGGGTGGAAACCAATACCCACCTAGATGAATCCTCCCCCCTTAGGAATACATGGTCTCCATTGCATTGAGTGCCTAGGGAAGAGGGGAAAGCATGTTTTGAATATGAATCTTGGTGAGCTACATGATTTTTTGGAGAAGTTGTGTTTCTTGGTCTATGGAAGACTATCACAAACTGGTTGTTGGCGAGGTTGAATATTCTCCACCGACCTATTGTCTCTAGGTTTGATGGGGCATTGTGTAGGAACCATTGTAGCTGAAGAAACAATATATTCTTTCTCTTTGACAATCTATTTTGGATGGATAGAAGGTGTTGAGGCTATAGTGGTTTTAGCGGTCTTCTGTGCATCCTTTGAACATAATGTGAAGAGGATGAGTTTTGCACGATAAGAGATTACCTTGCGACACTTTTTTGGTGGAGCAGTAGTCGGAACTACCTTTGGTATCTGATAGAGATGACCTCCTAGAGTAATAATGACACTATAGGGTCTATAATCATAGACAACATGACATCTCCACATATATGGTTGGCCCAAAACCTCATCATAGACATCAAAAGGGGAAACATCACACACTACCTCATCCTTGAATGAATGGATGTGATAGGACAGGTGACACTACTGGCTGACATGAAGATATCATCCATGGTGAAGCCACCCGATGTTGTATGGTCACAGGTGCGGTGTTGTTGAAAACCCCAACTATTTGATGGCCTTAGCTTAGATGAGTTTCTTCTGGCTATCATTATCAATAATGAAATGAAATGGGGTCCCCTTCCCCCACATATGTGAAGAGAATAGGTTCTCCCCCTCTTCAGGATCTAATGATTCTTCTAGTTGAATTGTTATGGTCGTGACAATGGAAGTGGGGTGTTCATTGATGATATGTTTGTTTTCAATATTTTCTGGATTTGGCTCTATGTCTTTGACCTCGACCACCAATGAATGTTTCAAGTGACATTCATCGATGTTGTGCCAGGGGATTTTATGGAAGTCACACCACTTCCTAGTGTCATTCATCATATTCCCTTTACCCTTTTTGTCCTATTTCTTGGATTGGTTGTCTAAAGTTTGTTGGTTAGGGACATCTTTACTATGCTTTGGTTGTTGCAGATTTGTAGACCCAAATTCCCATTTGTTCTGGTGCCTAAATTTCTACTCAATTTTGATAGCATATTGATAGAAAACTCCCAATGATCATATGTTTAGGAAATCCATTTTGGTTTCGATGTACCTATTTAGAGCCCTACAGTATTTTAGAAATAGATGTCGCTTGGAGTCCTTGATACCTAGATTGGTGCGCAAGGTATGGAAAGTATTTGTGAACTCTGACATTGTTTGTTTCTTCTCTTGCCACAATGTGGTCCATCTCATGTACTGGTCTTCATAGTTATCAACATGATAGTATTGTTCTTTGACCACATCAACAAAACAATCCCAAGTGGGCTCAACCCCATATATTCCAGATTCCTCTATGGAAATTTTCTTCCAGTAAGTTTCCCACCAATTTTTGACACGGGGGAGAGCCTTGAGGAGTGTGAAGGTGATATTTTCCCTATCAGAAAATTTTTGAATAGAGAAATAACCTTCTAATACATTTATCCATTTTTCTAGGGCATCCACATCTATCTAACCTTCAAATATGGGAATATCAAAATTAACTTGCACCTTGAAGGGATAGGTTCCTCCAAAATGGCCTTTTTATGAAGATGTGCCTATTTCTATCGACAAGCGTCGAAGGATATGTGAAACATTCTCCATGATTTTGTCCCTCTATCATGCGAGAGCTTTCTCAAGCAACAATTTAATAGAATCTTTTGCTCCGTTATTTTTCTTTTCTGCCGCCATTGAGGGTTTCTTAGGCATGCAAGAGTGATTATCCTCAAGAGACACAAGCTTGAGACCCAATTGGCTATACTCGTACCTCATCAGGGACATGAGATAAAATAAATGATCAAGAACAACCTTCTCTGATACCACTGATCCAGATTATGTTTGGAATGAAATGAAAGAAAATAAATTACAATGAAATACACATGAAAATTGACAAAAACGAAGAAATACAACAATACGTTATTTATATTAATGAAATAATTGTAAGGAGACTGTAAAAATATACAGTGCAAGACTAACTAGAATGGTGGCATCTTTATCTCTGAGAAGAGGTGTGACGACTATGCTCATTCTCAAGAAGATGATTATAATGAGGCTCTGAAAGCCTTTTTATGTTAAACAGGAATGGAAAAACCCTAGAAATCCTAAACCCTAACCCTAGGAGATGAAACAGAAAAACTCATGTGGGCCCCTTTTGGGTAAGTTAGTACATTAACTTTCCAGGGTTGTAACGTTTTCATACAATCTTTGTTTTAGGTGCGTGATAGCTGATTGGAAAGGTATTTTCTAGAACTATGCATTACACCATCAAACTCTAGCTTAGTGTACAGTTTGACTGTGGTGAGCCAAAATAACAATGTTAAGGGCCCCAAAATTGCTCCGAAAGTACAACAAGATGTGTTGACATGAAAACATACAAAATAAGGTGGTTGGATTAGGTGGGAGGCCACCATTATCCACATGGAATATGTGTAGGGCTTCAAACAACCCTATTAGTGTATAACCCACAATTACAAAGAAGTACATAAGAATGTGCTGAACTAAAAAATGGTAAAAGGATCCAGTTGGAACAGGTGGGTGGGCACCAATATCCACCTGAATCACCATGTCAATACCTCATCACAAACCCTAGCTCCACAAGGTAATATGTTTATCTCAATAAATATCATCATATCTATGCAAGAAATGCATAAAGAACAATAATTATCATGTATAAGATCCATGTAGCTTGTCATCATGAAAACACTTGTCAATTCCCACAGGGTGCTCCAAGATTCACTAAGGAGGCACAAGTGCTCTATGAGATTACTTGTCTATCTTTTCAATAATAATCAATAAAGTATGATATAGTGATAAAATCCTAGAGTGATCTAGAAAAAGAGGCATATCCCACACCATGACCAAAATATTATACAAATACGTAAGGTAAATCACCTTGAATGAAGGAGTTAGCACCAACACCAAGCTGATATAATTCCATGGAGATAACCAACATCATAATATAACACCTAGAAGATGCATCATAATCCAAGCATCAAGGAGAATGTAACATCAAGTGATAAAAGATAATGAAACACCAATCAAGAAGATCAAGACCACCAACCACATCAACATCAAGGAGAAGCACTATGCTTACCCATCCAGGAAGTACTATCCTCAAGTAAAAAATAATAGGTGATCATAAATAGTCCATTAACATCCCTAAAGGCTACCCCTGAAATATGTAATTACCACTCATGTGCATATGAGGGGTAATGCATCCTAGCTAAAAAATATGGGAAAATTAAATACAAATTGTGATATCAAGACCTCAATGAATGATTTTTAGAGTTTCCTTAGATGTCCTTTGGGAAATACACATACAAAATTTCATGGATACTTTAGGAGTTTCACAAGTTGTTCCATAAAGGGTTTGCTAAAAATTTGAGTGCAATGAGGGAACTTGTAGGATAATTAATCTCCTTATATTTTTCAAATCATCAAAACAAATGAATTCTGATGGAAAACCATTTAAAAAATGTCCTCCAATTTATGAGTGATATAGCTATTTTGGAAGTCTATAAAATCTTAAAATGAACACCTATCATTTCTATTAATTTTGAGGTAGATACTACTATCCTTTTAGATTAAGAGAATTTCATTTAAAGAAAATAATTCTAACATCATTTTAAAAAGTCAATAGTTCCAATTCCATTATTGACAGAAAAGATATTTAACTTAACTTACTCTCTATATATCTGAACCTTTTATATCAAATTTACTCTCATAATAAGTAGGTTCAATATGTTAACTTGGTTATAGAAACAAAATAAGAATTATATGTAATTCCTTTTCCCAAGAGCATTCAACCTTGCGATTCAAGATCTTGGTGGTTAGATGTAGGGAGTTAAAACTAACTCTAGAAATATGCAAAGAGATTTGATATAATTGGATAGTGGCTAATCATCCACAAATTAAGAAGAAATCAAAAAATAAAAAAAAACTTCAAGGTTCTTTCACATTTAGTGTGTAAATTTGAATTGAAACGTTCATTAAGCTTTGATGATTTTTAATTGATTAATCAATAAATGAGTCCTTTTAAATTGAAAAAAAATGAGAAGGATATAAATACAAATATCTTTTTTTTGATACATAGTATCCATCTAACACTTATGGAAAATGGCGATGGCCATATTAATGTTATATTACATAGGGTGATCAAATGAATTTGAGAATTCTTTTTCTTTACTTTGAACAAATGGTTCTAAGAAAATACTTTGAGAATATAAACTCTGCATATTTTGGTAGATATTATCCATTCATGTAATTATTTCCTTGATATGTGTGAGCTAGTGAGATCCACTAACACTCTTTGACTTGATTACCTTAAGTAGTCTAGGTGAGTCTTGTGCGATTATAGGGAAAAACTCTCATTGTGTTTCCTTGGAGGGAGAATGTCAAGGATACGATTCCCTTGGTGTGAGGCTTGGAGGTTACCTCAAGACTCCATGAGAATAGATGGATATCTTATGATATATATTGTGTAGGGAATGAAATTAAACAAACACATAAATATAGTAGAGAAAATAGTAATATAGTGAAACCCAACTTCTATTAATGAATACAATCACAAAACATTATAAAACACAAAATGGGTAGAATGGTGGTATTTTCTCTTCGAAGAGAGATATTTTGGCTACATTCATTCAAAAAACATTGTCACAAGAGACTGGAGAAATGGTGTATTAACATAAATCAATAACTCAAATGGCCCAAAAATCTAACCCTAGGAGGCAAAGCACCAAATGGTTTGTAGGCCCCGAGGTTGTTAGTTGATAAGACAACTTTTTGGGGCCACACATTTTGCACACAATATCCATTTTGGGGTGCACAATAGCTCATTGGAAAGATACAATTGAGAAGTACAATTTTTGGTAGGACAAGGTAGGCCATGGCCACCCTTGTCTCTTGAATGGACAAAAAACATCATTTAAAGCCACAAGATGATCTCATAAGTTCAGGACATGAAAAGTTGTAGATAAAAAAATTGCCAAGATGGAGAACCATGATGAGTCAATGTAAGAGGTGTGTAGTCACCGATGTCCATATAGATTAGTCCTCGCCCCTTAGGAGGAAATAGTCCGCATTTCTTCAAGGTCCGTCATCAGATGGGGGAATTGTTTTTGAATTTGACTCCTGGTGAGCCACTTTTCTTGGTGAAGAAGTTGTCATACTTTGACAACTCGATAGAGTTTTATGTTCTACTAGAGGGTTACCTATGACTTGGTTTCCATGATATGATCCATTATATCCTACTCAATATAGTTAGTATTTAGTTTTGTAGGGGATAAATTCTAAACCACTTCTAAATTTTCCAATAGGGGTGGAAATTATGGTCAAAGAAAATTAACATTAAATACTAGGTGCAAGTTAGGGAAGGGGGAAATACTCAAGTCAAACACATTCTCACCCATATACTTAATGATGGTTTAAGGGAAATATCATAGTGGTATTATCTTCCTATGGGGGCGTGTGAGGTTATGGTTTTGCAAATTTAATCACACCTTATCACCAACTTGAAACTTGCGTGTAACCTAAATTTCAATATACATAAATGGGGGTTAATGGTTGGAATCCCAAGAACACCTGAAAATGGATGTGACCAATAGAGTTGTGGAGATATGTTGTAGCTATGTTTAACATAAGAAAGGATTTCATACCATGTAAATGGATGTTTTAAGTTGCACATTCTTAGGAGATGCACAATCATTCTATTGACCACATCTATTTGTCCATCAGTCTAGGGGTGGAAGGATGTGGATTTTCTGAGTTTGGTGTCCATTAGTGGCCACAAGATGGAATAGAATATAGTTAAGTACCTACTATCATGATCTGAAATAATAGTCTATGGTACCCTGAAATAAACCAAAACATGTTCTAAGAATATCTTAGTAGTGTCCTCGATGGTGATACTCTTCTTGTAGACTGTCAATATGATCATATTAGAAAATCGATCAACAACCACAAATACATAGTCATCACCATGTTTGGTAGAATGTGTACTAGAAATGTAATCAATGGAGATGGACTCCCAAGGCCTATCAAGAGTAGGGAGAGAAGTGCACAACCCATTATTTTTAATATCATGTTTGGAAATGGAACAAGAAGTGAATGATGTTATGTAATTGATGACATCCTATCAAATATTGATCCATTAAAAGTATTTTTCTAGTATAACCACAATATTTTCCACACCAAAGTGTCTTGTCACTCAACTATTATGAGATTCCAAAATCATCATTGCACACTCACATGAGGGAACATTGTTAGGCACAGGCCCATTTTGGAGAAAAGGCACGACATGGAGGAAATATAGTTGGCAGGGAGGCATGTGAGGCATGCATGCAATAAGAAGGGAAAGAAATACAGCGCGTCGGAAAAATAGTGGACAAAAGGAAAATGTGCATGCAGAGGAGGAAAGCATGCAAGGCCAACATGCAAGAAGACCTAACTATGTTAGGGTTTTGGTAAGAGAATGTAATGGATGATGAGACAAAAACACATATAAATAGATACCTAGGAGGTCTAGGTGGGGTGTTATGCGTATTAAGTGTTACTTGCATGGGAAGGAGTAACTGGTCTATAACATGACTGTAATCTAATCTATTCTTGTAAGTTGTTGAGATGTAGAGGGTCATAAGGGTAGATATTTAGGGTTAGATCATAGGCTGAGGATCCTAGTGTGATCTAGCCCACCTTATAATAGATATTAACTTGACTGAGGATGAGTTGTAAAGCGCACGACATTGTATTTTTGGAACCGCCATAATAAATGAGATTGAGAGCTAGATCTTTGTGGATGTAGCCCAGGAGGGGGTGAACCACGATAACACCTGTGTTCTGCGATTGAATGTTTGTGTCCCTTTTGTTTTCAATAATTAGGTGTTAGAATGATGTATGAATGAATTAATGGATCTAATTACACTACATGCATGAATGTGAATGAAAATATATTTCTCTAATAATTAGATAGAATTCACAGGGAGAAATTCACAAATCCCCATATTGTCATGGATTGCAGGAATTTGAGCATTGCAGTCACCCATTAAGAATATCTTAGGTGAGACTACACAATGCACTCTATGCATTGCGCTGCCTTCTGGTTTACCAGGAGGGTCGATAGTTTTAGAGGCTTTATTGGATCCCCAGTAGAACTAAACCTAGGTCAAATCATGTTAAAGGTATAACTAAGATAAGAAACTAACAAATGGTCATGTTTCTAGTTGGAACAACATAGTATTGAGTGGATGGGATCTGTTGAAGATATGTTAAAATAATGTTTGATATGTTGAAAAGTTATTAAAAGATTGTTAGATATAGGACTGAAGTGTCAAAAAGAACGAAAATATAGAAGGAATGTTTATACCCTTGAGACCCACGAAGGAGGAAATAGATATATGGTTGAAAAGAAAGGAGCTAAAGTTTGCGCAACAAGATAACAAAAACCCCGGAGTAACACCACACAAATATCTTGAGAAATATGTGTTTACTGATCTGCATGGAGTATTTTTCTATGATTTTCCACACTTATTGCATAAATGGATATTGAGGTTGAAATACAACCATGCAACAAATCAGATCCGATAGTTAGAGTGGAACCCAGTTTATATCACGCATTTACAAAAGGTGAATAAAAAATTCATCTGCACAATATATTTTTGGCTCGAGAGTATTGTAGCAGGATTTATAACATAATTTGCAGTAGATACCGTGAATTTGTACAATGCAATAGAGAAAGAGTTTCTACGCGGCCCTTGAGGAAGTTATATTAGATCGATGCATACTTCTATTAAGATCTTGTTCTATAACAAAGGTGCAATGACAATGTAGTTAGACAACTATACTTCCCTGCGTGCATGGGGGAAGAGGGGAAGAACTAACAAGAAAGGAAGAAATGGAAGGATAAGTGGATAAATGAAATAAGGAGGATGAATTGGACCCAATCATGATGGACGATGACCAGATCAAGCAGATCATGGTGAAAACTGGAAGGATGCGCAGTGGAGTACCCTACCAATACAAGGTGAACAACAAGAAGCGAGCCATAGCCGCAAGGGAAGGTTTGGAAAGTGATGAAGTGGAGGTAGAGGATGTTGGGTATGTGTTATATTCTTTGCACGAGTAGTAGTGTCACATATTTAGGTGGTTTTTCGACACATGGTTTCTTTGCCGATGGTTTTCTATTTTTGGTTAAGGAATAAGGGTTGTTGACTAATCCAGGTTATTGGATTAGGGTTTTGGATGCCACTGGATCCTATATGTATATTGTATTGTAAACAATGTATCACTATGAATGAATATATAATATGTTGGTTTTCCATGTTTGGGTTTCCAGGGGAAAAATATCTGTGTAATGTTTGGATTTTCCATTATATCCTTTTTGTTCTTTTACTGAAAATATGTTTACAGTAAATATTGTATAAGGTTAAAATCTACATTTGGTATTAGAGATGTGTTGGATTTAGGGGGATGATTTTGTGGTAAAGGGTGTGTATTGGGACTATGATAAGCTTTGTTATAGTGGGAAATATTTGGTATTGATTTTTCAGGTGAAAAAAATGGCAAGAAATTCGAAGATGGAGATCGAGAAGTTTAATGGTAAACGTTTTGAGTTGTGGAATCTCAAGATGGAAGATTGGTTGGTGGACAAAGATTAGTGGATCATGGTAGATATAGGTACTGCACCTATAGGAACTTTAGCATATGACTGGAAAAGGTTGTATCAGAAGGAAAAGAGAACAATCTGATTGTGCCTCTCAGATTCAGTATTATTGAATCTGTCAGAGGAAGCTACAACCAAGGATTTATGGGAAAAGTTGGGGAAGTTGTATCAGTCTAAGTCCCTAGTGAATAAAATATTCATGAGAAATAAGTTGTATAACCCGAGGATGAGAGATGGAGACTTAGTGGCAGAGCATTTAAATGCCTTCAATATTGTGGTAAGTCAGTTAGTATCTGTTGAGATTAAAATTTCAGATGAAGATAAATGTATCAGTTTACTGTGTTCTTTACCAGACTCGTGGGATAGTCTGGTTGTGGCAATAGGTATTAATAAAAATTCCTTGAAGTTTGATGTAGTGGTATCATCCTTGTTGTCAGAGGAGATGAGACAAAAGAATATGGAAGGATAGATCACAAACACATTATTTGCAAGAGGATGCTCCCAGGAAATAAATAGATATAAGTTCTCAAGTGGGAGATCTAAGTCTAAGGGTAGATCTAAATATCCCAAAAAGTTTGTAAAGGTATGTTTGATTTGTGGAAAAGAATGACACTATAAGAAGCAATATAGATCCATAGTTGAGAAAAAGAAGGGATCTGAAGAATCTCCTTATATAGAAGAAAATACCTCCAAGGAAGAAGGAGGGGATTTGTACTTGGCTTCTTCAAGCACACATGGAGATCATGAGGTATGGTTGGTTGACTCTGGTGAATCCTTTCATATTACTCCCCATATGGAGTGGTTCTACGAATATGAAAGGTATGATGGGGATAATGTTTTCTTAGGTGATGATTCAACAAATAGAATCATAGGACAAGGAAAATGCAAGTTGAGGCTCATAGATGGAAGGATTAGAATAGTACCTAGTGTTCTGCACATCCTAGGTTTGGCCAGAAATTTGATTTCTATAAGAAAAATGGGCGATGCAGGGGTAAAAAATATATTTGAAAAGGAAACTTGTAGGATGGTTCGAGGAGAAATGGTGTTGCTGAAGGGAGTTCAGTTTGGAACTCTATATAAGATGCAAGGAAGCACTATTAGTGATGGGTGTAATAGTTCCATTTTTCATGATATTGGAGTTGAAGAAGAAAGAAATCCTACAGTCTCTGGAGAAAAGGTTATGCTATGGCATCAAAGACTGAGCCATATCGGAGAGAAGGGTCTTCGACTACTACATGGTAAAGGTATGGTTGAAGGTATGTCTAACTGGTATCTGGATTTTTATTTCTGTGAAAATTGTCTATATGGGAAACATAATCAAGTAATATTCCTCTCTGGTGCAATGAGGGAAGAAGGAATTTTACAGCTAGTAAAAAGTGATGTTTTTAGACCTGTGTCGGTCCAATCATTGGGAAAATATATGTACTATGTCTCATTTATAGATGAATTCTCGAGGAATACTTGGATATATTTCCTCATAAAGAAATCCGAAGTCTTTGATAGGTTTAAAGAGTTTAAGGCTCTTGTTGAGAATCAAACTGAGAAAATAATTAAGGTGCTAAGGACAGATAATGGCAGATATTTCTGCGGGAATGAATTTGAAGAATTCAGTAAGAAGTTCGGTATAGCAAGGCAAAATACTACTCCATATACACCTCAATAGAATGAAGTTGTAGAAAGGATGAATAGGACATTGATGGAAAAATAAAGGTGCATGCTTAGTGGTGTCGGCTTAGAATAATAATTCTAGGCAGAGGTAGTGGGTAAAACATGTTACCTGGTCAACGGATCACCCTCATGTGTTAGAAAAACAGGATCGAGGAGTAATAAAATAAAAAAAATGCAGAAATAAAATACATAAGATACACAATACAATAGAGACACATATATACATGGTTCACCCATTGTGGGCTATGTCCACCAAAGAAATTACCAGGTCCTTCCTTTATTATTATCCAGCAACCGAAGGGATACAAACTACAACAAACCTATTGTAACTTCCCCTTCTTTCTTTCATATTCTCCTATATAAGAAATACAATATTCTCTATAATTCATAGTCACAAAACATTTCCCTCATAATAGAGGGTTTCCTTAGATCTATGATCTTATAATGAACAGTCTAGATTTACAATGAAATTACAATATAAATTTACAAGGAAATTTTTCCTTCGGGGGCTTTGCCCCGGAATCCCCACTTTCCCTCAGACCTCATAGAGGGGGTAACCCCCATCTGCACGCCCCCACGTGGAAGAGTGTACATACTTCTGGGGTGTAAATACTTCATGGGGTAGAAACATGGCTGAAAACAAAAGACCTCTGAATCAGGAAGATAATCAGGCTCCACAACCAACAATCTCCCACTTGGATATTGATCTCAACAACTCCACCGCTGCTATATATGTTGGACTCTGAACCTTCTTGGACCTGGAAAATTTCTCATCTTCATATTCATTCTTGAAGACCAACTGAAACTAAATAGGAACTTAGTTTCTCCCTGGTTACTCCCTTTGTTAATATGTTTGCAGGATTCTAGCTAGTGTGTATCTTTTCCAACTTCAAATGTCCATATTCCAAGGCATATCGTATGAAGTGGTACCTAAAATGTATATTCTTAGTCTTCAAATGGAAGGCTGAGTTCTTTGCAAGATGAATGGCACTCTCATTGTCAGAGTACAACTTGTTATTCTCCTACTTCTTTTCCAATTCCTCCATAAACCTCTATAACCAAATCATCTCTTTACTAGCCTTTGTAGCAACAACATACTCCACCTCTGTTGTTGAAAGTGAAACAACCTTTTGTAGTTTCGAAAAATCCAACTTATTGTTGTTCCACCTATAGTTAAAACATACCCTGTGGTGCTCCTCCTACCATCTTTATCACTTGCCATATCTAAATCAACATAACCCTGTAGAAAAGTTTTTGAACCTCCAAAACATAATGCATGAGTATAAGTACCTCTCAAATACCTGAGAATACACTTTACTTCCTCCCAATGTTCTTTACCTAGATTGTTTATATACCTGTTCACAACTCCTACTGCATGTGCAATATCTGGTCTTGTGCAAACCATTCCATACATCAAGTTGTCAACTATTGATAAATAAGGAACCCCGAACATGTATTCTATCTCCTCTTGTATCTTGGGACACATTTCCTTAGTTAATTTGAAATGGATGGCTAAATGTGTACTAATTGGTTTTTTATTCTGCATTCTAAACTTCTCCAACACCTTCTCTATGTACTCACCCTGAAACAATGTCAATTTGTGATTTTTCCTGTCTCTTGTTATTCTCATACCAAGGATTTTCTTTGCAGCACCCAAATCCTTCATCACAAATGAATTAGCTAATTTCTTATTGATCACATTTATATCCTGCATATTAGACCTTGCAACAAGCGTGTCATCTACATACAATAGAAAGATAATATAGCTTCCATTTTCTAGCTTTTTCAAATAAACATAGTGATCAAAATGACATCTACTATAACCTTGTTCCATCATAAACTTGTCAAACTTTAAATACCACCGCCTTGGAGATTTATTTAGGCCATACAGTCTCTTCTTCAACCTACATACCAAATTCTCCTTCCCTTTCACCTCATACCCTATGGTTGCTGCATATAAATCTCGTCCTCCAAATACCCATGGAGAAAAGTTGTTTTTACATCTAACTGTTCAAGATGAAAATCTTCTACTACCATGAGACTCAAAATAGTCCTAATTGAAGTGATTTTAACAATAGGAGAAAATATTTCAACCAAATCTATACCTTTCTTTTGTGCAAATCCCTTTACAACAAGTCTAGCCTTGTATCGATTTTCTCCTCCATCGTCTTCCTTCCACTTGTAAACCCATTTATTCTACAATGATCTTTTTCCTATAGGCAACTAAACCAAATCCCAAGTCTGGTTATTTACCAAGGAATCCATTTCCTCCTTCATCCCTTGATCCGACTTCTTTTATGTTTCTACCTGCATTGCCTCTTCATAACATGTTGGTTCACCAGAATCAATCAATAATAAATAATACAATGAATGAGAGTATCATTCAGGGGGTATATTTAATATGGTAGATCTTCTAACCACACTTGCAGGAGTTTGAGGTACATGTTCCTCATGTTGTTGTACATTTTGATTTTCTAGTTCCTTTGGAATTTATTTTCCAGTGATCTCATCAAGCACTGTGTATTCTGGTTTTTCTTTTTCTTGTTTGTTTCCCTGCAACTGATCTTTGTACATGAACTTCTCATTGAATATGACATCTCTACTCCTAATGATTTTTTTATTTTCATAATCCCATAAGCGATAAACAAAATCATTAACACTGTATCCAATAAAGGTACACTTCTTGGATTTTTCCTCAAGGTTTGTTCTAGTTTCTTATCTCTTTCAACAACCATTGGTTTCCATTGCGTTTATTTATTTTTACCTTTCCCATTCCAACAATTTTGTATGGTGCATCATCACCCAAATGAACCTGTCCAAAATCACCTTGAACAGAATCTAGAAAATGTTTCCTATGGGGTGCGGCAGGAAATGAAGTCCTTGAATCCAATACCCAAGACTCTAAAATATTATCTACAGAAAGAATCAAAGCATCTTGTAACACATCACATGTTATATTTTCTTCCTGATTTCTCTTTTGTTGTCCATCTCTTTGTTTATTTGGAGCTCTATAGTATTTCTTCATATGTACTTTCTTCCCACAATTCCAACACTCTATTTTTCCAAGTATGTATTTGGATCTGCCCTTCCTAGAATTTTCATGGTTCCCTAAGCCCTTTCCTCTATTATTTTGTCTTCCCATGTTCTTCATGATCAACGCATTATGTGATGTATCACTTGTGATTTTCTGTCACATTTCCTCACTAAGGATAACACCAACAACATCATCAAATTTTAAATTATTTGAACCAGAGACAGAGTAATTACAGCCATGACCAAGACATTCCAACTTTTTGGTAATGAGAACAAGATTAGAAGAGCCCTTACCTCATCATCAAAGTCCACTTTTATAGAACTTAGTTGATTAGTAACCATATTGAATTCATTTAAATGATTTTCAACAGACCCACCTTCTCACATCTTCATATTAAATAATCTCTTCATTAGAAATACCTTATTGGACATCAAGGGTTTTTCATACAAGTTATCCAATGCTTCCATCAAACCCTTCATTTTCTTTTCTTTCAAAATATTAAAAGTCACCGACGCTGCCAGGATCAGTCGTATCATTCCTAGAACCTTTCTCTCAAGAATCTCCCGTTCTTCATCCTTCATAGTCGTCAACTTATTTGTTATTCCACCCAATGTTAGGAATAGATCCTTCTGATATAAATAGTCTTCCATCTGGATCTTCCATAACTGGTAGTTTTGGTCATTAAATTTCTCGACCCTAAACTTTCCATCTTCTGACATTTCTCCCACTCGAACCAGGAACCCTCTTTTCCTGCGAGTTACCTTTCGCTTTGATACCAATTATTGGAAAAATAGGATCGTGGAGAAATAAAATAAAACAAATGCGGAAATAAAATACATAAGATACACAATACAATAGAGACACATATATACGTGGTTCACCCAGTGTGGGCTCCATCCACCAAAGAAATTTCCAGGTCCTTCCTTTATTATTATCCAACAATCGGAGAGATACAACCTACAAAAAACCCATTGTAACTTCCTCTTCTTTCTTTCATGGTCTCCTATCTCAGAAGTACAATATTCTCTATAATTCATAGCTGCAATAGATTTCCCTCATAATAGAGGGTTTCCTTCTAGGAAAAAAAACCCTAACATAATTTCTACAGTTAGATCTGTGACCTTATAATGAACGGTCCATATTTACAATGAAATTACAATATACATTTACAAAGCAAATTTTCCTTTGGGAGCTTCTCCCCTGAACCCCCATCGGGTGATGCTACCCCCGAACCCCCGCCAGGGGACCTCTTTCCCCCAGATCCCATAGAGGGGGTAACCCCCCTCTGCACCCTCTCGCGTGGAAGAGTGTACATACTTCTAGGGTCTAAATACTTCATGGGGTATAAACACGGCTGAAAAAAAAAGACCTTTGAATCAGGAAGATAATTAGGCTCCACAACCAACATCATCATCATTGGATGACAAGACTCTAGAAGACATATGGACTGATAAGGAACCCTCTCTCCCACATCTCAAGGTAGTTTGGCTGTGATGCATATGTTCATGTTCCAAAGGAAAACAAGAGTAAGCTAGATAAGAAGGCCGAAAAATGTATCTTTATTGGATATAAAGATGGTCTCGAAGGTTATAATCTCTGGATCCAAAAAACTAAGAAGGTAGTGTATAACCAAGATGTGGTATTTAGAGAAATGAAGGATGTTGTTAAACATGAAGCCCTACCAAGTAAGGAACAACTAGAGAAAATAGAGTTTGATTTAAAGGATGATGAGTCAGACTCGACAAAAGAACAGGACTCAGAAGAAGAAGATCCTCATACTCCAGTATTGAAGAGATCAGTTCAAGAAAGAAGGCTACTGGAAAGGTATAATCCATCTAATTTCCATTAATATTGTGCTTTGTCTATTTATGATGATGATCCTAGAAATGTCAGGGAGGTAGTGGATTCAGAGGATGGAAAAATATGGAAAAGGGCCATGGACGAAGAGATGACATCTTTGGATAAGAATGAGGCTTGGGATCTAGTGGAGTTGTCGACTGGAAGAAATCTCGTTGGAAACAAATGGGTATTTAAAAATAAGTTGAATGAAGAAGGAAAATTGGAGAAATATAAAGATCGGTTAGTAGCAAAGGGTTATTCTCAGGTTGAGGGAATTGATTTTGGTGATATTTTTTCTCTTGCTTCCAAGTTAACCTCTATAATATTTTTTTATCTGTTACTATTGTATTTGATTTTGAAGTAGAACAAATAGATGTGAAGACAACATTCCTACATGGGGATCTATAAGAATGAATCTATATGAAGCAACCAGAAGGTTATGCTATGAAGGGAAAGAAGGAGATGGTATGCAAGATGGAAAATTCTATGTATGGTTTAAAACAATAACCAAGGATGTGGTATCAAAATTTTATACTTATATGATGGGACTTGGCTTCACAAGAAGCAAAGAAGACCACTATGTGTATTTTAAATTAATTGGTGATCATTTGATTTATTTGGTCTTATATGTGGATGACATGTTGTTGATAGGAGACAACAAGGATATTATCCAAGATGTTTAAACTCAATTGTCCTCTAAATTTGACATGAAGTGCCTCAGTGCTTCCAATTTAATTTTGGGCATGGAAATTAAAAGAGATCAGAAAAAGAGGAAACTCTGGTTGAATCAGAGAAAATATGTCGAGACAATATTGCAGAGGTTTAATATGCAGGAATGTAAACCAATCAAGGTTCCTATTTCTGTTGGTGCAAAATTATCTGCGGATCAATGTCCCAAGACACATGAAGAGGAGGAGGACATGTATTGTGTTCCATATGCGAGTCTAGTTGGAAGTTTGATGTATGCAATGGTATGTACTAGCCTGGGAATTACACATGTAGTGAGAGTTTTGAGTAGGTATATGTCAAAACCAGGGAAGGAGAATTGGACAACAGTAAAAGGGTTTTTAGGTATTTGCATGACATTTCTAGCTCTAGATTTTTCTACCAAGGAAGACCAAGATTGGACAGAGTGGTGGATATACATGGCTTTGTGGATGCAGATTAAGATGGAGGTCGAGATCGAAGGAGATATATAAGTGGATATGTGTTTAACCTATTTGGAGGAGAAATAAGTTGGATGAGCAAAAGACAGGCTATAGTGGAACTTTCAACTAGAAAAGTTGAATACATGGTAGCCACTCATGTAAGTAAGGAAGCAGTATGGTTACAAATATTGTTTTTAGGTATTGGGCTAGTACAACAAGTTGTAAGGATAGATTGTGACAATCAAAGTCCAATTTTTCTGGAGAAGAACTCGGCTTATCATTCAAATACAAAGCATATTGATATTCAATATCACTTTGTGAGAGACATGATTGAAGAAAATAAAGTATTTCCAATGAAGGTGGAAACTTTGAAGAATGTTGCAGATTCATTAACAAAATCTATGAGCACTGAGAAGTTTTCTTGGTGTAGAGGATCCATGGGAATTGATGCCCTAGATTGTTGACTATGTAACCCTATAACCCCCTGTATGCAAAGAAAATAACAAGTAGGATAATGTTGGGTATGTGTTATATTCTTTGCATGGGTAGTAGTATCACATATTTAGGTGGTTTTTCAGCACATGGTTTCTTTTTCAATTGTTTTCTATTTCTGGTTAAGGAATTAGGGTTGTTGACTAATCCAGGTTATTGGATTAGGGTTTTGTATGCCACTGGATCCTATATGTATATTGTATTGTAAACAATGTATCACTATGAATGAATATAAAATATGATATTTTTCCCGGTTTGGGTTTCCAGGGTAAAAATATCTGTGTAATGTTTGTATTTTCCATTGTATCTTTTCTGTTCTTTTACTGAAAATATGTTTACAGTAAATATTGTACAAGGTTAAAATATATAGCGGATCTTCAGGCTATGGAGAAGATTGAGAAAATCTTGCACAAAACATATGAGAGGAAGACGAGAGGTCCAAGAGAAGGAATATAAGGCAACAATCCTATCCATATTAATGTTAGTGTGGAACCCATAAACCCATGTGCGATTAACACACCGAGAAGAACACCACCATTTACACAACCAAATTTTGGGAGAAGGAAGACAATAGGAAATACATCCACACAAGGAACACCAACTGGGGGAGCTAATTCATGAAGCATTAGTCAAGTATCTACACCGTGCAGAGGTCATATTTCAACACTCAGGATGGAAAGACATCATCCCACCATTTGGTTACCAAAATTTTGAGGAGAGGCAACAAAAGACCTTTAGAAACACTTGTTTATTTGTGCAAAGATATGGGAAGAAAAATAGATCACTGATGAAGACACTAAACTTGCACAACTAGCTATCATTCTAAGAGACCGCGCACTATATTGGTACATGAGTCTAGATGTAAACGGTCCACCTAGGATGAAAAGGACATTGACATACATCAAGAAATTACTAATTAATGAGTTCTAGAAGCCAAGTTCAAAGGACCAATACACAAATGAGATGATAGAAATTAGATAGAAACGAGGAGAATCTATATGGGATATTGACTAGAGATTCAAGTGACTGAAAGGGAAGATGAAATATCCCATGACAGATACGCAACACATGCACTTGTTCATCAATTCACTATTACCACACTTGAAGTATCCACTGCGACAACAAAAGTTTCAGATGCAGGAAGAGGCTCTGTAGGAAGCCTGTTGGCCCTTGACCAAGTTTTGAGGATCCTTGGTCAAGTTTGACCTATTTTTGAGACTTTGACACACTGTCAAAGCTAGAGCACAAGCTGAAGTGGAGATCGCAGGATATCGAGCCCCTTTTTAGGGATTTTTGGGATTTGATATTATGTATCGAGTATGGGGATGTTGGCCCATGGGTTTACCCATGTTTAGGCCCAATTTTGTAATGTATAAATAGATGCTAGGCGATGTAGCGATTATGAGAGGATAAGTGTGAATGACAAGTTAGTTGTAAGTGGTGCTGAGTGCAAGTAACAATTGTAAGTGCTTTGTGCATGCTGTGTGAGAATTGCAATGCTAAGTGCAAGTGATTGTAAGAGACTGTATGTAGGCTTCGTGTTGTAACCTATAGTGGGGAAGGAGGATCTAGCAAAGAGTGCGCATATCTCCTGTCTTATGCAAAGTTGATATGAAGGCTCTTTGCATGTAATAATATTGAAGAAAGATAATAAATAAGACGAAGAGTTGGTGGATGTAGCCCCAGGGTGGGGGTGAACCACGTATATCTTGTGTTGTGAATGCTTTGTGTGATGCATTAATGTGTTTATGTATTTGCTTCCTTAGTGCTTGATATAGGTGAATGATAGGTAGATATGTTGTTTCTTTATGTTTAATAATGAGAGTAAATTTTGGATCTGACCTGTGTGAATGTGCTTAGTGCTTGAATCTGCTATATCTGATCTGTTTCATCATGCTAAGTGATAATAGATGCTAGATCTGGTTGAATATTGTGATGCTCTATAATTAGGGTTTTACATGTGAAGTATATACTAGTTAAGCATTGATGAACTATATTGCTAAGTTCTTTATCAAGGTGTTATAATCACATATATGTGTCCTAGCTAAGGTTGCAGACACTGGATTCCTACAACCACCCCTACCTCTACCTCAGGTGAGACTTCATTTGTTTCATAGGTGTTACCGAAAGGGCCGGTAGTTAGGGTTTTGTTGGTGCATTGTTGTAGCATTGAACCCTGGGTCTACCCCTATGCCAACAAATGGTTATGTTGTTGGGACTAAAACTTTGATTGCTAGGAACTAAGTGTTGATACTGAGAGGGGGGTGAATCAGTATCAAGTACAATTTAAAAACCTTTTTCAACTTATACTTAAACCATTCAATTATATCCAATG
>ML785663.1:194005-229806 GCA_009831015.1 Picea engelmannii | reverse complement strand
ATGTTTCCAACGAGCTATCGTGTGCCCCAAACAAAGATCGTATGCAAAAGTTATGACCCCGTGAAGTTGATGTACTAACTTACCCAAACGGGGCCCACATGACTTTTGGCGCTTCATCTCCTAGGGTTAGGTTTTTTGGATGTCTAGGGTTTGTGACATTCTGGTTTATTGTAAGAAAGGCCTTCAAATCCTCGTTGTAATCATCTTCTTTTGAATGAGTGCAGTCGTCATGTCTCTTCTTAGAGATAAGCCGCCACCATTCCAACAAGCTTGTTTTCCACTGCATTTTACAGTTTCATCTTATTTCCTTATTGAATATAAAATTGGTTTTACTTTATCTCTGTTATTCTGTGTTAAGCATAATTTAATAATATGTATTCATTTCATTATGCTCATAACATCTGGTTCAGTGGTATTAGAGCAGTCTACTCCTTGTCATCTTAATGCATGTACCCAACGAGGTTAGGGTACAAAGAATTGGGTCTCAAGCTTGTTTCTCTTGAGGAAAAAATATCTCTCCCACCCAAGAAACCTCTCATGGAAGGAGAAAATAAATATGACGTGAAAAGAAATCCTTTCAAAATGTTTCTTGAGAAATCCCTCATGCAACAGAGGAATGAGATGATGGATAGTTTCACGCAAATCCTTTGGCAGATACCAATAGGCGACACATCTTCCTCGAGCGAAAGAACTTCCCCCTTCAAGGTACCAATAAACTTAGATATTCCTATATTTGAAGGTCATATAGATGCAGATGTTGTAGAGAAGTGGTTGAATCTATTAGAAGGGTATTTTATTTCCATAAATTTTTGAATAGAGAAAATATTACTTTTGTGCTCCTCAAAGTCATTCCCCATGTCAAAGATTCGTGGGAAACTTTCTATGAGAAAAAGGAAATAGAGGAACCTTCATTATTTATAGTCACGAACACCTGGGAATCCTTCAGAGATTCTATTAAGGAACAATACTACCCTGTCGGAATTTATGACGAATTGTATACCAAATGGACCACACTACGGAAAGAAAGAGACCAAGTAGTGCTAGAGTTAAAAAATATCTTCCATACCTTGCAAACCAAGATGGGTATCAAAGATTCAGAGAAACATCTGGTGCTTAAGTCTCGTAGTGCTCTACATAGACACATACAAACTGAAATGGAATTTTATTACATCTCGGCCTTGGGCACGACCTACTGGTATGTTGTCAAAATCGAGCATAAGATAAAACAAAAGATGAAAACATTTGGGCCTAGGACCCCCTCATAGAAAAATCCAGGAAAGGGCGGCCCCAACCCACATAACAAATGAAAGAGAAAATATGGACAACAGAAATAAAACCAGTCCAAGCCACAAGAAAAGAAGGACACCGAAAAGACAAAGAAATATATCGAGAAGTGGTGCGACTTCCATAAGATCCCTTGGAATAACATTGTTGATTGTTGCTCAAAGTAGTCATTTGTGGCTGAAGTGATATCCTATGAATCAGATGCAAGTTCTGACTTTGAGTCAGAACTAGAAATGGGAAGACAAATCATTAACATGGAACCTAATTCCACCATTGCTACCATCAAGCTCCAACATGGTGAACCAGACGAGCCAGAAGAAGTTGAGCACCTATTTCATTCACAGATGTGGGTGAAAGGCACCCTGCTACACTTCATCATTGATAGTGGTATTTAGAAGAACCTCATCTTAGTAGAGTCTTCAAGCGGTTGGCCCTTTTGACAACACTACACCCACAACCCTACACCATTGGATGGATCCACCAAAGAAGCGATCTCTATGTCAGCCAACAATGTCGACTGTCGTATAACATGAAGCCCTTCAAAGATGAGGTATTGTGTTATGTTTCTCCTCTCGAAGTTTGTAATGTTCCTTTGGGCCAACCTTATTTATGGAAACATCATGTTGTATCTGAGTCTAGGTATCATGGTGTTATTATTAATTTGAACATAAAATTGTACAAGATACTTGAGGCAGTCCCTCCTAGTGTTATTTCCTTGATCTCTGCCAAGAAATGTAGGAAGGTCATCTCTCAGACTGGGAAATTTTTCTTCTTCGTGATTCGCTCTCAGAGTGAGAAAAATATCATATCCACATCCAGGGTCTCCGCGACCGATCTCTCCACACAACATAAGCAAGTGGATAAGGTCATGGAATAATACTCAGATATCTTCTCTTCTTCTACCAAGGTACGTCTACACTGCCAGGTCAAGCATCCCATTGATATGACCCAAGGCGCACTGCTACCCAATGGGCCAGTCTACCTTCACTCTCTGTTAGAAAACAAGGAGATAAAGAGGAAGATCAAAGAAATTCTCCACAAGGGGCACATCCATCCCATCTCATTTCATTTTGGGATCCCAATCATTCCAGTGCAGAAGAAAGACGGAACCTGAAAACTCTTCATTGATTACCTGGCCCTAAATGAAATCACTACTGAAACCGGTACCTGATTCCTTGAATCGAAGACATCCTTGATCATCTCATAGGGGAAAAATACTTCAGTAAGATTGACCTAAAGTCTGGATACCACCAAATCCCAATAGAATAAACAAATGTATGGAACACTACCTTCAAGTCAAAAGAAGGTCTGTTTGAATGGATGGTCATGCCCTTTGGTTTGACAAATACTCCAACAAATTTTATGAGGATTATGGACGATAACCTATGACCTTTCACCAATATTTTTGTAGTGGTGTATCTGGATGACATCGTCATCTACAATAAGACTTGGGAAGAACACTTGCAACATATTCAGCAGGTTCTGCACACCCTCCTGCAACACAAACTACATGCAAACTTGGAAAAATGCTCCTTCGGCATGGACAAGGTCCATTACTTAGGCTACATCATTGATCAACATGGTGTGCATGTTGATCCAACCAAGATATAGGTCATCCATGACTAGCCAGCCCCAACCACACTCATTGAACTTTAGATCTTCTTGGGCCTCGCTAATTTCTATTGCAGGTTCGTGTTGGGATTCTCTCATATCACATGGGCCCTCAACCAAGTAACCAGGGGTGGCGGTAAGGAAAAATTTGTGAGGGGCCTATACCAACAACATGCCTTTGAGGAATTGAAGAATCATTTGTTCTGATCCCTAGTACTTTCATTACCGGACCTGCAACATCCCTTTGAGATCGAGATATATTCTTCAAACTATGTTGTGGGCATCTTTCTCACTCAACACGACCACCCTCTGGAATATCATAGTTAGACATTATCAGATGATGTCCATAAGTACCTACTTAAGACAAAGAAATGCACTCCATTGTGAAATCCTGCTTCCAGTGGAGACATTACATTCTTGGGAAGGAGACAGTCATCCACACTGATTACAAGGCACTATAGTTCATGCAAATCCAAGGAAAATTGCAGAGTGACTGCCATCGGAAGTGGTCCACATACTTACAACAATTCCAACTCAACTTCAAGTATAAAAAAAGAAGTACCAACCAAGTTGTCGATTTCCTCATCCAACCTCAAGTCATGAAATTCACCGAATCACCACGATGTTAGAATCTTGCAACCACGAGACCTTTGGATGGCCCCACCTCTACGAGACAGACCCTGACTTCTCCACCACATACCAAATGTTGGACACCAACTCAGTGGTCACTAATTTCCATCTTCAGGATGGGTTTTCATGCCATCTGGGCCATCTCTATGTTTCATAAAGCAAGCATGTGAAGCTGATTTGGGAATCTCACTACAGTCGGGTGGCATGATAGTTTGGCCTCGAAAAGACAGTGGCAGTGGTGCAGAAACATTTCTACTAGATGAAAATTCGACAGGATGTTGGGAAGTATATTAGGTCTTGCACCACCTGCGCTATTGCCAAACCGACAACAAAGGAATAGGGCCTATACACCCCTCTACCTATTTTTCCACAAGCTAAGGGATCATGTACACTCAGTTTTTCATGACCTAAGAGATCTGGTCATGTACACCCCTTAGATCCGATCATCTATACCTAGTGTCTCATGACCAACTGAAACATATTGAGATCAAATACTACTTTATTCGTGATAAAGTCTAGGAGGGAGAAGTGAAACTACAATATATCTCCATAGATGAGTAGGTAGCATAAATTTTGAAAAAGCCTTTGTCTAGGATAAAGTTTGTGTACTTAAGGGACAATATGGGGATCATGGAGATAACTCCCTTAGCTGACCAAGTTGTTCTAGTTCTTCATTCTGACTTTCTAGAAGATAGGTGCTTTCTTCTTTAATCTTTTCATATTCTTCTTTTTCTATGGATTCTTCTATAGACTTATTGAAATCCATATTCTCATCGAAGGTCATGTATCTGTTGACTTTAAATTGATGTTGTTCTGGGATATATATTATGTAGGCTTTGGATGATTCACTTGATCCAACAAATATTCCCTTCTTTCCTGAGGGTTCTAATTTCTTCCTTTTATCCTTGGAGAAATGAATGTAAACATGGCACCCAAATATTCTTAAGTGTTCCACATTGGGTTTCTTTCTTGAGAATTATTCTTCTGGAGTCATATCTTTCAATATCCAATGGGGACTTATGTTATGAACATATATTTCTTTCATGGTTGCTTCTCCCCATAAATACATGGAAAAACCTTGATCATTCATTAGTTCCTTCATGGTTTCCTCAATAAATCTATTCTTCCTTTCTGCTACACCATTTAATTGAGGATTATGAGGAACAATTAGCTCCCTCCTAATTCTTGATGATTTTCAAAGGGTAACAAATTCCTTGGATGTGTATTCTCCTCCATTATATGTTCTCAAAGTCTTGGTTTTCTTTCTTGTGAGGTTTTCTATTTCTGCTTTGAATTCTTGAAACTTGTTGAAAACATCATCCTTTGTCTTCAAGAGATATAACCAAGTATTTCTTGACTAATCATCTATGAAGATTACATAATAAAGGGAACCTCCTAGATATTTGACTGGCATCAAACCGCAAACATCTAAATGTATTAGATCTATTATTGTTTCTTGAGAATGGCTTCTTAACATTTTTACCAAGAGAACATCCTCTGGAAATTCCTTCATGTTTAGATTGTAGTTTTGGTATTCCTTCAACCATATTCTTAAGGAAAGGTAATGCTTGAAAGTTAATATGAGCATACTTTCTATGCCAAATTTCAATGGGATTGACTTCATCATTTACAAGATCTTCATCATTACGTTCTAGTAGTATGTATAGTATTCCTTAACGAGTTTCAATAATTCTAGCATTCTCTATGTTGGAGTCTCTATACCAAGATAGTACTTCACCATGTAAAATGGCTATTCTATTTCCTTTGTTGTCTATGAAAGATATGGATATAATATTCTTTTCTAAACCAGGTACATATAATACATCGCTCAAATGAACATTGTTACATGTTTTCAATTTGATGGTGACTTGACCAATTCCTTCGATTGGATATGTGTTCTTATCTGCAAGTTCTACCTTGTAGGATGTCCTCTTTTCATTTAAACTGGAGAGTCTGACATGGTCTCATGTCATATGCATGGAAGCTCCATTGTCAATTATCCACATGTCATGTTCAAGAGTTCCTCTAAGAGTTGAATAGTGTAGATATTCCATCTTTTCATTCATGATTTATGTTGACTGATTGTTGGTCAAACTTTAACTTTGACTGGTCAAACATTGAATTTGACCCAAAATATCAACCTTGACAGTTTTTCCTTCTGAGAGTGCCAATAGGTGCACTGGAATAAGGCGTAATAGAATATCCTCTCCTCGAAAAAGGTGTTCCACCATAAGGTGCTAGGAAAGAGGTTTTAGGGTTTTGCAACTGCACCTTCTAGTAACCCTAGCAACACTGCTTCAATAACTGCACCTGATAGAAACCCTAGTGACAATTCTTCAATGAGCCTGATAATATTATGGCTTAGATTTCTTCCAGTGGTTAGACTGAATGAAGGAGGCGTGTTCCCATAACCTGTTAGAAAGGTGGGTGTTCTTGTTTAACCATAGACAATATAACAATATTGTCACCCAACCATAGGCACAAATGCCACTCCTGAGTAGCTTAACCTTAACAGTGAGAATAATTCCGGTAGAAAATCAATTTCTAGCCAAGGATAATGCACCAAGAAAATATAACCAAGACTGATCATAAATTCCAACCCAAAAAGACCTAAATTATAGGTTGCAGTAGCTACAACTGCAATTACTCTCTAGACTTGCGCACCACTAAATCTATGCATTTGTGAGTTGAGTGTACCTGATGAGCTCTAGCGTATTGTATTTATACTTCTCCTCCTTAGATGTCTAGGCCAAATTCTCTTTCTAGAGTCTAAAAACTCAATATTAATTAGTTTCTTTCGTCGACTTGTCTTCTAAGGTTATGTCCAATGATTTAGGGTTTCTTCTTACTTCCTAGAATATTCTAGTGTCGTCAATGGTTACAAGTGGAGGTTAATACCTCCCGCAACTACCATAATATCAATAGTCATGGTGTTTACTTCAGGGCATGGGCTCATTAATATGGAAGAAAATTTATGGACTCATCTCCATGAGTGCTTTTGTAAAGGCTATGCTTGGTGGTTGGGTTACCATTTCCTTGGTGATTTTTGCATTCTGAACCCCTTCTTTTTCCTTTTTATTTTACTTTTTTAATGATTTGTGAGTTCCCTTAAAAAGGTTTCAGGAATAGTACTTACTTTTCTATTATAAAGGATATATTCAAGTCGTTTTTGATATATGAATTAGTTTATTCACATTAGGACTAGGGGAGATAACCATTAATGAGGGGTAGAGGTCAATTGTGGAACTATGGCTTTTTATTGTCCTAATTATCCCATTCTTTCATTTTATTAGACAACTGCAATCTACCTCTGGGAGTTTAGTTCCTTTTTCTCATAAGAGAATTAGGTACATGCCTTTTTGGTGTACATGTAACCACATTACCCAAAAGGTGGGAGAAGGGAAGGACCAAGGACAAAACATGGTAAGTAAGATCAGGAATGGTAAATTTCCCCTTTCAAGGAGCCACCAATAGTACCCCTTTTCCCCATGAGTGACAACATAGAACTAGGATTCATAGGATGGACACCAAGGTGAAACAATGAAAAAACATAAATTTTGGGCTCATGATTCATTATCCAACTTCAACCTATGACCATTAATCATATTCCCAATGTATTAAATATGACACTTTATATGAAACAAGGACTAATTTACTTCATAATGTGTTGGGACACCATCTCCTAATGAGCCTTGTTGATAGAATGTGATGAGATATGATGGTGAGGAAGAGGAATTTGTGGGGTAGCTTGGATGGTCTTTGTGGACATTCTAATTATCATGATTTTCAGGATCACTGTCTTCACTACAGGCCATGAGACATGATCTCCTCTAGTTACCCCTAGGTCAGAGGGGATGACTTTTGGCTCCAACATGAGGACATGTACTCATCATAGAGAATATGAGAACCTCAACATCTATGGTAGTCCAATACCCACAACTTGCATCACTCTAAAACATATCACTACATTCTAGCATGCACACATCAATACTACAAAGCAAGGGGATGTTATCTACCTTGGCTATGAAAATACAAAACCATACGAAAAATAATATTTTTTCATTTTCATTTTCATTTTCATCAATATATCATTTTTCCCTTTTGCAATATAAATGTTAAGCTAAGATGAATGCATTAATAAACAATGAACAATATCAATTAAAGAAAACAATGCAATAAATCAAGAACACAACATGACCTATCTATCCTACTATTGGCCCTTGACCAAGTTTTGAAGAGTACTTGATCATACTTGACCACTTTTGGGACTGTGACAGATTGCCAAGGAAGGAGCGCAACGTGAAGAAAAAAATAAGGAAGCAAGACCTATTTTGGGGTCCATTTTAGGGTTTTTGATTGATGTAATGGGAAAGGGATGTCGGCCCATGGGTTTACCCACGTTTAAGACCATTCTGTAATCTATAAATAGGCAATGTAGATAGTAAGATAAGGGAGAGATAGTAATGTAGTGCATCTATGTGATGTATGAATGAAAGCTTAGTGCTAGTAATTGGATCTATGTGATCGGATGTATCTTAGAGTGCTCTCTGCCTGAGATCAAAGAGCTAAGTGCAGGTTGTTATAGTCTGATGTTGAAGAGCAAGGAAGAAGGATCTGGCAAGCTGCAAAAAACTTTTGTCCTCTGCAAAGTAAGGTTCATTAGAGATATATGTTGTAACTGCTTGAACAAGATAATATAAAGAAGGCTTTGTGGATGTAGCCCCAGGATGGGGGTGAACCATGGTAACTGTGTGTATTATGCTCAGTGCTTTGACCTAATGTGGTTATCTCTTTCTTGGCTAAGTGCTTGATGTGATTAAGTAGATCTAGTTAAGCTCTGTGTTGTTGATGAACGAATGAACATTAGATCTGATATATGAGATGATTAGTGCTTGATCTGTTGAATCTAACCTATATTTCTATGGATAAGTACTAAATCATCCTTAGTATAATTATTTAATGTGATTCTCTATGCCTTCTGCGAAGTATATTAATGAATGTATGTTAAGGAATAACTGATGCTAAGTGCATTGTAAGAAAGATAATCACAGATCTATGTCCCAGCTAAGGTTGCAGACATCTGAGTCCTGCAACCACCCCTACCTCTACCTCGGGTGAGACTTCATATGCTTCGCAGGTGTTGTCGAAAGGGCCAATAGTTAGGGATTTGTTGGTGTTCTCTTGAGTGTTGAACCCTGGGTCCACCCTTGTGCCAACAAATGGTTCCGTTTCCAGGACCTGGAACTGTGATTGCTAGGAACTAAAGAAGAAGAAGCCTTGTGCAAAATAACCTTTGTGCGTAGATCTGTTTCCCTAGTGCGCAGTGTTCTGTTTGACCTATGAAGCTTTGTGCCAAGAAAGAGAGGTCAGATCTGAAGAAAAGAGGTCATATCTGAAGAAAAGAAGTCAGATCTATGAAGAAAGAGGTAAGATCTGGAAGAAAAAGGTAAGATCTGTAATCTTCATGCTTTGATAAAGGTAAGAATAGTTAAAAGTCTTATATCTGGAAGCTTTGTGCTCTATAGAAATAAGATAAGTGAATTTTTTTGTTTGTTTCTAAAGCATGGATATAGGTATGTTTGATAGATTTTGTCCTAGCTTCAAAACTAGGTCATTAATAGATGAAATAAAGTTTGATATGAATAGATATGATAAGTATAGTGATAGATATGTTATACCTATACATTGAAAGAATGTTTGGACTAACAAGTGGATGTAGGATCCTAGAAATTTCTTTTTGTAGGCTAGCCACCATGATCCTAGTGTGTAGTACAGAAGGAGTTGGAGAATATCTAAACAGATGAGAGGATTAACCCTTTGTTATAGTTGCAGACAACTAGGACATATTGCTAAAGAATGCCCTGGGAGAAGACCTAGTTGTCTTTATTGCAAAGCTTTGGACCATGAAGTGTTGGATTTCCCTGGAATGATTGTTAAGATTGAAAGATTGAATCTGAATGAAGAAAACCCTAAGGTAGATCCAGAAATACTAGAAACTCAGAAGGAATCAAAAAATATATTTCTACAGATGAAAGATACCTTGAATGATCACCGAGATGTTAGGCTATCAGAGATCTTCAAAGAAAAGGAGCAAGTAGAAGCAAGAATAGGGGAATTTGACATTGAATGTATTGTTGATGAAGAAACACAAGTGAACATTATGCCAGAAAGAACATGGGAAGCTATAGGAAAGCGTGCCATGATCCCTTCCCTAGGAGGAACAAGTTTCTTCAGAGGAAAGCTAGTAAACCTATGTGGAAGGCTCGCCTGGATACCTATGACTGTTAATGGAAATTCAACAGAGGAAAACTTTGAGATCATTAAATTTGTTGAAGACAACGCCCCATTTACCATGCTCATAGGAAAACCCTGGATTGATAGAGAACAGGCCAGACAAAGAGAAGAAGAGAAAGATTTGGAACAGAAGAAGAAAGAGTTAAAATACTTTATGACCAGAAGGATCACACACTTGATTCAAGAAAATAAGAGAAGATCGTAGATATTTAATAATAGTACCCCCAATGTCGAAGCTAAGAGAACACTTGAGGATCCACAGAAGATCGAGTTACCTATTTTTGATACATAAGAAGTATTATCAAGGAAACCTAAGAAAGATTTTCCACAATGTGAAGTATCTAAGACCACAGAAGATAAACATTAGAATGGTAAAAGCACTACTGAGATGAAACTCACTGGGAAGAAGGATAGGAAGTTAAGAAAGAAAAGGGATAATACTGTAAGGTTATAAGAGGTTCTAGAGGACACTTCACAGCAAGAAGAATTGAAGAATTGGAGCTTCACCGAGATATCAGAACAATGACATGGAGTACTTCGCCATGATGAAGCAATATAGCCATTGGAACCGATATACCCATTTGAACACCACTCCAAACAGATCGAAAAGCAATTATGGGTTACCACTAGACCATTGGATATCACAAGAATGGATAGAATAGAGTTAATGAAGGCCCCAGGTCTATTGCAAGAAGACCATTATTGAGATTTCCTACTTAATCTGTCACACCATGCACCGAGAATACTTTTTTCTAACTAAGAATATGAGCATGAACCCTGATATTTACTTACCCTGATATCATTGCCTTACTATTCACTATCATCTCTGAATTCCTTTTTCACCTGAGCCAGCTGACCCAAGTTTGTATGTCGAACGAGCTCAGCACTACTGAGAAAATTGTTGAATAAGTTCTAATTGATTTAATGGATGAGATAGTCATGTCAGAATGTGGAATGTCTATAGGTGTACAACCATAATCCTCGGGCATATTGCCAGCTTCCCCCTCCACTGCTTGAGAAGGACCATCCCGACCTCCTTTGGAAAGACGATCTAAGCTAGGAAATGACTTCTCCACTATGAACATGATCCCAAGCATCTTGCCTAAATATATCCAACCACTAAGCGGACCAGTGAATCGAGACACTGTACCCAGAGACTTCAATTATGTTGTATTCACTACGTACCTCCCGAAAGGGGTGTGCACAGTTCATGCTGACTAGGAGAAGCTCACCACACTAAAATTCAGTGATTTTAACCTTGGAGATCGCAAGGTATATAGTATGCTAGCCCTGCACAAGTATTTGACTATTACAAAAGGAAAGAACCCCAAGATTGTATCGCAACAGTGGACCCATAACCTTGCGTAGTCAACCCTCCTCAATGTAATGAAGATTCCACATTTTGGGAAGCATCAAGAAGTAAATTCCTGTGTTTGACTGTTGTTGTCCTGCTACCATGAAGGATACCTATGGTTGGACTAGTGCATCACCGTGGATATGATTCTGATCAATTGGATCATTGGGATAAGCATGTTGGGCCCTGACCCACAAGACTTTTACCCTGGAAAGACTGCAGATCGTGCTCTCTCTCAATGAATAAAAGACACATATGGTGATCTGGAGAAAGGCACGCAAGGTTACATGGTAGACTCCATTGAGAATGCAGCCATATTCTTTGGTTTCCAGCTGATCGCAGGCAAGTTAGTCTAAAAAAATAGACCTACACATGTGACCAGATTTGTAGTTGACCTCGCAGGGAAGTGCGCGGAGGGACTACAAATGAACTGGGAAAAATACCTTATAAATTAGCTAGATATTGACTATAGACAAGTGCAAGACCAAGGGTACGAGTTCCACTTTAGATGGTTGCTCATACTCACTGCCTTCATCACGTGGGAACTGCCGGAGGGAGCCACATTTCTGGAGACTGAACCCTACAAACCCTTGTCCGTGAAGTTTTGTACGCTATGGTACTCCAGCAACATGAAACAAAAGTGGCATTCCAATGCCATCTTCCATGCGTACTACATTTAGTTGAGGAATTCCATTCATTCTACACCACACATTACACCCAACACTCTTCATAGGTCTTGACCTTTCATGAAATTTAGCGTAGATCATCACTTCACCTACATCTCAGTGCACGCAGATGAGCACAAACAACAACTCCAGTCATATTACAAGATGACAGAAGATGACCTAGAGGAGATTACCAGGGAATGGTTGGAAGACCACCTTTTTGTAGAAGACCCCACAGAGATGTCCGATGTAGATAGCCCTAAAGCTATGCCAAATACACTAGGACTGTGCAAGACTAGGAAGGATGTGGAAGTTCAAGATATCCACAACACATCCACAAAGACTGCTTCACTCTCATCTACGAAGGGAGGTGATGATGAAGAACTAGGGGGCACAGAAGTTGAACAGAGAAAAGGCAAGGTTACCCCGCCTAAGGACGAGGCAGATCCCTCCAAGAAAAGGAAGATTACCCCACCGAGGCCCTCATCCAAAAAGAAAACTAAGGAAACCCAAACCACTCTTAAGACTATGCTTACCCCAGATTATTTTGACTTCTTAATTGCCGCGCTGAATGATTTTTCATTAGAGCTCGTGGAAAAGAGAGAAGCAAAGCAGGAGGAACTATTCCATTGGATCATGGGAGAATTCAAAGAAGTGCAGCAGGCACTTCAGTCTAGCCAAGGACTTTCAATGACACCATTAACAATGGAAATATCAGGAATAGGTAATAAGCCCATACAGTTATACTAGATCACCGAGAAAGTAGAAGCTCACCTTCAATGAGGTCAAGAAGACATAGCGAAAGCCACCTAGTCTTTAGCGCAAGCACATAGTACACATGAAGAGAAACAGATAAAGGAAGAACAGGAGCAACTTTACTTACAAGTGAAATGGGAGGAGGAAAAATCCCAGTTACAGTAAAGAAAGGACCAGTTTCTAGCAGAGAACTTGAAACACAAGAAAGAGTTCACAAGGCACTGTGCTCTATGACGATCATAGAAGTGAAGATGGAAGATCATCTGCCACAATAGGTGACCCAACTGGAAGCAATAATCCAACAACTTCAATAGTGCATCACAGATATGGAGCTCTGAATCATTCCTGAGACACCCCAAGAGATAAGATATCTACGATAGGTCACTTCTCGAAACGCAGTTGACCGATTAAAAACTTTGGCTTCAGAATGTAGGCAACTAAGCACCAGAAGTGCCCATACCTATGAAACCCTCACAGATAATCTAGAATTGCAGACATTGGATGCATAACTCCATGAAGAAAAGCAACATGAATATGTGCTACAAGCGCAGCTGAAGTCCGTGACCACAGTCAAAATAATGAAGAGGTTCACAGAGAAACACACAACCCAACAACAAGTACACACGCTGCAAAGTAAAGTAATGGACATCTCTCAACGACTGCAACCACTCCAAGAGAAGACATGCCAATTTTTCACTGAACTAGAAAGTCAGGGAGATGAACTCAAATAGGGTGTCATCACTATAGAACAATTCCTCGAAGGACCACTCAATGACACAGTAATCCAGGGATTTACTAAACAAGAGGTTGTCACACTGCAACAGGTCGAAGCCGCTTGAGCCAAGATCAAGGCATTCAAAGTGAAATTGGTCAGACCTGAGTGACTCGGGATGAGTCACTGGTGAGTGTTGGGGGCCTAATGGCCCTTGACCAAGTTTTGAAGAGTACTTGGTCATACTTGACCACTTTTGGGACTGCGACAACTTGCCAAGGAAGGAGAGCAACATGAAGCAGAAAATAAGGAAGCAAGACCTATTTTGGGGTCCATTTTAGGGTTTTGGGTTGATGTAACGGGAAAGGGATGTCGGCCCATGGGTTTACCCAAGTTTAAGCCCATTTTGTAATCTATAAATAGGCAATGTAGATAGTAAGATAAGGGAGAGATAATAATGTAGAGCATCTATGTGATGTATGACTGAAAGCTTAGTGCTAGTAATTGGATCTGTGTGATCAGATGTATCTTAGAGTGCTCTGTGAATGAGATCGAAGAGCTAAGTGAAATTTGTTATAGTATGATGTTGAATACAAAGGAAGAAGGATTTGGCGTGTTGCACAAATCTTCTTTCCTATGCAAAGTAAGGGTCATTAGAGCTCTGTGTTGTAACTGCTTGACCAAGATAATATAAATAAGGCTTTGTGGATGTAGCCCCAGGGTGGGGGTGAACCACGGTAACTGTGTGTATTATGCTATGTGCTTTGACATAATGTGTTTATCTCTTTCTTAGCTAAGTTCTTGATGTGATTAAGTAGATCTATTTAAGCTATGTGTTGTTGATGATTGAATGAACATTAGATCTGATATATGAGATGCTTAGTGCTTGATCTGTTGAATCTAACCTATATTTCTATGGATCAGTACAGAATCATTCTTAGTATAAGTATTTACTACGTTTCTTTGAGCCTTCTATGAATTATATTAATGAATGTATGTTAAGGAATAATTGATGCTAAGTGCGTTGTAAGAAAGATAATCACAGATCTGTGTCCCAGCTAAGGTTGCAGACATTTGAGTCTTGTAGCCACCCCTGCCTCTACCTCGGGTGAGACTTCATATGCTTCACAGGTGTTTTCGAAAGGGCCGGTAGTTAGGGATTTGTTGGTGCTATCTTGAGAATTGAACCCTAGGTCTTCCCTTATGCCAACAACTACCTACCCTACTCTACATGACAATAGAGAAACCAAGTATAATCATAAAACTAGTGAATCCATCCTATCATTTCATGTAAGTAAAAAATCCTACCTCTGTGATTAGTTATGAACCAAAAAAAAAATATATGAAGCACAAAATAACCATGAGTTTTCATAACCATAAGATATATAAACATAAAATCAAACTCATGAGGGTTGGAAGGAGGGGAAAATCCATGCCAGCATGTGTCCCCTCAAGATTTATTTATCCATATTTGAGTAGGTCTATGATAAGATTAAAGCTCACAAGGATAACTTAAAGGGTTCAAAGAATGGAAATCTTGGTTGTCATCACCCCTTGAGGCTTAGGATGGAATGAATAGAAATCTAAAGGATGCTTGATAATTACTCAAGGGAAGGATGAAAATATGGGATGCCAATGTTCTTCTTAAATTCTCCAACCTTTATTTAGATTCTAATAATTGTTTGCTCCATATACAATTTGGGACCAGGAACATGATTCCCAACCATATACTTGATGATATAGCAAGATGAAAAAGAAGAATGTTGTAAAATTTCATCATAAAATTCTTGTTATGGGGAAATCATGGCCTCATATTCATCAAAGTCAAAGCATAAATATAGTTGAAAATCTTATTCGTAGAATAAATCCAAGTGCTCAAAAAAATATGTATCAAACCTTCTAGGAAAAGGATAGAAATCATCATGAGGATGGTGTAATGGGTCACTTCTATATGGTTGAAATGAATCTGTGAACATATCACCTTCATATTTCCAAAAAGTTGAATCAATAATTCTCATAGATATATGATATAAAGTCAACAAATTTACATTCTTAATTCTAGAAACATCATTGACATCATAAATGGGATATCCATCAAAATGAAAACAATCCTTATCCTATATACGTCTTCCAACATGCATAAATTCATCAATACAATCATCATGCTCTTCATTAGGTGAAAGAAAAGTCTCATCCAAATTTCCTTCACTTTCCAAATCATGAAAGGAAACAACATCAAAAACTTGGAAATGAGTACAACTTAGAATATTCTCTTCTTCATGTGCAGGAGGAATGGAAGTTTGGATTACTTCACCTTCATTAAATGGAGGAGAATATACTGAAGTCTCATGTTTATGAGGGCCTTCTTCATGGATTGGGTATTCAACATGGTGTGCTTCATCAAAGTGTTCATCTTCAACAGGTTCATAAGGAAACTCATGTTCTACCTCATGTTCTCGGTGACTTTCCTCATGAATGTGTTCTTTGTCCTTAACATAATAGGGAGTAGGATGAACACTTACAATCACTCCTAGGTTTTTCAAGAAAGAAAAAGGTAACATGAAACAAATTAACCATATAACATTCACCACAATATACCATGAAATACTTAAACTTGAAAAATAAGACTTACTTTAACCAAGTCGAATTGCATGAGAAAACCATAGCTCAAGATCATCCACCAAAAATAAGAGAAATCATCCACATTTATCTTCTAAAAGTATGCATAAGACATATAAATAAAAACAAAGAGAGATAGGGAATTTTTTTTTTGTAGATGAGATCCCACATGGCAAGTCAAGTATGGAAAAACAATAACCCCACACTTGTGTGATTGCATTAACATAAAACTCAATAAATATACAAAGTGACTATTGGTCTTCCCTAATGGGTGACTCTTCCTATCGCCTGTGACTCGTCATATTTACAATAATTTTACAAGTAACAAAATCCCAAGGATTACGTGTCAAGATTCCCCCCTTAATCCATCGGGATGTTTGTGAGTCCAAGTATCATTCTAAAATTTTCAAAATTTTCTCTTCCAAGGGCTTTGGTGAATATGTCTAAAATTTCTCAATTTTGGAACAATGTCTCAAGTGAATAATCTTGGACTCTATATGATATTGAATCAAGTGATACTTTTTGTTGATATGCTTATTTCAATCATGAAATCTGGGATTCTTGTCAAACTTGGTTGTAGAAGTATTGTAAACTAGAAAAGAAGTAGAATTCACTTGTTTATCCTACAAACATTCAAGTATTTTCCTAAGTTGCACAATCTCCTTTGTTATTTCTGTAACTACCACCTATTTCACCTCTATTGTGGAATATGCTAGAACTAACTATTTGTGTGATCTTCAGAAAACAACTATTGATCTAAGACTCATGAGATAGCTTGATGTTTACACTCCATTTTACTTATCCCCAACAATCTATGAATCAAAATATCCAATCAGGTTGAAGTCATCCACCTTAGAGTACCTGATTCCAAAAAAAGGAGTTCCCTTCAAGTATTTTAGAATTGTTTTTGCAACATACCAATGTCCTTCACAAGGATTTTGCATGAACCTAGAAATAATCCCAACAACTAATGAAATGTTTGGTCTAGTGGTAGTAATATAGATAAGACTTCCCACAAGACGTGTGTACTTGTTTTCATCCTCAAATTCATTCCCTTCTTTTGATGTGAGTTTAAAATTATGTTCGATTGGAGTAGAAACATTATTACACTAAACCATTCCAAACTTTTTCAATAGTTCTCCATTGTACTTCTTCTAGGAGATGAATATGTACTTTGGATTTTGAATCACCACAATGCCCAAATAGTAGTGAAGATGTCCCAAATATGTCATCCCAAATAATTTCTTCAAATCTTTCTTTATGGACGCAATGTATCATTCATTGTTCAATATTAGCAACAAATCATCTACACATACTACAAGATATACAGCAATTTTACCAACTTTATTGATAAACAAAGTTGTTTCATCAATACTGTAGTGCTTGAAATTCAATTTCATAAAATGCTTAGTTAGCTTTTCATACTAGGATTGCAGTGCTTGCTTCAAGACATATAAGGGTTTGATTATCTTTCATACTTTTTGTTCTCCCTTCACAACAAAACCTTCTGGAAGAGACATGAAAAAATTATCTTTCAAGTCTACATTCAAGAAATATATCTTCACAACCACTTGATGAATTTTCCATCCATTCTGTGTTGCCATGGAAAATAGAGTACGGATGATAGTTGTAATATCTCCAAGGATGAGCCATGTTGTAATCATGTTTATGAATTGTAAATCATGTATTGTACGCTGGTGAGCCGAGTATTGATAAGCTGGTAGGCTTATGTGTTTATTAGGCTGGGAGCCTAAGTGTTAAGGCCAGGAGCCTGTTTTTGTATATGTAATATGTAGGAAATTAATAAATATTAAACATCGCTACATGAAAACCGACCACAAAGAAAGAGTGATGGGGGACTAATATTCCATAGGGTGGGTAAGGGAAAGGGGGCTGAAAGGTTGGAAAGAGGGGCTAAGCTTAGGAGCTTAAGTCATTGGGAATAATAATTTATTATTATTCCAAAAGCTATGTGAAATGTAGGTTTTTATCCTAAGTTCCTGGAAAGAGGGAAGGGGTGCAAAAGAGAACGCATGATGATGGATCACATGCAACCTCATGGGTGACATGTGTTGGCCCATGCACATGCAATTTAACCCAAGAATTGAGTCATGATGGGGGTTTGTCCTCCATTCTGTCCTGGGTTTCTTGAAACCATGAATTTCGTTTGAGCTATGTATTCCTCATGCAACTTTGAGAACCAAAACCTGTGATGTTCTCTTGAGAAGCCGATACACCCTCTTTTTGAACTTTTGAGTCTGTGTTCGATCTCTACATGGATTTCTTGTCACACATCCTGAAACCGGTGTTACCTAAACCATGTTGTGTCTAAGTGGTTTGTTGTCATTTTCTGGATGTCCACACCCAATTTTCCTGTTGTTTCTATCACTCGTGAGTTAACCAAAAGTTTTTGTTATTGTTGTTATCCAAAATTGCAGGAATTGAGGTTGAAATTGGTTGAAGAACCAATTTTTTAGGCCCATGGTAGAAGAGACGGGTTGTCAGGACTGTGAGAAACTCTCTCCTGGTGAGGGAGTCTGTTGGAAAGTGGTTTTCTCTCAGAGAGAGTCCAACACCAACTACAGAGCTCTGATAATTATTGATCAGGTCTATTGTCGAGGCCCAGAGGGGAGGTGAAACACCAATGGACTATGCTTGTGAAGGTGTATACTCTCGGGTGGAACATGAATGTGGGGAATGAGATTCTATGAGTAGTGGGCGTAAGAAGGCTCCTGGAGAGAATCCTTCTGGTTGCTCTATGCAGTTTTTCTGTAACCTTAGCCGAGTCTAGGATTCCCTTACCTTGGGTCGAGCTTGGTTCCAGCTCAGGGGTGACCCACCAATGAGTGTGAAGAGAAGTTTGGTATAAGGCTAGGAGGTTCGTGGAAGGTATGCACATGGTTGGTGGAGTTACTATAGTTTCAAGGATAAGTATATGCATGTGTTTAATTTAAATAAAATGCATTTCTTTGATACTCGCAATATTATCATGTATTCCATTGCAATGATAATTACTATTAATTCCATTAATTTTGTATGTTAGAAGTAATTATATGTTTACTCTGTTAAGTCATTTAACTTCATTTAAATGCATACTGTATAAGTTTAAGAATGATTCCACGTAGTAGCATTTTTTCGACAGTGGGGTTGATGGCTGGGGGATGTTATAATATTGTATCAGAGCCATGTTTTCAATGTTGAGCCTATATGGGTTGGATAAGTGGTCTTTGGAACCAAGGTTTCGAGTGGAAATGGTGTTCGAAGGAACAGATTTCGAACCTTAGATTGTTTAAGAGTGACAAGGGGTTACATTGGTCATGTTACAAAGCTCAGGAAGAGTAGCGGTAGAATAAAACCACAGACGTAGATCAACTATAAAGAAGAAGATCTGGACCATCAAATCCACTTCTAGACACCGAGGAGAGCGTGCAAAAGAGATCATATCTGGGCCATCAGATCTAAGCGTGTGGACCAACAGCTGTTGGATCTAGGGAATGTGCATAAGGTTTAATCACAAGAGTGTGGATATCGTGATACATGAAGTCCTAACATCATCATGATCGCCCATCAGAAAGGACACGTAGCAGAGATCCATATACGTTGGAGATTTGAAAGGTTAAAATCCGTAACAATCCTAACCGTCCATTGGGAGGGACGCATGGAGAGTGATCAACCTTTCTCTAACTCGTGACTTGAAAAGGTCAAAGGGCAAGTTCGTGAGAATTTGTGAAACACGAATTCAAGATTTGATCACAACCATTGATCAAGGAGAGATTTGGAATGCTAATTTTATAGGAAGAATTTAGACATTTCAGGGATCAGGAGAACGTATGTGGAAATTATTTCGACCTCGCAACACACGAAATTCCGATACGTGAAATCCCGATGAGATCTAAGTCATTAGATCGTGGGGAAATCATGACCGCCAGATTGGGAGCTACAAAATATCAACATTTAGGGAAGCTTTTTGGGAGTTTGATTGTTGGGAGAAGTGAGGTACGCTGAGGTACAAACCTCCAAAAACTAAAACCCTGAAACCCCCAGAATATCTACACCATAGATCTAGGAAAAAGAACTTGATCGTTGGATCAAGAAGAAGAGGATATTGCCATTTCAGGAGTTCGACTGTCAGGAGAAATGGGATGTGCTGACGTACAAACTTCCGAAGCCCAAAATCGCTAGATCCCAAAGAGACGAAGTAGTGAATTGAGATGAAATCACTTGGATGGATGTGGACACAGCGGATGTGTACCACATACCAGTGGGCCCCCAAAGGAAAATAAGATGTAGTTGAGCCGGATGGTGTCACCTGAGGTAATTTGGACCTTTTTAATACCACCAAGTGTCACGTCGTGGTTGGTTACAACTATTTTGTGGGCCCAAAGGCTAGAAAGGTTAGAAGTTCAGAAGTCAGGAGTTGGAGAGGGAAGAAAGTGTGGGAGCCTCCAGGACTAAGATCCAGAAACCTCGAAAATATGAAGTTCTGATTAAAGAACCTTGATATCTAGCACTTGGTCATGATCCATGGTCTCGTGGGTTTGGGAACTGAGGAAAAAGGGGCTATGGACTAAGTTTCCTACAAAGCTGAGCAGAGATCGGAAAATTCAGGAAAAACAAATGTTTTCGTGAATCAAGTGGTTTATGAATGTTGTGGGATTTGTTAAGGAATAATGAACTAACAAATTCTGGTTGTCTGCACATTGTTTTTGCATAAGTTTAGTGAGTGCCAAAACTGAGTATAATTTCCACTGAGTGCAAAAGAAATGGAAGAGACACAAAATTCTTCCAGTTCAAAGAATGAAGGTAAAAGGGTGGATGTTCATTTGGGAGTTGAAGGCTAGAACTCCAATGGGCATGGAGAAGAGATAAATAAGGAAGGAAACATGAGGAATATCATTAAAGGATTGCAAAAATATTCCCAAACTCATCAAGAAGATAGAAGAAACTTCAGGAAAGCTCAGGAAAAAAGAGGTGAATTCAACATAAAGTTGTTAAAGAGTTTGGAGATAATACAAAAGAAGTTGGATAAGGAGAGTGACTCGAGAAGAACAGGGAGTCACCAGACTTCTAATAGAAGAAGGTAAAGGAGTGTTGGTCATCACCATCATCACTCCCAAGGTCACTCCAAGAGAAGGGCACATACTAGTTCAAGCCCATCTCCTACCAGAAAGCACAAGAGATCTGGAGTAGATGAATTGAAGGGAGAGATGAACAAGATTAACAAGATTAAGCATCTTATGTTTGATGGAGAACATCATAAGGATGAATATGTCGAAACATGGTTTCTTGGTATGAGGAAATACTTCCAACTACATAATTATTCCTCTCACGCGGAAGGAAGAATTGTGATGTATCAACTCAAAGGAAAAACATCCATGTGGTGGGATCAACTTGTGCAGGTACAACAAATTAGAGAGAAAGATATCACTTGGAAATAATTCCATAGATACTTCGAGAATAAGTATTTGACTAAGATATATTATGACAGAAATATAAAAGAGTTCTTTGAACTCAAGCTAGGTAGCATGACCATTCATGAGTATGAACGTAGGTTTTTGGAATTACTGAAGTATGTTTCATTCATCAAAGAGGAGACTGTCAATATCCAAAGGTATTTGAGTGGAATACCACCTTCCATTGGGGATAGGATCCAATATGATAACCCTAAGAACATGGAAGAAATGATAAGAAGAGAGAAATGATTATACGAACAACAAAGATAAAATCCTATGTTTCAGAAGGCTTGGGATGACCAAAATAAGTTCAAGAAAGAACAAAGGTAGAAGGGAAACAAACCTTCCTTTTTCAAAAATAGTCCTCAAGGATAGCCATCATTTAGAGAGCCAAGAATGGCTGATGTAGGGGAACAAAGGACAAGACAGATGCCCATTCAATGTTGGGGCTGACATGGAAACCATAAGTACATATATTGTCCCCACAAAAATGGCAAAGTGAGAGTTGTCCATAACGTTCAACAAGATGAAATAGTGGAGGACATGGGTAGTAGAATTCCAAGGATCTATGCAGCCCTAGACAACAACAAAGATGAATTTCAATTTCACATGATTGAAGTGGAAGGTATGATTAACAACCAACCATTTACTATTTTAATTGATTCAGGGGCTAGCCATAGTTATATAGATCCTAGAGTGGTGGAAATTTTTCATTTTTCGAGAAGAAGACATGAAAAGAATTGCTTAGTGCAGCTGGCTACAAGAACCAAGAGCAAAGTCACTGAGTTAGTTAAGTCTTGTCCAGTGGACATGAAGGGGCTAAGAACAAAAGCTGAATTGAATATTATTCCTTTAGGGTCTTACGATTGTCTAATTGGGATGGATTGGTTGGACCAACACCATGCCATATTGGATTGTCGTAACAAGACATTCACCTTCCTGGATGAGGAAGGAAATCAGAAAACAGTCCAAGGAATTCCAAGAGCAGTTGCTATCAGAGAAATCCCAACAATATAGTTGAAGAGGTGCTACAGAAAAGGCTGTCAATTACTTGCAGCCCAGATGGAGGAAACACCTAAGGATAAGGTGTCAAGTATTGGAGATCATGCGGTACTAAAAGAGTTTGAAGATGTATTTCAAGAAGTAATTGGATTACCCCCAAAAAGGGACACTGACTTCTTTGTAAATTTGATGCCTGGAGCAACTCCAGTGTCGAAAGATCCTTATAGAATGAGTACGCTCGAGTTGAAATAACTGCAGTTGCAGATTGAAGAGCTTCTGAAGAAGGGGCATATACACCCAAGTGTGTCACCTTGGGGAGCCCTAGTTCTGTTAGTGAAGAATAAGGACATAACGTTGATATTGTGTATCGATTTCAAGCAATTCAAGAAGGTAACTGTAAAGAACAAATATCCTCAGCCGAGGATTGATGAACTCTTTGATCAGTTGAAGGATGCCAAGATATTTTCGAAGATAGACCCCAGGTCGGGATATCACTAGGTAAGGATAAAGGATGAATACATCAACAAGACCTCCTTTAGAAAAAGGTATGGTCATTACGAGTTTACAGTGGTGTCGTTTGGATTGTTGAATGCACCCATTGGTTTTATGTGCCTAATGAATCATGTATTCAAGGACTATCTAGAAACGTTTGTCATAGTCTTCCTAGATGACATTCTAGTGTATTCCAAGTGGGAGGAAGAGCATGAAAAACATCTAAGGATGGTGTTTCAAGTGCTAAGAGAGCACCAACTATATGCCAAGTTGATAAAATGATCATTTTATTAGGAGCAGATCCATTTCTTGGGGTAGATTATTTCGAAGGATGGGATAGTTGTAGATCCAAAGAAGATTCAGGCCATTAAAGAATGGTCAGCACCAAAGAACGTGACACAATTTATATCCTTCATGGGTTTAACTAGTTATTATAGAAGGTTTATCGCAGGGTTATCGAGGATAGCTCACCCTATCACTTCCTTCCAAAGGAAGGAGAAGAAGTTTTAGTGGAAAATGGATTGTGAGAAAATATTTCAGCAATTGAAGTGACTGTTAACCAGTGCTCCAATATTGAGGATTGCAGATCCAAATGAAGAATTCATGGTATGCACTGATGCGTGCAAAGAAGGTCTGGGAGGAGTCCTAAGTCACAATGGATTTGTAATTTGTTATGAATCCAGAAAGTTGAAAGAACATGAAAGGAACTATGCCACTCATGATTTGGAGTTGGCAACCATTGTACATGCTCTAAAGAAATGGAGACATTACTTCATGGGAAGGAAGTTTGAACTGAGGACATACCATAACGGTCTGAAGTATTTGTTTGATCAACCAACCTTAAATGTTAGACAAAGTAGATGGCTAGAGTTTCTCTGTGAGTATGATTTTGATATCAAGCATATCAAAGGGAAGGAGAATAAAGTGGCTGATGCAGTCAGTAGAAGAGTACATGAATTACATTCTACATCCATTAGCATGTACCAAACTAATATTAAGGGCAGAGTTTTGGAAGATGCAAATGTAGATTTGTAGTACATAGAGCTGGTAGCAAAGCTACAACAAGGTGATATGCCACAAAAAGTGGGAAATTATAAATTGGAAACCGATGGAACACTTCTGTACAAGAACATAATTCATATACCTAATGTCCAGGACTTGAAACATATGATTTTGCATGAAATGCATAATGTGACTTATGCAGGGCACCCTAGATATCAAAAAACTATGGTAGCAGTCAAGAGCCATTACTTTTGGCTAGGTATGAAGAAACAGATTGCATAATACATCACCAGATGTATCTAATGCCAGAAGGTTAAAGCTAAGCATAGGCACCCATCATGGTTACTACAACTTTTACCCATTCCTGAGTGGAAGTGGGAAGTGGGAAGTGGTGACAATAGATTTCATCATGGGATTTCCCAGAATATGCAAGTAGCATGATTCAATTATGGTGCTGGTGGACAAGGTTACGAAAGCTTCCCATTTCATTCTATTAAAGACTGCTCACAAGGCAACGAAGGTTGTTGATATTTTTATGAAGGAAGTGGCATGATTGCATGGAATTCCAAAGACAATTGTGTCTGATAGAGACCCAAAATTTACCTCAAATTTATGGAAGGGGTTGTTCAAAGGATTCAAAATGAATCTGAACTTTAGCACATCTTATCATCCTGAGTTTGATGGATATACAGAGAGGGTGAATAGAGTAATAGAAGATATACTAAGGATGTATGTGATGGACAAACCCTCTAAATGGGAAGACTACCTACACTTGGTATAATTTTCCTACAATAATGGGTATCAAGAATCATTGAAGATGAGCCCATTTGAAGCACTTTATGGCAGAAAGTGAAATACTCCAGTAAGATGGGATAATCCAGCTGACAGAGAAGTAGTTGGGCCAGAGTTTCTCAAGGAAATGGAAGAACAAATACTAAAAATTAAGAAGAATTTAAAGGCTACCCGAGACAGGAAGAAAAATTATGCTGATAAGAACATAACCCACAGAGAGTTTAAGGTGGGTGGTCATGTTTTCTTGAAAGTAAAATCCAATAGAAGTTCCTTGAAGATGGGAAACTGTGCCAAGTTGGCAACCATGTTTTGTGGGCCATTTGAAATCCTAGAAAGGATTGGGACAGTTGCATATATTATTACATTACTTGCATCCATAACTGTACATAATGTGTTTCATGTTTCATTACTTAAGAAATATATACCTAATGCTAATCATGTAATTGATTGGAATGTGATTCAGGTGGAACAAGAAGGTGTCCTACAAGTGCATCATGTGTGCATATTGGAACGAAAAATAAAACAACTGCGGAATCGATCCATAGGGCTTGTAAAGGTCCAATGGACCTGGTATGGTCCTAAGGACATGACATGTGATAATGAGGATGCTATGCAGACAGAATAGCCACATATTTTTTAATATTTTGGAAATATTGTTGATACTATGTAAATTTGCACTGGGGACAATGCAAAAATAAGGGGAGGGTATTGTAATATACGAGCCCTATTGTAATCATGTTTATGAATTGTAAATCATCTATTGTAGGCTGGTGAGATGAGTATTGATAAACTGGTAAGCTTATGTGTTTATTAGGCCAGGAGCCTAAGTGTTAAGGCTAGGAGCCTATTTTTGTATATGTAATATGAAGAACATTAATAAATATTAAACATCATTGCATATAGACCGACCATGAAGAAAGAGTGATGGGGGAATAAGCTTCCACATGGTGGGTAAGGGAAAAGGGGATAAAAGGTTGGAAAGAGGGGCTAAGCTTAGCTGCTTAATTCCTTGGGAATAATAATTTATTATTATTCCAAAAGATATGTGAAATTTAGGTTTTTATCCTAAGTTCCTGGAAAGAGGGAAGGGGTGCAAAAGGGAATGCACGGTGATGGAGTGCATGCAGCCTCATGGGAGACATGTATCGACCCAAGAACATGCAATTTAACCCAATAATTGAGACGTGATGGGGGTTCATCCTCCCTTCTTCCATGAGCTATCTGAAACCATGAATTTCATCTGAGCTTTGTATGCCTCACGCAAATGTGAGAACCAAAACCTTTGATGTTCTCTTGAGAAGTCGATACACCCTCTATTTGAACTATTGAGTTTACGTTCGACCTCTGCGTGGATTGCTTGCCACGCATCCTAAAACCGGTGTTACCTGAACCGTGTTGTGTCTTAGTGGTTTGTTGTCATTTTCTTGACGTCCATACCCAATTTTCCTATTGTTGTTGTCACCCGTGAGTTAACCAAAAGATGTTGTTGTTGTTGTTATCCTAAACTTGAGGGAATTTAGTTAGAAACTGGTTGAAGAACTGGGTTGTCAGTCCTGTGGTAGAAGAGAGAGGTTGTCAGGCCTATGAGAAACTCTCTCCAGGTGAGGGAATCTGCTGGGAAGTAGTTTTCTCCCAGAGAGAGTCCAGCACTAGCTACGGATTTCTGAGAATTCCTGATCCAACCTATTGTCGAGGCCCATAGGGGAGGTGAAGCACTGATAGAATTTTATTGTGAAGGTGTATACTCCTGGGCAGAACATGCATGTGGGGAATGAGATTCTATGAGTAGTGGGCATAAGAAGGCTCTTGGAGAGAATCCTTTCGGTTGCTATGTGAAGTTTTCTTGTAGCCTTAGCCTAGTCTAGGATTCCCTTTCTCTGGGTGGAGCTTGGTCCTAGCTCAGGGGTGACCCACGGTTGAGCGTGAAGAGAAGTGTGGTCTAAGGCCGAGAGGTGCGTGGAAGGTCTGCACGTGGTTGGTGGAGTTAATACAGTTTCAAATATAAGTATATGCATGTGTTTAATTTCAATAAAATGCATTTATGTGATACTCACAATATTATTATGTATTCCATTGCAATGATAATTACTGTTAATTCCATTAATTCAGTATGTTAGTAGTAATTATATGTTTACTCTATTAAGTCATTTAGCTTCATTTAAATTCATACTATATAAGTTTAAGAATGATTCTGTGTAGTATCATTTTCCCAGTAGTGGGGTTGATAGCCGGGGGATGTTACAGTAGCACATTTTTTTATGGGGGAAAAAGTCTCCTCATAATGAAAACCTTATTTATGTTAATATCCTTTTTCCACAAGCCTTTCTTTGTTCTTGTCAAGTGAGCCATCTGATTTTTGCTTGTTCTTGAATACCCACTTGTAGTTGATTGGTTTGGTTTCGAATGGAGGTTCCATCAACTTGCATGTTCCATTCTTAATGAGAGAATCATACTCCTTCTGCGTGGATTATTTCCACTCATCATGAGAAGTGGCTTATTCAAAGGAATTTGGTGCAAAGTTTGTAGATAAATTCAAATGAAAATCATATGAAACATCCATATCATCTACATAAACTGAGTTTGAATTATCTACATAACCTCCATCTTGTCTTGAGAAAATTTTGGTTCCTGTCTTTCCAACCTCATCAGGATGAACACTTTGAAGTTTTTTTATGATCAATTTTGGTAGACCTTTATGAGATGGTCCAAGTTGCTTAGTTGATTGAGATGGTGTTGAATTCTCATCAAGACTCAACTTTTCAATCCTTTTGATCTGAAAATCTAAATGAACTTTCGATTATGATGAAGTGGCTGAAACTTCTTCATTAGGGGAAGATGGTGCTTCAAAAGAAAAAGGATATTCCATAGATTGACCCAATATAGGTATCCCCCCTTCAATATTTGGGATCTCGTTATGAAATTCATGATATCTCTTTACATGAGTGAATCTATCCATATGATCAAGCTTCTGCTCAAGAATTTTTTCATTCTTGTAGGATTAAAGAAATATTACATCTCTGGGAAGAATGAATTTCTTGTTTTCCTCATCGTAAAGATGATATCCTTTGGTGGTATTTGAGTACCCCAAGAAAATGCACTTTCGACTCCTTGCTTCAAAATTGCTTCTTTGTTCCTTAGGAATCAAGGCATAACAAGTGGAAGCAAATACTATGAGATGCCTCATTGAAGGAATGCATCCATACCACATTTCATAAGGATTCTTGTTGTGGCTCTCTCATATCACTTGGACCTTAAGCCAAGTGACCAAGGGTGGAATTAAAGCCAAATTTTCCCAATTTGATCACAATATAAAGCATTCAAGGATCTGAAATTCCACCTCTGCTTATCACCAATAATCACTTTTATATACCTATAAAAACCATTTGATATTGAGACAGATGCCTTAATTATGATATCGGTGAATTTCTCGCTCAACATGGACATTTGGTGGCATATCACACCGAGACACTTTCTAATGCTATTTGTAGGTATCACAGCTATGGAAAGGATATTTACTCCATTATGTAGGCCTAAAAATCAAAGCATTGTATTTGGGAAAGGAAATGATCATCCATATTTATCACAAGCCCTTGTAGTTCATACAAACACAAAGAAAATTACAAAAAAACTACCATAATAAGTGGTCCATGTACTTGAAATGATTCCACTTTAACATTAAGTAGAAGAAGGGAAGCAAAAACCATGTTCGATATTTCCTCATATGGCCAATTTTTGCATTCCTTCAAGCGAGCATGCAAATCTGATTTGGGAGGGACATTACAATCTTGTGGAAGGGAAATTCAATGTGGATAAGATAGTAGCAATAATTCATAAGTATTTCTATTGGTTAAGGATCCAATATGATGTCAACATGTATATTAGATCATTCTCTTCATATCATTGCTAAAAATTCCATTAAGAAGTAGGGGATGCACACTCCTATACCTACCCTAGAAAATCCCTAGGAGTCGGTTTCCATAGATTACATGTTAGGTTTTTACTACACCAATCATGGTAATGAATGCATATTTGTGGTTGTTGATTGACTCTCTAAGATGACCATTTTGTCACTATGCAATAATTGTATCACAACATAAACCATTGCTAAGTTGTTCTCTGAATGTGTTTCAGTTAATTTTGGCCTACTACAAACCATCATTTTAGACATGGATAGTAGGTTCCTCAGTAATCTCTAGTATATCCCATGGTCTTTGATGGACACCAACCTGACCAAATCGACTTCCTTCCATCCCAAAAAAAATGGGAAAACATAGGTGGTCAACATAATGATTATGCTTATCCTGCACATGTACACCTCCAAGCATCCATGTATATGGGAGGAGAGAATTCCATATGTTAAACATAGCTACAATAGATCCCTCTACAACTCTATTATCCATATTACTTTTTATATTTGCTTAGGGTTCCAACCATTGGCCCCCATCGATGTAGATCTACCCACTACATCTACATAGGGAGAGTCATCCCATGCTTAGACTGAGGAAGATAAAGAAACAAAATTTATTGAACATATCTAGCACATGCACCAATAGTTTCATGATATCCTATAGAAAACCAGTTCCTTGTACAATAAATGACATGACTAGCATCGGGTTTCACACAAATTTAAGGTTGGTGATAATGCGTGGTTTAATTTGAAAAACAAACACCTCAGAGGCTGCCACAAGAAGCACATTCCAATCAAATATGGACCTTACACCATCACAAAGGTTATGGGTGATAATTATTTTGAAATGAGTATTCCCCCTTTTCTTGGCTTTCACTTAGTATTTAATGTGGAGCTGGTTCGACCATATTTTCCACCTCTATTGGAAACCTCAAATGTTCCTCTTAGGGTTTAGTAATTTATGTTAAAATTCCATTTCAACCTCTTTTAATAATCATCTTGTGAAAGAGTGTAACTCACACCTCTCCCTTTAGAGATAAGCTACGATGATTCTAGCTAGTTTGTATTGCTTTGCATTTCATAGTATTTTACTATTTCATTTATTAATAGAATTTGGTTCTCATTGCATTACTGTGCTCTCTGCAAAATTTCCCTCCATGCATTTCCATTCATATTCCCTCCTTTCATTTCATTCTCTATAAAATCCAAATCAAAAGAAGGAACTAATTGGTATATTAAATCAAAGGATTAATACCTAGAGGACTTGGAGAAGAAAGTATGATCAACAAAGATTTAATATTTCACTACCAACCAAATCCATGAAGGAGTATGATACTAGAGTATTCAAAGACTAAATTTTATCAATGTGGAGGAAAAGGACACAAGTCCTACTAGTGTTCAAAAATGAAAAATCAACCCAAGGGATTAGTGAACCATTTGGGGCTTTAGGAGGGAGATGTAGTCAAGGGAAGAGTATTTGCAACAATTAATAACTAGTGAGTAGAGTAATGGGATTTAGCTATTCAATTAAGAGTATGATTTCCAACCTACTTTCTATTTTCTTAATTGAAATAGGAAGTACCCACAATTTTATAACCCCCATAGTGGTGGCTAAGTGTAAGCTAAGCACCAAAAAGTTGTAGGATCCTTGAAAGGTATAGATGGAAAACAATGCTACAAAGTGGATCAATCAAGAAATGATTGATGTATAATAGTTTTAGTAGGTTGCAATAGTGAAGTGTGTTTTCATGAATTAGCTTTAGGATATTACGATGGAATAATAGGTTAATATTGGTTGGAATTCCACAATGCTAAAGTTGATTGTTATGAAAATCAATTCGAATGTGTGGAAAATGAGGGAATGAATAGGACTGTCCAAGAAGAGAGGACTCCCGTAATAATAAGTTAGATATCATTAATGTAGGACAAGAACAATGTGTCAAAAACATCTAAATGACATCTCATCCACATCATCAAAGATGAAAAAGAAGCAAGCAGGAAATAAAGATGATCACCCATAATTGAGAAATGTTTTGATGTGTTTCCAAAAGAGCTTCCAAGGCTACTACCGACTAGAGAATTAAATTATGAGATAGATATGATTCTTGGATCCACTCCTATATCAAATGAACCTTTCTAATTGGGAACCAATGAATTGGGAGAACTTAATATGGAACTACAAGAATTCTTGGAGAAAGGATTCATAAGACTAAGTGGCTCACTTTGGGGAGCATCCGTGTTATTTGTCAAGAAGGAGGATGGGATATTAAGGATGTGCATTGAATATAGAATGTTGAATAACATGAAAATAAATAATATATATCCTCTACACTAGATATATGGCCTCTTTGGCTAGCTCAAAGATGGAATTTTTTTTTCTAAGTTGGATTTAAGATCAAGCAACCACTAGATTAGAGTTGATGAAGTTGATATACCAAATATTACCTTTAGAAATTGGTATGGACATTATGAGTTCCTATTCCTACTCTTTGGATTGAAAAATTCCCTAGATGTATTCATGATATTTATGAATGATGTATTCTAGAAGTATCTTGACAAATTTGTGTTGGTAGTTTTAGAGGACATCTTGGTTTATTCAAAGAATGAGGAGAAACATCAGTAGCACCTTTGGCTAGTGCTATATAAGTTGAAAGAGAATCAGTTATATGATAAGTTAAGTAAGTGTGAATTATTCAAGAAAGAGATTCAGTATCTCAGACACATGATATCAAAATAATGGCTAAGGGTGGACCCTAAGAATATAGAATCCATCTCAATTTATCCAACACCAAAGAATGCAATAGAGGTAAGGATTTTTTGGGGGATTGACAGGTTATTACTAAAGATTCAAGAAGAATTTCTCAAAGATATCAAAATCTTTATTAAATCTGTAGGGTGAAGGAGTCAAGATTCTTTAGAAAACCCTTCATGAGGAAATGTTTCAAGAGTTAAAGAAATTCCTCATGTCTACCACAATATTAATACTTCCTAGTATTTTGACAAGGAATGTTTTGGTATGCACTGATGCAAGCCTAGGAAGGTATCAGGGGTGTGCTCATGTAGGAAGGAATAATAGTAAGTTATGAGTCAATAAATTTGAACATCCATGAGTAAAAGTACATGACCCATGATATGGAACTACTCTCAATAGTACATGCTTTGAAGGCATGGTGGTGTTACTTAATCACCAAGACATTTCAATGAAGTATTTGAACATATCATGAAGCTTGAAGTATTTTCACACTTAACCGTAGGTGAATGCTAGGAAATGACATTGGGTAGAATTCCTGAGTAGTTATGATTATGATATTCTACATGTAAAAGGAAAAGAGAATCTAGTGGTTGATCCTTTGAACAAGAAAAGGAATATAGGTGCAATATCCCAAGCCCAATTAGACTCAAGAGAAATTATCAACATGTGATTAGAGGAATACAAATGGTATAAATAAGTATATAAAAAATTACTACAAAGAAAGGACTAAACAAAAAATGAGTTAAGAAGTATGATGATTACCAGATGGATTAATATGGGGTGTTTCTTTAGAGGGACATAATGTTGATATTGAGAGGGGGGTGAATCAATATCAACTATAATTTTAAAACATTTTCAACTTATACTTAAACCATTCAATTATATCCAATGAGAAATGAACAATAGTATAAGAGTTACACCAATACACCACAATACACCATGCACAATATATGAAAAATAATCAATAGTTATTATTGAAGGGAAGTAATGACTTTCAAAGGTAGATACAACTTCCAAATATAAAGGGAGGGATAAAAATCCAAGAGGAAGATACAATCCTCCAATATCAAGAGAGGGTTTACCTCTCCATCCTTGTCCCTTCCTTCCACCCAAGAATATATGAGAGATAATAAAACTTTACATTAAATCATCACCATCAACCAACCATCACATAGATCCTGATAATGCTTCTAGAGACTTCTTCAACTTCTATAATTATTCAATTCTTGGAATAATATGATCCTATAGATAATATTACTCAATTTATTCTCTGAAAATCCTCCAAGTTTCACTCCTTGAATCCTCCCTAAAAAGAAGTTATAGAAAGAATGGTAGACTTGATTCAATTTTGGTTTATTCAGGAGAGTGAACTTGTATAGAATTCCCCGTGCTCAATATTTAATATCGTGTTTTGAAACTCACACACAAGAAACTAAAGTATGTACTCGTTTCAATGAAATTTGTCCCACTTCATTTGGATTCTCTATGAAGATGTTATGACTGTTTTACCCAGAACACCTTTTTATTGACTAGCTTCAGGACTGGTCAAAAACCTAATCTTCCACAGAGTGTATCTCCGTAATTATAGTGAATAAAGAGCTTAAAATTTTAACACAGGTACCTTGATATGTATTCTCAATACCATAGCAATTTCAATATATGAATCGTTCTGAAAATAAAGTTATAGCGAAAATGGTAAGATGACCTGTAAATAACATACCTTAGAACACATCACAAAAAGACTTCATCCTCCCTTGAAATCCGACCTTATTTACTTATGATTTCCTATGAAATTCGACTTTTGTATCAAATGAATGTATAATGATATGTATTTATACCATTTATGTCACTTCATTTTAACATTAGGGAGGACTTGACACTTTCTTATTTTGTAATTCTTTTCTTTAATTATCTTCAAGGCCTACACATACTTCCTTCTTCAATTCACTTTTTCATCTTCAAAAATTCATTTCTCCTCAACCATGAGGATTCACGTGACATGCCACCTACCACCGAAAATAAAATGTTGTCTATTATCCATCCATGGTTTTTTTTTCTGCATGTACATTGTCCTTCATGTCCAAATACCTTCATCAATCTTGCAGTCCAAAACCAATGACTAGAGTTGACATAAATGATAACAATCAATCTTCCAAAAATCCCCCCTTTGGCATTGATGGCAACACTCATGCTCCACATATCATCATGATCCAAATTTATCTCCCCCTTTGACATCAATGGAAAAGGGTAGGGCTTCTCCCCCTGAGTTTAATGGAAAAAGGTAAATCGCTTCTTTGGGGCTTCTCCCCCTGAACATGTGGCACTCAATAATACTTCATCCTTATTTTTGGTCTTGGGGAATTTTTCTTCCTTGGAATCCTTTTAAAAAAAAATTCTATTTCTTCATCAAGGTCGTTATCCTTGTCTTTTGTATTCTTTATGGCTATAAAGGATGCTTCATTGTTTGGTTGGTCACTTTCTGTACTTGTTCTCATTTCATATTCTATAAGAGACCCATGTAATTCATCCATTGACATTTTGGTCAAGCCCCTAGTTTCTTCAATGGCAGAGACCTTAGCATCATACTTCAAGAGAAGTGATCTCAACACTTTTTTTTCAAACCAAGGATTCATCAATATCTTCACCTAATCTTCTGATAGCATTAACAACTTCATCAACTCTAAGAAAATATGTTGCAATATCTTCCTTTTCATTCATCTTCAAATTTTCAAATTATGCTCTATGTCGTTGAAGCTTGACCTGCTTAACTTTTGGATCATCTTCATAGATACTCTTGAGTTTGTCCCATACCTCCTTAGCAGTTGTGCAACCCATCACTTTGCTAGCAATGGTTGGTGCCAATGCTCCTAGAATAACATGTTTGGCTTTTGAATTACAGCTCATAAGCTTCTTCTCATTTGGATCGATTGGAGCATTATTTGGGATTACATAGCCATTCACAACTGAGTACCAAATGTCTACTCCCAAAGTTGCTAGGTAATTTTTCACTCTATCACTCTAGTATGCATAATTTCTTCCATCAAATATTTGAATCCTATTTGAAATGTGTTCATGGTCATCCATCTTTGCTCAGGATTTTCCTTCCAGTGGTTAAATTGTTCTGAAGGAAACCTGTCTATGATACCATTCAATTATATCCATTGAGAAATGAACAATAGTATAAGAGTTACATCAATACACCACAATACACCATGCACAATATATGAAAAATAATCAATAGTTATTGTTCAAGGGAAGTAATGAATTCCAAAGGTAGCTACAACTGCCAAATATAAAGGGAGGGATAAACATCTAAGAGGAAGATAAAATCCTCCAATATCAAGACAGGTTCGACCTCTCCATCCTTTCCCCTTCCTTCCACCCAAGAATATATGAGAGATAATAAAACTTTACATTAAATCATCTCCATCAACCAACCATCACATAGAGCCTGATAATGCTTCCTGAGACTTCTTCAACTTCTGTAATTATTCAATTCTTGGAATACTATGATCCTATAGATAATATTAATCAATGTATTCTCTGAAACTCCTCCAAGTTTCACTCCTTGAATCCTCCCCAAAAATAAGTTATAGAAAGAATGGTAGACTTTATTCAATTATGGTTTATTCAGGAGAGTGAACTTGTATAGAATGCCCCATGCTCAATATTTAACATCAGATTCTGAAACTCACACACACAAAAATTAAGTTAGTACTCTTTCCAATAATATTTGGTCCCACTTCATTTGGATTCTCTATGGATACATTATGACTATTTTACACGGAACACCTATTTATTGACTAGCTTCTGGACTGGAAAAAAACGCTATCTTCCACATAGATTATATCCATAATTATAGAGAATCAAGAGATGAAAATTTTACCACATGTACCTTGATATGCATTCTCAATACCATAGCAATTTCAATATCTGAATCGTTCTAGAAAAAAAGTTTTAGTGAAAAATGGTAATATGACCTGCAAATAACATACCTTAGAACACATCACCAAAAGACTTCATCCTCCCTTGAAATCCAACCTTCTTTACTTATGATTTCCTCTGAAATTTGACTTCTGTATCAAATGAATGTATAATGATATGTATTTATACCATTTATGTCACTTCCTTTTAACATTAGGGCCGAACTGGCACTTTCTTATTTTGTAATTCTTTTCTTTAATTATCTTCAGGGCCTACATGTACTTCCTTATTATATTCACTTTGTCATCTTCAAAAATTCATTTCTCCTCAACCATGAGGATCCACGTGACATGCCACCTACCACCGGAAACAAAATGATGTATACTATCCATCCATGGTTTTTTTTTCATGTAAATTGTCCTTCATGTCCAAATACCTTCATCAATCTTGCGGTCCAAGACCAATGACTAGGGTTGACATCAATGACAACAACCAATCTTCCAACACATAATTTGTGTGCTAGACCACAAGGATATGAAAAGGCTAGTATTT
>ML785663.1:133399-166854 GCA_009831015.1 Picea engelmannii | reverse complement strand
ATATATTTTACAACAATAATGTATCTCTAAGAGTCTACATTTATTTATCAAATATTCTAGATTATTAATTTAATATTCTAAATTAATAATCTTTTTATTCTAACTTTATAAACTATGATAATTGTATTTTGGATTATCTAACACAATGGATTAGGGGACAAAAAGAAATCAATTGATGTGCATAACTATAATCCCTCACTTGGATTGATGTGCATAACTATAATCCCTCACTTGGTTTCTTGATTTAAAAAATTAATGGCGGAGAGGGTTTATAACAAATACACTACTTAATGAAAAATTAAAAGGTCGCCCCTACTAAAGATTATCCAAAAATACACCTAATATATTGATGTAAAGTGCATAATTTTTTATATTGAAGGTAAATAACACAAAATGGATATAAGAGGGAGGAAACTAGTTACCCTTTCCCTTTCCAATAAGGTACATGTACCTTTGTTTGGCCCTTGATTTGTCTTTGTCATCCATGCACCTATAAACGAACTTCCAATATAGTGCCTAGAACAAATATCCACACACAAAAAAATGTACCAATATTACAACATAGCTTAAACAAAGTAAAGACAACTTGTATTCCAATAGCTTATATCTTCTTTCATTACACCAAGAATTCCCAAGTTTCAAATGGAGAGAGAAAACCCTTATATAGGTTTGAGCTCCATCTTCCTCATACAATAAAATAGTATTTTTTTTCCTCCAAAAATTACAATACACTAGTAATCTCAACTACCTTCTTACTAAAAGTAGAAATAAGTTTGTTGCGATCCTCATATTACTCCAATAAAATATTTCTAGGAAACAAATAAATTGTTATTCTCGCCTAACTAACTCAAATAGCCAAGTCAACAATGAATAAAAAAGGATTTAGTTACAACAAAATTATAAAAATACATCTAAAAGATAAGGGTTCCTTCTTTGTTTGAGGATAAACCAAGTATATGCTCTAAAATAGCAAAATGAAAAGTGCACTCTCCTAGATGATGTGTCCAAGTGCAAGATAGACATGAAATAATGTAGACTACTTTATCCTTGTGTAGATGTCCAAGTAATCAACCTTATACATATGCATGTAATGTATAATAGATCACTCCATGAGTAGAAAGACTCAAAATGTGTCAAAGTGGAAATTCATGCATGATCCCAAGATATAAGTAGTGGTGAAGGACCAAAGAGACACTCAATTGTTGTAAGTGCCCTCATCAATATGAAATAGAAAGGTGTGTAAGTATACCTCATCCATATGCATGTGATATCACCATCCCAAGGTGGAAATCCTCCAACTATGTGGGAACCCCAATGAAATAATATAGGAACATGTACATCAATATACCCTCATGTGAATATATGCCTCAAGAGGTGGAGCACACAACTGGAACATGCCAAGTCATCAAGTCCAAAATCCAAAGTGTAACCAACCTCAATGATTAATGTGCAGGTAAACTCCTCCAAGTGGAACATGTGGCTCCAATAGTGTATGCAATCACCATATATCAAGCTAGGTGAGGTGGATCTCAAGGTAGAAGTTTTATCATCTTCAAACAGAAACCATATATCAAGTGCCATGTTATTGATAATTCCCACATGTGTACAAAAAACACCATCCATAACCCAAATCCATGAGAAATGCTTCCACATGTGTGCAATAAAAGGGGTGGCATATGATGATGTGTTGTAATTTAAACATAAAGTGAAACATTAATATTGAAATAGAACCAAGTAGCCATGTGCTCAAGTGATGGATTCAAGTGTAACAAGGAGTGTGTTTTTCCCTCTAATTGAACCTTAGGAGCCCAAAAAACCATGATGGAGAGGAGAACACCACTAGAGAATGTGTCTATCTCATATAATGTGACCTCAAGACCTTAATAGACACCATAAATTCAAGGGTATTGTCACCAAGAGTGCAACATAACCCATCCTCCTCTAAAAGGGTGAAAACCACTAAATATTGTGCCAAGGTGTTAAAAACATATCATGAAGAAGGTATAAAAAAAAAAACAAGTGTCTATCATATCAAACATCATCCTAGGACAATTATAGAAACTTGAAACTCCAAGTATCCCTCACCAAGAAGTGTGATATCATCTATCACCATGACCAAGTTGCAAACCGCTTGTATTCTAAGACAAATACTAGAAGTACAAGGAATATTAGGGTGGTCATCGATGTTAAATTTCTAATACACCAAGAATGACCATAGGAACATAATAGACACAACATATAATAAGGAACTGTTACCAAGACTCCTAAATCAACAACCATGCCAAAATGTTTCCTTGAAACCCTAGGTTACTGGAAAATGTGCCAAGGAGGTGAGTGCTCTACCAAATTAACTTTCTACTTGATCAAGTATTACTGTAGAATCCCAAACACTTTAAATTCTTGTGGGATCCATCATAGGTCCATATCTTAGCACACCATTTTTAAACCATAGGAAATCCCCCATCGTGCTTCAAAGTACAATAAAATAATTAGTGATATAAAAAAAGAGTTGTCTAGCATACTATACATCATCATGGAAGTATAATAGACACCAAAAAATACTAGAGTTATCCTCCAAAAGAGCTCCATGTCAATACCTCATCACAAACCCTAGGTGCTTTGAAAAATGGTCAAGTAGATGGGTGCTCCACAAGGTAAGTTGTATATCTCAATAAATATCATCATAGCTATGAAATAGACATATAAAGTACACTAATTGTGCTTTAGAATATCCATGTAGCATGTCATCATGAAAACACTAGTCAATTCCGACAGGGTGCTCCAAAATGCACTAAGGAGGCACAAATGCTCTATCATATTGCTTTTCTATCTTGTCAATAATAATAAATAAAGTATAATATATTCATAAAATACTAGAGTGATATATCATAAGAGATATATCCCACACCATGAAGAAAATATTATACAACTATGTAAGGTAAATCCCCTTGAAGTAAGGTATTAACACCAATACCAAGCTGATATAATTCCATGAAGATAACCAACATCTTAATTGTTATAGAAAGATTTGCCTCACACCATGCAACTTGCTCAAAAATCCTTTTCCATTTCCCTATGCAAAATTGAATTCCCCTTTTTCACTTCCTAGAGCTAAAAATAATATTTTTCCACATATACGTGCCCTAACAACTATACAACATGCGTATATGCAGGATGCACCATTATAGCCCCCGTACATTAAGGTTTGTGCCCAAAATAAAAAAATGTTGTCGAGTTTCCATGTCACGTCGTGAGATCCATGATCCTTGACCTTCCATATGCTAGAAACATTCTGAATCAACCCTTAAGTTCCATTTGAAGGCTATAAATGGGCCATATCGAAGTTGTGGAAGAGAGAGAAGAATTCAACTTTTGAAAGCAAAGTTACTTGGGAGAAATTATTCACTTCATATTGAGTCTGCATCCCTTTTTCCTTGTAAGTCTAAACACATTGTTTAACCCCCATGATCTTCCATTTTTTATGGAGAACCTCATTGTATCCCTTATATGAGATTGCCTTTGGTGGAGGATTGAAGTGGTGGAGGCCCAACTGGAAGGGACTTAGTGTAATGTACCTCAAATTTTCCATAATTTTTTTTTTCTATGGGACATTAATCTCTAATTTCATTTATATTCGTTGGTAAAAGAAATAAATATTCATTCTTGTTATAAATCTCAGTGAGGTAACTTAAGTTCTCCTCATCACGTGATGTCATTCCTACATTAGTCTAACTTACTTTGGGTAGAATAATTATAAGGATAAATCACCAAAGGTTCTAGAAATTTCATTTGGTCTCAAACCCACTCCTCTACGTACATTTATATATCTATATAGTATATTTTAGAATTAGGACTTGTAGTCCTAACCTCTCCCTAGACATGAGGTTTCTATGTTTGGGCACAAGTCTAAATAATTTTTCCTTGAAATATAATGCACTTACCGTATAAAAATCATGGGGTCAGGACTATACCCCTCGGCTGAAAATATGTGGCCTAGCAATAGGTGCTTAGCATCATTGTATAGTTAGGTTGTTAAATGGGTTCCTTTATGAATTAATCATGGTTAGTGATGTGATATCACAGTCCATTCACCTAAAGGTGTTCGGGTAACGAGCTCTCATGCTAATCCTCATTAACTCCAACTTAACTAGAATAAGTCCCAGCAAAGTATTTACTGAAACAAAATGTTAACTGTAAGGAAACAGTTAGAAAGAACGTATCCCCATCTAGTCATGTCACGAAGGGATTAAGTTAACCACACATTTTTTATTGACATGGGAAGAATGGTGTATTTGTCAGGATGAGTTAAATCTCTGCACTTAGCCATTAATGGTGGTCCTATGTGTATGAGTTTCGATGGATTTCCCCGATCCTTCCTCCAATCTAATGGTGCCAAATCGGCCCCATCACATGGCCCGACCAACCTTTGTACCTTTAGTATTAAATCGACATCCTAAGGGCTTCTCTTAGGTTTAAACAAATTTTCCTTTTTTTCATTGTGAGACCCTCTGAATGGCTCTTCGTATCATTTTCTTAGCAGGGGAGACTGTCGACATAGAGGTCACTACCCGGTGGGATAGGCAACATAGTTCGTCTTCCCTTGTAAGTCTTTTATTTCATAAGTAATGGATTTATGGTTGGTACCAACACTAATGATGGGACCCTATTGATGCGAGTACAACCATCAGGAATACTTGGAACATTCTCCCCTTGGCTTGGGACACTTATTCAACCAAAATGCGACAAGGGAAGGATGCCATACTCCAATCATGAGTTAAGTATTATTTCAGAATTATGTTTTCCTTCATTCACCATTCTGTTGAAAGTTTTTGTTATMTTTATTTTCGTATGTTTTACTAATGGTTATAATGACTAATTCTTGTAGAGGTATCGACCCCACAAGGTTTCGGAGGCCGGTCCCTATCATTCGTGCGAAAGGTATTCAGGTTCCATACRCAGTACCTCTCAGACTTAGCTTTTCCAATTTCTAGAAATGAGGACCAAGGCTCTGTCCAATTTTATCATTTATAATGAAATGTTGTCCCAATTTCCTGTATCGGTTGGTTAAGGGTAAACCCTATTTTATGTTGATACTTCAATGTTGGAAATAGAATTCAATACTTGCGCAAGGTTGGACACACTTGGATTTTTGGATCTGATTGGATTTGTATTGTAAACTTTAAAGGGGTTTAATACCTAGAATTCCTTCTCTTGTTTTTATGTGAAGTTGAAATACCAGGGTAGCGAATTTAAATTCCATCTACATAATTTTATGGTTCTTTATAACACCTAGACTATTTATAAGAAGGGATGCCAACCTATACGTTTCCAGAAAATAAGCTTATGTTTTGTTACTTCTGTAATGTTATACTCAGAACGCTTTACTTGTACTATCGCTTCCTTTATTCGATATCATTTGAATGATTTATTCCTCGTTAATACAATTATCGTATTTCAAGTTTATCCAACTGTGAATGTTCATGAAAAAAAAGGGTTTTCATACTTCTATTTGTTGAGTTCATAATATTTCTTTTTCCTTTCAGAATCTTGTTTGTATTAAAGGGTTCAATCTGTTTCCTTGAATTTCTGTTTACCTTTCCATAATTCTTATTACTAGTTATACTATCATTTTCCATTATATTTTCCATGCATTGGTAGTATAGCAGTGTTATTAATCTCCATAACTTAGTACATCAATAACCGAGTATAAAGGATTCCTTCAAAATTGTTTCTACACTTATGAAATTACCGGATCTCTATGGTCCAAAAGGAAAAATGGTCTGACATGGTTTCTACTAGAAGTGTGTTGTTGTATTCACAACTTTCCAGTTCCACTCATAATTAATATATGTATATAACTATATACAGGAAGTCTTATTCAAAGTATAATATTAACATTGGTAGAGGTTTATCCTACGCCTGTCTCCATCCATTTGTAATTTAACTTGTTATTATATGTGTATAAATACATGTAGGTAGTCTTATTCAATCACAGACTTAATATTGGCATGGGTTTATCCTACGCCTGTTCCATCCATTTGTATTTTAACTCATAGCAAGAATTCACACAACGATTATACTAGATATATAGATATCCTCTTTCAATCAATTTTAATCAGAAACAATTCTTCAATTAGAAAGGATTTCAGCAGAAAATAATTCATCCAAGAACATATATATGCATTCTAATCGCCAAAGAGTAGAGGATCATATCTAAACGAGTTCACTAAAAAAAAAAGGGAAAAACCACGTTCCTGCCAACATGAGAATGGAACAGCCAAAGTCTCTTGTTCCACTCACCCCCTAGCCTGACCATGAATCCATGAGGGAAAGCTTCGAGCTCCACCTCAAGAACAATCTTTTAGTCTCAACAACTTCTCCTTGCCTCACACTCACAATTTAGTGTTCATAACAACAAGATAACCATCCTTTCCCATCATACTTGGCAGCGTCTGACCTATTGACATATGCTATATATCCAAAGCCAAAGTGCCTAGGTATTTTTCCCCTTGGGAATTTTTGCATCGTTCCAAATCCCTGATTTTTAGGGGTTGCCAATGGAAAAATTCCTGATTTTCCACTTGTAACAATAGGCCCTGAGGTAGTTCCAACATGTTCCCCACTCATGGAGTCATGGTCAGCTGATTTCAACATGGCTGTTGCATTTGTCCATCAGTAATAATATACAAATATTATGATTCATACAAGTGTCATAGTCAAGTAGTTAGTTGAGTTAAATCAGATCGCTGCCCAACAATCATAATCCTTAATTACAATTAACTAAATTCGAAATTCAGAATTGCCATAAATGGCAAAAAGTTTCCAATTACGAATTTACCAAAAACGAAAATTAATTTCCTAATAAATTTCAAACTTAAAAATAATTTATTTTGGGGGATGTCACATCCTTTCCCCATTCAATAAAACATTGTCCTCAATGTTTGTACCTTTCTTGGAATAGGTTTGGATGAGATTTATGCAAACCTCGCTCCAACTCCCAAGTGGCCTCCTCGGGGATAAAGTTCTTCTATTGCACCTTTACCTAAGCGACGACTCTATTCCGAAGTGTTATTTATCTCTGGTCCGGAATGCACATAGGTTCTGCATAGAACTGACCTTCTGGTTCCACCTACACCAAGTTCTAATTGATGATATGAGTAGCATCATAAACATAGTTCTTTAACAAGGAAACATGAAATACATTATGAATTTTTAGATTGGCTAGAAGTGGAATTTGGTATGCTACGGGTCCAATTCGAGCTAATATGTTGAAAGGCCCACAAAACCTAGGTGCCAACTTGGCACAATTCCCTAACTTGAGTGAACTTTTCTAGGCTTTGACTTTTAAGTAAACATGGTTTCCCACTTGAAATTCCAAGTGTCTTCTTTGCTGGCCCGCGTAGCTTTTGTGTCTGTCTTGTGCCTCTTTTAAGTTCTGTTGTACTTTTCTTACCATGTTCTCCATTTTCTGGAGAATCTCTGGTCCAACCATGATTCTATCAACTGGGTTATCCCAGCTAATTGGAGTTTTACACTTTATGACGCACATCACCTCGAAGGGGTCTAGTTTAGCTGAAGTTTGGTACCCATTGTTGTATGCAAATTCCACCAAGTGTAGGTAGTCTTCCCACTTGCTTGGTTTTGTTCTTACATACATGGGGAGCATATCTTCTACGATTTGGTTTGTTCGTTTAGTCTGTCCATCCGTTTGTGGATGATAACTCATATTGAAATTCAAGTTAGTATTTATCCCTACAAATAATTCTTTCCAAAAAGAAGATGTAAATTTTACGTCTTTATCCAAAATCACCATTTTAGGAATACCATGTAGCCTAAAAATTTCTTTCATGAATATTTCAGCAATGTTAATAGCTTTAAAAGTAGACTTTACCAGAATAAAGTGTACATACTTACTAATTTTATCGATTGCCACCATAATAGAATCATTTTGTTTTTGAGTTCTAGGCAAACCTGTGATAAAGTCTAGTGATATAGTCTCGCATTTCCATTCTGGCACAGTTAAGGTTTGCAATAGGCCGGTTGGATGCTAGTGTTCGAATTTTACCTACTGACAACCTTGATACTTAGCTAAGTATTATGTTGTTTTTCCCTTCATATTAGGCCATTAAAATAAATTTCGTAGTGTTGTTATCATTTTCTGGTATCCTGGATGACCAGAATATGCTTTCTTATGGACTTCAGCCAACACTGTTCACTTTAATTCTACCTAATCTGGTATGTATATTCTATTTTTAAATTGTAGTAGACCAATTTTGTCTAAACTCAGATCTGTTTTGTTTGAATTTCCTATAGTTTTATGTAATTATGAAACTGTTCGAGTGTAATTTTCATTGTTATTACCTCCAATATTTATCCTCTATTCAATATCGCTTTCTTCCCTACTAATGTTTATTTCAAACAATACATGAACTCTTCTACTTAAAGCATCTGCGACCTTATTTTCCTTACTCTAGATATGTCTTACCTCAAATTCAAATTCGCTCAAGAAGGCTAGCCATCTTGCTTGCCTTGCATGAAGGTCCGACTGACTAAACAAAAATTTCACACAGTTGTTGTTAGTCAAAAGAAGAAACTTTTTGCTGATTATGTAGTGCGGCCACATCTTTAAGGCGTGTATTACAACTACCAAATCTAAATCACGAGTGACACAGTTTCATTCATGTTCCTTTAATTTTTGAGACTCATAGAAAATGACTTGCCCTTCTTGAGTTAGGACACCACCTAGTCCTTATTTACTTGCATCTACACAGACAGTGAAGACTTTGTCTAGATCTTCTGCCTTTAAAATGTGTGCGGTCGTTAATAATTCTTTTAACTGATTGACACTGTCTTGACATTTTTGTGACCAGTTAAACTTGGTTCCCTTCTTTTGAAGTGATGTGATAGAGTAAGCAATTTTGGAAAATCCCTCTATAAATCTACGGTAATATCTGGTGATTCCCATGAATGACTAGATGTCTGCTACATCCTTAGGTATCGACCATTCCATTATGGCTTTTATTTTCTCAGGATCGACTGCAATGCCTTCTGCAGATATTAGAAGTCCTAGGTAATATATTTTATTTTGATAAAAATCACACTTATCGAATTTAGCATACAATTTGTGCTTCCTTAAAGTTTGCAGAACTATCCTTAAGTGCTCTTCGTGTTCTTCTTTAGTTTTAGAATATACTAGAATATCGTCAATAAATCCAACATGATTTTGTCCAAGTACTAACTAAAAATACTGTTTATTAGACACATAAACGTGGTTGACACATTAGTGAGTCTGAAAGGTATGACCACAAATTTGTAATGTCAATATCTCGTTCAAAAAGTTTTTTTACTTATGTCCTCATCTTTTATCCTAACCCAGTGATAACTAGATCATAAATCCAATTTCGAGAAAATCTTTGCCTCACTGACTTGATCGAACAGATCATTGATCCTAGGTAAGGGGTACTTGTTCTTAATAGTCATATTGTTTAATTTTCCATAATCGATGCATAAACTCAGAGTTCTATCCTTCTTTTTCACAAAGAGGATTAGTGCTCCCCATGGTGAAACACTCGGTCTAATATATTCTTTGTCCAATAATTCATGTAGTTGAATTTTTAGTTCTGTTAATTCCGACAAACTCATTTGGTAAGGTGCTTTCGAGATAGGGATTGAACCAGGTAATAAGTCAATAGAAAACTCTATCTCCCTCTGTGGGGGAAATTCAGGTATCTCATCGACAAACACATCTCTGAAATCATGCAATATGGTAAAATCCTCCAAGTTGGGTTTATCTTTTTTTTTTAACAGGTTTGTTACTTGGATGGCATAAACTTGACAACCCTTTCTCATGCATTTCTTGAATTGTATTGTTGAAATCTGTTTAACTGATACTGGTTTTTGTATACCTTGAATTGTACTAGTAGTGTAATTTTCATCTTTATACTTAAGTGATTTTTGATAACAATCTAGCACTTCTTTATGCCCTTCTAACCAATCCATTATGATAATTACATCATAAGATCCTAGCGGTAGAATGTTCATATTTGTCTTTATGTTTTGACCACCTAAACTGAACTCAGAATCAGAAATAAAGTTGACAACTTTTCTTTTCGTTCATGTTGCTAATTGTACCAACCAAAATTTTGTGTGTCTTGTTTTCTTAAGTTTATTTGACACCACAATACTAGGGGTGATCTAACTTAATGTAGCTCCAGGATCAACTAAAACATAAATTTGAGTGTTATTGATTTTACCTTCAATTTCCACCACAGAATACTGATGGTCATCTTGCCGGCCATCCATGGCTACATTTATCTGATGTAAGCTTCTGCCCACATCTCCCACCATAGAGGTTTCTTGCAGACTGTGAACAATAGTTCTAGTTGCTGAAATCAAACGTGAACAATTCCTCCTTAGATGAGGTTCTCCACATTCCCATCATTTTAATGGTTCATGGGGGTTGTCCCCAAACTTTTTAGTTCCCAGATTTATTGGTTTACTGCCTCCTTGCATGTTTGAATTGTTGGAGTGAAAACATTTCCTTGGAAATCTTTTTCCTGCGTTCCGATAAGGGGTTCGTTGATAACCCTTCTTTCATTGATTCATTCGATCTCACTTCTTGTCTTTCCAAGCCTTTGGAAAATTTTTCCATTTTTTGTATTGGTCGTAACACATTCGGGATTTTCTGAATACTTCACTGAAGTACTTGGGATTATCAAATTCAATTATGTCCTTGTAGGATTGTGGTAAACAAATTAGGAATCATTAGATTTTTACTTTATCCTCTCAGATATAAGGTACGAACCTTAGTAATTCCAAGAATTTGTTTATCAAATCTTCCATAGTCATTTGACCAAGTCATAACTCATAGAATTATTTGGTTTTTATTTCATAGTAACTTTCATATAGGTACTGTTTTTTAAAGTATTTCTTAAATTCTGACCATTCCATCTGTTTCTCCTTTAGGCCCTTAGCCAATTTTAGATCTTGCCACGAAACGCTGGCTTTTCCTTTCAGATTATAGATGGTCATTCTGACCTTCATATTGTTGGAATATTTATAGATCTAAAAATACTTCTTGATGTCTAATAACCATGCTTCAACTTCCTCCCCTGTTTTGGATTCCCCGTCAAGGGTTGCGGGTTTGATTTTCTTAAATTCACCCTCAAGTTGATCAACCTTTTTCCTCAAGTGTACCTTCAGATGAGTTGTCCCCTTTTTCTTCTTCAGGACCAGAATTTGTGAAGGCCATTTTACTAACTTCTTGATGCAGGAGCATCGTATAAATCCCAAGTGCATGCCTAAAACCAAGGATACAGCTGGACGCACAGATGAAATTAAATACATTTTTTGTGAAAACATTGTGAATTTCAAAAATATGAAACATTAATGTAATGGATGGGAGGAAAGTGCATTAGAATTTATTTATTGAAGATCCAAACTGATTTTGGAGCATATGTTCCTATCCATGGATGTAATGGGAATTTATGTATGTTTAATGCAAGTAGGTGGATTTAATTTAATAGATTAGAAAGTTTAGGAGTATTGGAGGGAAAATGGATGATAGACACCCTCAACCCTTATATCATTGTAACATAATTCAGAATTCGTATGATGTAGAGCTGCAGAGAAGAACAAAGAATTTTATGCATTCTAGTTGTTGTTATTCACCATGTATAGGAGCACTGGAATTAATAGAAGAACTATTTGATTCCAATCTATGTGTTTATTATGGTTGTTGGAACCATCTGTTGAATGATATGTTGCATGCTAGTTTATATTCTCTTTGTGCATTTTATTTCCATGAAATTTGTGTGTGTATTCTCTAGAATTCTAGGTTGAATGTTTTAATTATAGACAAAGGGGAGAATGAGTTTCAGTTGTTTCTCTTTCTGAGAACTCTTGCAAAGTGTGAAATGGAGGGTCCGCAAGGAGTGCGTCGACCAGGTTTTGAAATTCATCTCAGAACTCTCAGAGGAGATTCAAATTGTCTTTACAGGCAGAAGTGCTAGCAAGGCACAGAACCATGCAAGGTGTGCACAGGCTGAGAGAAGAATGTTGAAGGACTTCTACTGCAAATAGTGTGCAGAGTCAGAAGACCCAAATAACCTGAGGTTATTTGAAAATTTTCCACAAGGAGTGTGTGTAGGGACCCTTTGGAAGCCTTGAGTTCGTAAGAAAAATATCAGAAGGGATAGAATCTATGAAGTTCTCAAAGGGAGGAGGAGGTCGAAATAATTTCATAGAAGTCAAGTTTAGGAGGAAGGATGCTAAGTCATTTGGCCAGAAGTCCTTGAGAAGTTGAATCAGATGGTGGAATCGTTTCAAGAGGAAGTACCAAAGTCCCATAAGCCATTGGATTTGTTAGACAAGTGGAGGGATGAAGACTAAGAGTCTTTCAACACCCATAAGCTTAGGAGGAGTAGTGACTGTTAGATCCGGATCAATGAGGACCGTTTATCTCATATATGAATTCTCCATATCGGGGACCGAGAAGTGTAGTAGTTCATGGTTGGAATCGAGAGTTGTGAACTCCCGGGTTGCGAAATCTTGATACATCCAGGGCCATTGGATCGAGGGAGGCACACAGTCATCGATCTCGTTGAAAGCACGATTTCAGAGTCGGGCATTCATAGAGGAGGAGGAACGACTATTCATTGTTCTCTCAAGTTTCTAAAGCCAAAGACTCGTGCAAAAAACTGTCAAGGACCCACCATGTAAGCGGAGTAAACAGAGGTGACAGTTGATGTGCGCTCGTCGCTTGGGGTGGATTCAACCTTCGTTGACATATCGCATTTCATGGATTCACAAGGGAAGAGCACGAGATGTTGGTGCTCCAACTCGCCAAGTTGCGATTTGCAAAAGGTGCTTGCGTAAGGATTGGTTGTGGTCATATTGGAAAAGGGGCTGAAGAGGGGGCTTACACCTTAAGCCCATTCACAATTTTGTGTTTCGACTATTTCCAAGAGTTGTGGAATTTCATTCAAAGTGCCCAACTCGTGAGACCCAAAATCCTTTGCAGACTTAAGCAAAGAGTTCAGTTAACCCTTTTTGAGGTTTAGAGATGATCCTGCATGGATCTCGGCTTGAGGACAGAAGGTCTGCACCAGCTGTGGTATCAGAGCCCAGAACGAATTCTTTTCCTTCTACAGTAGAGAGAAAAGAGGAATTTTATAGCCATGCCACCGAGAAGAAGAGAAAGGCCCATACCTAATCCAATAGTGGAAAGAGAAATGTGTGAATTACATGCCATACTTGATGCTATGAAGACATCACAGAGGCAAACAATTGATGCTGGGGATATCAACGAAGTTGAAAGTGAAAATGAAGTTGGAAATTAAGGAGAAGAAGTTGCATTCGAAGATGTTGCAGAAGAACGCCTATTCAGGGCTATTGCAAGGATAGGTGCTAAGGAAAAAATGGACATTCCAATGTATGAAGGAAACCTAGACGTTGAAGATCTTCTAGACTGGATTAGAGCTCTATACAAACACATTGACTATGAGGATGTCAAGGAAGACAAGAAAGTCAAACATGTTGTTACTAGACTTAAAGGGCATGTAGCACTATGGTGGGATGAACTGTAGGCTGACAGACATTGCAAGGGCAATCATAAAATCAAGAGATGGGATAGAATGGTTGCAAAAATGAAATCCAAGTTTATACCCAGGGATTATCAAATAAATCTATTTCAGAGGATGCAAAATTTGAGACAAAAGTTGATGTCAGTGAAAGAATACACTAAAGAGTTCTATAGGATAAACATTAGAGCAGGTCGTTGGGAAAGTGATGATGAGAAAATTGTCAGGTATATAAATGGTCTACGATAAGACATTCAGGACAAGATGAGCATGATGACCATCCAAACCATAGAATATGCTTATCAGATGGCTCTAAAAGATGAAGAGAAGTTGAGCTGAAAGAAAGGTCAAAGAGGTCGAGGAAGAAGTCAAATAAGAGGCAAGATAATTGCCCAAGACATAACTCAGAATCCTAAAGAAGAGGGGAAGAAACCTCAAACTTATTCTAAGAGAGGAGGAAGCTCATAGGGGAGGCAATATGCTGATAGAAATACTTTTCCTCGAGCCAGAGGAAGAGGAAGAGGCAAAGGAGGTGAAGTGAAATTCTTAGTCTGTGGAAAAATCAGACATAAATCCTATGACTGTCTAGATAAGAAGAAATATAGTGGTGAAAATCACATTGCCAAATCTCAAGGATGAAATGTTGAGGCAGAAGACGCTGAGGGTGGAAGATATTTGATGATGCAGAAAGTTTCTTGAAACCGAAGAAGGAGCCAGAGAACCCAGCCCAAACAAACAGTCTGTTTTAGACTATTTTCAAAACCAAAGACAGGGTATGCAAGGTCATAGTGGACAATGGTAGCACATATAATATTGTATCTATGGAAATGGTGGACAAGCTGGAGATGGAGACTGTTGCACATCCAAGCCCATACAAAGTTTCATGGCTATAAAAAGGACATCAGGTAAATGTCACTAAACAGTGTTTAGTTGAAATTAAAATAGGAGAATATAAATATGAGATATTGTGTGATGTCATTGCCATGGATGTTTGTCATCTATTCTTGGGTAGACTGTGGAAATATGACAGAAATGTGGTGCATTATGGGAGAAATAACACGTACACTCTGGATAAAAATGGAAGAATGCACATGTTGCTGCTAATTAAGGATAAAGAGGTGAAAACAGAGATGAGAAACACTGTACTTCTTATGAGTGGGAAGGAACTTCTTAAGGAAGTCAAGAAGAATGAAGACACACAATTCATTTTGGTTAGGAAGCCCAAAATTGTTTTGAACAACACTAGGATAGATGATTTACCGGAGGAAATCCAGGAGTTGCTGGAAGAATTTGTTGATATAGTAGTGGGCAAAATACCTTGTTCGTTGTTGCCTATTAGGAGTGTAAGCCATCATGTCGATATTATACCTGGAGCCAGTTTTTCGAACAAAGAAGATTATAGATTGAGGCCGCAACAGAATGAAGAAGTTAAGAGACAGGTCCAGGACTTAATGGACAAAGGATTGATTCGGGAGAGCTTGATTCCATGAGTTGTTCCAACAGTGATCAACCCAAGGAAGGACGATGGCTGAAGAATGTGTACAGACTCAAGGGAAATCAACAAAATTACCATCATCTACAGGTTCCCATTGCCAAAGAAGGATGACTTGATCTATTGCTTGAGTGGAGCAAAGTTTTTTTCAAAGATTGATTTGAAAAGCGGATATCATCAGATTAGAATGAGAGAAGGTGATGAATGGAAGACAACATTCAAGACAAATGGAGGGTTGTATGAATGTATTGTCATGCCATTTTTCTTGACAAATGTACCCAATACTTTCATGAGGTTGATAAACGCAGTCTTGAGGTATTTCATTGGGAAATCCGTCATTGTATATCTTGATGATATATTAATTTTCAACAAAACTGAAGAAGAGCATTTGAATCATTTATCTTCAGTGATGATAAGGTTACAACAGGAGAAATTGTTGATCAACATGAAGAAATCGTCATTTATGAGGACATAACTCATTTATTTGGGTTTTTTTATCTCTACCAATGAACTGAAAATGGGTCCGAAAAAGATAAAGGCAATTAAGGATTGGCCATCGTAGAAGAGTGTGTTTGAAGTTCGAATCTTCCATGGTTTTGCTAGATTATATAGGAAATTCATCCAAAACTTCAGTGGAATTAGCGCACCAATGATGGATATGGTGAAGAAAATACATAAATATTTTCACTGGACGGAGGAAGCGGAGAAGAGCTTCAACCTGTTGAAGAAGAAGATCACTGAGCAACCAATTCTGGTTTTGCCAAATTTTAGCAAGACATTCTAGGTCAGGTGTGACACAATTGGATTTTCCATTAGAGCGGTCTTAAGCCAAGACAACATGTCGGTCGCGTATTTCAGTGAAAAACTAAATGAAGAAAAGATTAAGTGCTCCATGTATGACAACAAATTCTACACAGTCATACAAGTGTTGAAAATGGAGGCACTATTTGGTTCTGAAAGAGTTCATTTTGTACATCGATAATCATGCTTTGCAATTCGTCACTCGACAAGAGAAGTTGAACCAAAAACATGCTAAATGGGTTGAATACATGCAGAATTTTATTTTCTTGATTAAGCATATTTCTGGAACTGCTAACAACATTGTTGACGCTTTGAGAAGGAAATGTTTGCTTATGCAGGAATTCAGAGTCAAGACTTTGGGTTTTGATAACCTCAAAGAAATGTATGGGGATGATCCAAATTTCAAAGAGGCATATGAGTCATCTAAGAATCCAATTCTCAGGGACATAAGCCAATGGACAGAGTACATGATCTACGATGTACTATTGCTGAGAAGAAATCATCTATGTATTCTGAAATTCTCCATGAGGGAGAATTTTCTGAAGGAAAAGAACAACAGAGGATTGGCCAGACACTTCGGTCATGAAAAAATGTTCTCAAAGTTGAATGGCTCATATTATTAGCCAAGGATGAGGACAGATGTGAAGACATTTGTGGATAGGTGCAGAATTTGTCATCACACGAAGGGAAAAAGGAAGAACGCAGGGTTATATCAGCCATTACCCATACCCAAAAGGCCATGGGATGTAGTGAGCATGGATTTCATATTAGGAATTCCAAGGACACACAGGGGATATGATTCAATCCTTGTAGTGGTAGACAGATTTTTAAATATGGCACATTTCATACCATGCTAGAAAACCAATGATGGAACTCATATTGTGAACAAGATTTTCAAGGAATTCGTCAGACTTCACGGCTTGCCAAGGAGTATCGTTTCTGATTGAGATACCAAGTTCATAGGACATTTCTGAAGGACCTTATGGAAGAATCTAGGGACAAACTTGTCTTTTAGCTCAATGTATCATCCTCATATGGACGGACAGATAGAGGTCGTGAATAGGATCTTGGGAGATTTGTTAAGGAGATTAGTGACTTAACACCACAGTCAATGGGATAACATTCTGCCACAGGTGTACTTTTCTTACAATGATTCACTCAATAGAAGCACAGGGTGTAGTCCATTCCAAATGGTATATGGAATGAATCCAAGGGGAGTCTTTGAATTGAAAGATTCAAAACAAGATGAATTTAGGAGTGCTAGTGTAGAGGACTTTGCAGAAGGAATGAAGGAGCTTCATAGCAGAATCAAGGAGCGACTACAGATTTCAAGTCAAGAGTACAAGCGTAGAGTAGATCAACACAGGTAAGAACTTCAATTTGAAGTTGGTGATTTGATTCTTGCACATTTGAGGAAGGAAAATTTCCCAAGGGTAGTATACAACAAGCTGAAGATGAAGAAAATTGGACCGTGCAAGGTCATAAGAAAATTTGGGGCAAACACGTATGAGATTAAATTACCTGATGGGGTTGGAATCTCACCAATATTCAATGTCATGGATTTGTACCCTTATAGATATGAAGAAGCAGGAAAAGAGGGTGAACAGGAAGAAATTCCATGGACAAAACAAATGCTTGTAGCTGAAAAGCCATAGATGGAAAGCATAATTGATAAGAGGATTAGCATAAAGACCAGGAGAAAACATTATTTTGAATACTTGGTCAAGTGGAAAGGACATCCAATTGAATATGCCTACTGGGAGAATGAAGCAGAAATTTGAAGACATGGACAGACCGTGCAAGAACTCATGAATAGGAGTTCATGAAAATTTTCAAGCAAGGGAGTATGATGCAGGAGCATTGTATAAAGCCCAAGTGCATGCCTAAAACCAAGGAGACACCTGGATGCACAGATGCAATTAAATACATTTTTGTGAAAATGTTGTGAATTTCAAAAATCTGAAACATTAATGTAATGAATGGGAGGAAAGTGCATTAGCATTTATGTATTAAAGATCCAAATTGAGTTTGGAGTGTATGTTCCTATCCTCGGATATAATGGGCATTTATTTATGTTTAATGCAAGTAGGTGGATTTAATTTAATAGATTAAACAGTTTAGGAGTATATGAGGGAAAACAGATGATAAACACCCTCAACGCTTGTATCATTGTAACATAATTCAAAATTTGTATGTTGTAGAGATGCAGAGAAGAACAAAGAATTTTATGCATTCTAGCTATTGTTATTCACCATGTATAGGAGCACTAGAATTAATAGAAGAAATATTTGATTCCAATCTATTTGTTTGTTATGGTTGTTGGAACCATCTGTTGAATGGTATGTTGCAGGCTAGTTTATATTCTCTGTGTGCATTTTATTTCCATGAAATATGTGTGTGTATGCTCTAGAATTCTAGGTTGAATGTTTGAATTCTGGACAAAAAGGAGAATGAGTTTTAGTTGTTTCTCTTTCTGAGAACTCTTGCAAAGAGTGCAGTGGAGGGTCCGCAAGGAGTGCGTTGACCAGGTTATGAAATTCATCTCAGAACTCTCAGAGGAGATCCAAATTTTATTTATAGGCATAAGTGCTAGCAAGGCACAGAGCTATGCAAGGTGTGAACAGGATGAGCGAAGAAGGTTGAAGGATTGTTGCTGCAAAGAGTGCACCGAGTCAAAAGACCCAAATAACCTGAGGTTATTTGAAATTTTTTCCCAAGGAGTATGTGCAGGGACCCTTTTGGAAGCCTTGAGTTCGTAAGAAAAATATCAGAAGGGATAGAACCTATGAAGTGTTCAAAGGGAGGCGAAGGTCGAAATCATCTCATAGAAGTCAAGCTCAAGAGGAAGGATGCCAAGTCGTTTGGCCAAAATTCCTTGAGAAGTTGAATCAGATGGTGGAATCTCTTCAGGAGGAAGTGTCGAAGTCGCGTAGGCCGTTGGATCTCATAGACCAACGGAGGGATTAAGAATGAGATTCTTTCAACATCCATAAGCTCAGGAGGAAGAGTGACTCTTAGATACGGATCAACGAGGACCATTGATCTCATATGTGAATTTTCCATATCGGGGACTGGGAAGTGAAGTAGTTCAAGGCTAGACTCGAGAGTTGCAAACTCCCAGGTTATGAAATCCTGATACAACTAGGTTCGTTGGATCGAGGGAGGCACACAAGCGTCGATCTCATCGAAAGCACAATTTCAGAGTCGGGGATCCATAGAGGAAGAGGAATGATTGTTCGTTGTTCTATCAAGTTGTGAAATATGAAGACTCGTGCGAATAGGTGGAAAGGACCCACCCTGTAAGTGGAATAAATAGAGGTGACATGTGATGTGCACCCGTCACTTGGGATGGAGTCAACCTTCATTGACATATCACGTTTCGGGGATTCACAAGGGAAGAGCATGAAAAGTTGGCACTCCAACTCATGAAGTCACGAGTTGTGAAAGTTTCTTGCGTAAGGCTTGGCTATGGTCATATTGGAAAGGCTTACACCTTAAGCCCATTCACAATTTCATGTTTTGGCTATTTCCAAAAGCTATGGCATTGCATTTGAAGTGCCCAACTCGTGAGACCCAAAATCCGTTACGGTCTTGAACAAGGAGTTCAATTAACCCTTGTCAAGGTTTAGAGAATATCATGCATGGATATTGACCTGAGGGCAGGAGGTTTGCATCTTCTTCATGGTTATCATCCTTTGGGATTTTCTTTGTCACTATATTATGCAACAAGACTTCATTTGTTTCTTGTTGTTCCTGTTGTGCCTTCTTCAGTTTCTCATTATCTACATTGAAAACTTGCATCTGAACAATGAGATTCCTCATCATTTCCAGAACTTCAATGGGTGAGCTTTCGTCACTATTCTATTTTGGATCTTCTGGAGGTCGTTGTTCAGGATTCTCATCCAATCTGATTTTTGCGTCATCTTGGGCTGCCATGATTAACAAAAAACAAAAAAAGAGTTTTTTTTTTGTAACAGTAATGGTTTGTTAGTTTAACATACATATAAATATGTGCTAAGTATTAATTTGGCCCTGTTCAAGGTCCAAGTGTTGTAACCTTTGCTCTATTACCATATGTAATGTACCTCAAATTTTCCATAAAAAAAAAATTCTATGGGACATTAATCTCTAATTTCATTTATATTCGTTGGTAAAAGAAAGAAATCTTCATTCTTGTTATAAATGTTGGTGAGGTAACTTAAGTTCTCCCCGTCATGTAATGTCATTCCTACATCAGTCTAACTTACTTTGGGTAGAATACTTATAAGGATAAATCACCAAAGATTCTAGAAATTTCCTTTGGTCTCAAACCTACTCCTCTATGTACATATCTATCTATCTATCTATCTATCTATCTATCTATCTATCTATCTATCTATATATAGTAGATTTTAGACTTAGGACTTGTAGTCCTAACCTCTCCCTAGACATTAGGTTTATATGTTTGCGCACAAGTCGAAATAATTTGTCCTTGAAATATAATGCACTTACCATATAAAAATCATGGGGTCGAGACTATACCCCTCGGCTGAAAATATGTGGCCTAGCAACAAGTTCTTGGCATCATTGTATAGTCAAGTTAATAAATAGGTTCCTTTATGAATTAATTGTGGTTAGTGATGTGATATCACAGTCCATTCACCTAAAGGAGTTCGGGTAACGAGTTCTCATGCTAATCCTCGTTAACTCCTACTTAACTAGAATAAGTCCCAACGAAGTCTTTACTAAAATGAAATGTTAACTGTAAGGAAACAGTTGGAAAGAACGTATCCCCATCTAGTCGTGTCACGAAGTGATTAAGTCAACTACGTGTTTTTTCTTGAAATGGGAAGAATGGTGTATTTGTCAGTAGGAGTTAAAGATATGCACTTAGCCATTAATGGAGGTCCTGTGTGTATTCTTTTCAATGGCTTTCCCCAATCCTTACTCCAATATAATCGTGCCAACTCGGCCCCATAACATGGCCTGAACAACCCTTGTACCATCAGTATTAACTCGGCATCGTAAGGGATTCTCTTAGGTTTAAACGAATTTTTCATTTATCATTGTGAGACCCTCCGAATGGCTCTACGTATCGTTTTATCAGCAGGGGAGACAATCGACTTGGAGGTCGCTACCCAGTGGGACAAGAAGTGTAGTCTATCTTCCCTGGTAAGTCTTTTAACATAATAATGTGGATTAATAAATGAGTGGTTCTTCTAAAAAATAGTTACAGTGAAAGCAATAACTCGTTCTATAACTCATGTTATACATTTTAAGATAAACTTCACTTTATCGTTATCTCTTGTCATTTCTTTCTGGATTGCCCCATTCCTAGAGAAGTTGTATTATTTGGTCATTTCTTTCTCAGTATCTCTGAAGGTCTTGGCATTCCACCTCTTTTTTTATTTGAGAATTGCATCTGCATAGTTTTTCATGTATGTTTTCAATACCTAGGGTTTTTGTAACTTCTTGTTATCGTTATTCCTTACAATCCCTCTGTTGGTGAAAGTCGAGGCCTGATATTGAATCTTCATGAGGCTAAGAGATATTTTATTTGGAAAATAAAACTCTTACTGTGTATAGTTTAATACACTGCAAGTTTTGTCTATCTCGATTTCAAAATATGAGTCCACCTTATTGTGAGGTTCATTAAACCTTATCTGGTTCCTACGCATATACTGCTTTCTTCATGGCTATTACATTCCCGTCCGGTGCCATTTAAAATGTGACTTCTATGGTTTTCGAGTAGTCCCTTAACAAAATAACTTACGGAATAATGTTTGAGCTTGTAGAAATTCTTGTTATTGTCATGGATCTGTGATTAGTATACGCTATTTGGATTCAATAGTAGGTTATCTATGTAGTTATTGTTGATTTATAAGTAACCTCTGTTATTTGGTTCAGAAAGCATTAAACCCAATACTTAGCTATAGTCTTTGTATTATGTGTAACATTTATACAATGTCTTCGGCTTATACACACAACATGTCTTAAACAATTTTGTATGTTGAAATGTTAGCACTGTTGATTATTTCATTTCATAAGTAATGGATTTATGGTTGGTACCAACACTAATGATGGGACCATGTTGATGCAAGGGAACCCATCAGGAATACTTGAGCCATCCTCCTCTCAGCCTGGGACACTTATTCAACCAAAACGCGACAAGGGAAGGATGTCAGACTCCATTCATGAATTAAGTATTATTTTGGAATTGCGTTTGCCTTCATTCAACATTATGTTGAAAGTTTTTTTTATCTTTATTTTCATATGTTTTACTAATGGATATAATGACTAATTCTTGTAGAGGTATCGACCCCATAAGGTTCCAGAGGCCGGTCCCTATCGTTCACGTGAAAGGTATTCGGGTTCCATGCACAGTACATATGAGACTTAGCTTTTCTGGTTTCTAGAAATGAGGACCAAGGCTCTGTCCAATTTTATCATTTATAATGAAATCTCGTCCCGAGTTCCCATATCGGTTGGTTAAGGGTAAACCCTATTTTATGTCAATACTTCAGTGATGGAAATAGAATGCATACTTGCGCAAGGTTGGGCACACTTGGATTTTTTGATCTGATTGGATTTGTATTGTAAACTTTAAAGGGGTTTAATCCCCATAATTCCTTCTCTTGTTTTTATGTGATGTTGAAATACAAGGGTAGCAAATTTAAATTTCGTCTACATAATTTTATGGTTGTTTATAACAGCTAGAATTTTGTAAGAAGGCATGCCATCCTATAAGTTTCCACAAAATAATCTTATGTTTTGTACTTCTGTAATTTTATGCTCAGAACACTTCACTTGTACTATCACTTCCTTTATTCGATATTATTTGAATGATTTATTCCTCATTAATATAGTTATCATATTTCAAGCTTATCCAACTGTGAATGTTCATGAAAAAAAAAGGGTTTACGTAATTCTATTTGTTGATTTCATAATAATTCTTTTTCCTCTAAGAATCTTGTTTGTATTAAAGGGTTTGATTTGTTTCCTTGAATTTCTGTTTACCTTTCCAAAATTCTTATTACTAGTTATACCTTCTTTTTCCATTATACTTTCCCCACATTGGTTGATCTAGGTGGATATCGGTGGCCGCCCACTTTCTCCAACTAGCCCAAAACATTTTTTTGACAATTTTGGTAATTTACTATTTTTAGCAGTTTTTTCGGGTCCTGAACTTTCGGGGCCATTTTGAGGCCCTAAATGATGTTTTTCTGGGTATGTTGCTCTCACAAAATAGCATCTACGATGCTATTTTATCTTGAGCGTTGTATTTCTCGGATAGATCTTTCCAACGAGCTATCATACACCTAAAACGGAGATCGTATGTAAAAGTTACGACCCCGGGAAGTTGATGCACCAACTTACCCAAATAGGGCCCACATGACTTTTGACGCTTCATCTCCTAGGTTTAGGTTTTTGGATGTCTAGGACTTTTGGCATTCCCACTTATTGTAAAAGGGCCTTCAGAGCCTCATTGTATTCATCTTTTTGCGAATGCGAGTAGCCGTCACATCTCTTCTCAGAGATAAGCTGCCACAATTCTAGTGAGTCTTTCACTCTATATTTTTACAGTCTCTGTACATTTCTCTGATTAATAGAAATCGTGTATTATTGTATATATGTGTTTATGGTTGCATCTCTGATACATTTTTGTTATATTATTGAATATCTGCAATATCTTTATGCATTTCTTTATTATATCTCCGCTCTCATTTCATGCCGAAAATAATTCGGATCATTGGTAGTATAGCAGTGTTATTAATCTCTATAACTTAGTACAGTAATAAGAGAGTATAAAGGATTCTTTCAAAATGGTTTCTACACTTATGCAATTACCGGATCTCAATGGTCCAAAAGGGAAAATGGTCTGACTTGGTTTCTACTAGAAGTGTGTTGTTGTATTCACAACTTTTCGGTTCCACTCATAATTAATAGATGTATATAACTAGCAGTCTTATTCAAAGTATAATATTAACATTGGTAGATGTTTATCCTACACCTATCTCCATCCATTCATAATTTAACTTGTTAATATATGTAGATAAATACATACAGGTAGTCTTATTCAAGCACATACTTAATACTGGCAGGGGTTTATCCTACGCATGTTCCATCCATTAGTATTTTAACTCATAGAAAGAATTCACACAATGATTATACTAGATATATAGATATCCTCTTTCAATCAATTTGAATCAGAAACAATACTTGAAATAGAAAGGACTTCAATATAAAATAATTCATCTAGAAACATATATATGCATTCTAATCACCATTTAAAACAAGAGAGATATCTATAACCATAAAAGAGTAGAGGATCATATCTGAACTAGTTCGCTAAAAAACAAAGGGAACAACCATGTTCCTCGCAACCTGAGAATGGAACAACCAAATTCACTTGTTCCACTTACCCCCTAGGATGACCATGAATCCATGAGGAAAAAATTCTAACTCCATCTTAACTACAATCTTTTAGTCTCAACAACTTCTTACCTCACACTCAGAATTCAGTGTTCATAACAACAAGATAACCATCCTTTCCCAACATACTTAGCAGGGTCCTGCCTCCTCACATATGTTATATATCTAAAGACAAAGTGCCTAGGTCTTTCTCCCCTTGGGAATTTTCACATCTTTCCAAATCCTTGATTTTTAGGGGCTGCCAATGGCCAAATTCCTTATTTACCACTTGTAACAATCGGCCCTAAGGTAGTTCCAACATGTTCCCCACTCATGGAGTCATGGTCAGTTGATTTCAAGATGGTTGTTTCATTTGTCGATCAGTAATAATATAAAAATATTATGTTTCATACAAGTGCCATATTCAAGTAGTTAGTTGGGTCAAATCAAATCTCTTCCAAGCAGTCATAATCCTTAATTACAATTAACTAAATTTGAAATTTAGAATTGTTATAAATGGAAAACAAATTCCAATTTTGAATTTACCAAAAACGGAAATTAATTTCCTAAGAAATTTCAAACTTAAAAATAATTTATTTTTGGGGATGTGACACTTAGTTTCTCGGTTTCAAGACGTGATGAGACAGAATTTTTTCATTCATAAGCCTCGGTTGATCGTATTTTAATAGAAATATTGTTTTCTCGTCCATGGCAAGAAAATAATATTATCGCATGTTGGCAATAATCATGTCGCCTTTGAATAGAGCACAAACTTTTGATCCACTTGTCATCCAAAGTTTGGGTTTAGCATGACCTTAGTAATTTGAGCTCATCACTTAGAGTTTACTCCTCCTACTGGTTACTCTTCCAGTCCCTGTCGATATTTTGATTGGTGCCTCCTACATCAAATAGTTTCATTATCAAGTTTATGTTGTCGGAGCCCTCCATATGTCTCATGCTCTTGTTCAAAGGATGTCTATAAGCCTGCATCAACCATTTCTCATAAATCTTGACTTTGCATGTCGTCCATACCCTTAGTGTATCTCAAAGTCACCTGAAGTTGTATTCCTACCGTGCACCCTGGTCCTACTTTTATTATGAGTATGTAACCTTGAACCCAACAATTGACATCTCCTCATTGGTCATTGATTGGGGTGTTTCCCTTGTTTTCGATGGAAAGAAATATATTCACACATTGGTATTTTTGCAGTTTCTTAGAGGTCATTAGCCTTATTGGTGGTTTCCTCACCTTTGTCGACAATTTTTCTTATTGGCTACTATTCAGAGGGTCATTTTCGTGCACTACTTGCATCTAGTGCATGCAAAAGATGCACAAGGTCGTTATTTTGTGAACATGTTCTTCATCTGAGTTCCTCTAAATCATCAAGTTATTTCTTTGCAACTCGTGCTGAGTGATGAGATATGCCTTAATTCTCTCCTTTCAACCGGTCTCCTTCCATCAACTCTAGCTCATCTATTCTGGAAAAAAGGCCTAGAGTCCTATGAGTACCTAGAGGATTGCAGTCATCAGTGGAAGGTTATCTTGCCATCGATAGTTGGGAATAAATCAATGTCTCCTGATCGATGGATTCTTCAAGTGCTCGACCTCAACACCTTTATTCACACTTGTAATAATGTATTGGATTCCTTGATACCTACTTCCATTATCGGTAGGTTGTCTCATGTTTGTTAATGGTATACCTTAATGACCGGTAATCAAACAAAGTCTCATTGTGTTCGACCTAAACTCCTTTATTCACATGATGTATACTTGCACCTTTGGTGGATCATGTAGAAGACTTGAAGAAATCAATTTATAGTTGCATATTTCCTGAGTTGTTGCTATCATTCATTGGACCAGTACCTATATGACTTAATTAATCATCAGAGATCATATTGTACTCCATTGTATACATACATCTTTAGATTGATTTTGAGACTGGTTTTCACTAGGCCTTGATCGTGACTATGACAACCTATGGCATGTATCTACTTTGTATTTCCTATTCATGGCCATGAAAAACTGTTTGGTACATTTCCACATGGATCTGCAGTGTAATTCAAATTGGAAGCCATGTGCACAAAGTCATTATGGATTGTAATATTCTTATGAGGAACTAGTTCATCCATTTGGGTCTCCATTACTCCACTTCTGGGAATTATAATGTATTTCGTCCATCATAGATACTCCTCTAATCTCACAGATTAGGGGGAATATATTATAACAAGATTTTCCTGACCCCATGCAACTTTCTTAGAAGACCTTTTCCATTTCCCTATGGAGACTTGAAGTCCCCTTTTTCACTTCCCAGAGATAAAAATAATATTTTCCACATATACATTCCCTAACAACTATAAAACATGCATATATGTAGGTTGCACCATTACAGTCCACGTACATCGGGTTTTGTGCCCAAAATTAAAAAATGGTGTCAAGTTTCCATGTCACATTGAGATATCCATGATCCTTGACCTTCCATATACTGGAAACATTATGAATCGGCCCTTTAGTTCCATTTGAAGGCTATAAATGGGCCATATCCAAGCCATGGAAGAGAGAGAATTCAACTTTTGAGAGCACATTTACTCTGGAGAAATTAGTCACTTCATATTGAATCCACATCCCCTTTTCCTTTTTAGTATGAACGCATTGTTCAACCCCCAAACTCTTCCCTTTTTTATGGAGAACCTCATTGTCTCTCTTATATGATCTTTCCTTTGGTGGAGGATTCAAGTGGTGGAGGCCCAAATGGAAGGGACTTAGTTTCTTGGTTCTGATACGTGCCGACATGGAAGTTTGTCATTCATACACTTATTTTGATCATATTTCAATAGAAATACTATTTTCTCATCTAATTAATTTCTTGCAAATATATGAATTATTATTCCATGGGCATATTTGTTATGGATATTGATGGATTATGCTATTATATGTGCTAACTTTATATATTATCACCATATTCTTGTGTATATTGATTGTTGAGGACAAGTTGGAGGTATATAGCTTTGAGCCGAGTGCTCAACGATGGTCTTCCTCAAATGTTCAGACGAGGTAGGCTCTTTATCTTGTCTTGTTAGCATGTTTTTTTTATATAGCATACTTGAAATTATAGTTGGTTTATGCAATCATTTTGTTTGTTGTGGTTTACCCCATTCCACAGAGTGATTTTCATCGTAACAATAAGATAACACCCATGAGATGCATCATCATCCAAGAATCAAGGATAATGTAACATTAACTGATACAGGACAATTCAACACAAATCAAGGAGATAAAGACCATCAACCACATCAATATCAAGGAGAATCATTATGCTTACCCATACAAGAAGTACAATCCTCAAGTAAAAAACAATATGTGATCATCTGTAGTCCATTATCATCACTGAAGGCTACCCATGAAATATGTAATTACCACTCATGTGCATGTGAGGGCTAACACATCCTAGCTAGATAATATGGGAGAATTAAATGCATATTGTGATATTGAGACCTCAATGAATGCTTTGTAGAATTTCCTTAGATGTCCTTCGGGAAATATACATAAAATTTTCATGGATACTATGGGAGTTGCACAATTTGTTCCATAAAGTGTTTTCTAAAATTTTGAGTGCAATGAGGGAACATGTAGGGTAATTCATCTCCTTACATTTTCGAAATCATCAAAATACATGAATTCTAATGGAAACCATTTTAAAAATGTCCCTGAATTTATGAGTGATATGTCTATTTTGGAGGTCTATAAACTCTTAAAATAAACACCTAGCATTTTTATTAATTTTGCAGTAGATATTACTATCCTTTTAGATTAAGATAATTTCAATTAAAGAAAATAAAGATTCTAACATCATTTTAAAAAACAAATAGTTCCTCTTCCACTATTGACAAGAAACATCTTTAACTTAACCACTTAGAGATTTACTTTCGATATATCCTAACATTTTATATCAAATTTACTCTCATAATAATTAGGTGCAATATGTAAACTTGGTTATAGAAACAAAACAAGAATTATATGTAATTCCTTTTCCCAAGAGGATTCAACTTTGTGATTCAATATATTGGTGGTTAGATGTAGGGAGTTAAAAATAACTCTAGAATTATGCAAATAGAGTTTATATAATTGGATAGTGGCTAATCATCCACAAATTAGGAATAAATCACAAAATAAAATAAAATAAATCAAGGTTATCTCACATTTGGTGTGTAAATTTGAATTGAAATGTTCATTAAGCTTTGATGATTTTTTAATTGACTAAATGAGTCCTTTTCAAATGAAAAAATTGACAAATATACAAATCAACAATTCTTTTTTTTTGAGATATAGGGTCCATATATTAACACTTATGGAGAATGGCAATGACTATATTAATTTTATATCACATAGGGTGATCAAATGAATTTGATTTTTTTTTTTTTTTTAATTTGAACAAATGGTTCTAAGAAAAACCTTCAAGAATAGAAACTCTGTATATTTTGGGAGATACTATCCATTCATGTCATTTTTTCCTTGGTATGTGTGAGCTGGTGAGATCCACTAAGACTCTTTGAATTTATTACCTTAAGGAGTCTAGGTGAGTCCTGTGTGATTATATGGAAAAACTCTCCTTGTGTTTCCTTGGAGGGAGAATGTTAGGGATAAACAAATTTGCATTAAATACTAGGTGCAAATTAGGGAAGGGGGAAATGATCAATTCAAACAAATTCTCACCCATAGCCTTATTGTAGCAGTATTATCTTCCTATGGGGACCCCTGAGGTACTCTTTTTGCAAATTCAATCATACCTTATCACTAACCTGAAACCTGTGTGGAACCTGAAATTCAATATACATCAATGGGGGCCAATGGTTGGAATCCCAAGAACACCTGAAAAGGGATGTGACCAATATATCCATGGAGCTATTTTGTAGCTATGTTGAACATACGTAATGATTTTATCCCATATACATGGATGTTTGAATTTGTACATTCTCATGATATGCACACTAATTATATTGATCACATCTATTTATCCATCAGTATGGGGGTGGAAGGAAGTGGATTCTATGAGTTTGGTGTCCATTAGTGACTGCAATATTGAATAGAATATACTTAAGACCCTACTATCATGATATGAAATAATAGTCTGTGGTAGCCTAAAATATTCCCAAACACATTCTAAGAATATCTTGGTAGTGGTCTCAATGGTGATACTCTTCTTGCAGGCTGTCAAGATGGCCATATTAAAAATTGATCAACAACCACAAATAAATATTCATTACCATGTTTTCTATAAGGTGTACTAAACATGTAATCCATGGAGATGGACTCCCAGGGCCTATAAAGAGTAGGAAGCAAAGTGCACAACCCATTATTTAATGTAGGGTTTGGAAATCGCATAAACAGTACACAATGTCATATACTTGATGGCATCCTATAAAATATTGAGCCATTAAAAGTAATTTTGTAGTATAACCACAATATTTTCCACACCAAAGTGTCTTGTCACTCGACTGTAATGAGATTCCCAAATCATCTTCACACACTCACTTGAAGGAACATAGAGATGGCCCAAATGACACAAAAATCCATCCTAGAGATGAAAATCTATAACTGTTGTTCCCATGCCTACTATTTTATATATGGCATTGAAGCTAGGATCATTGTGATATAGTTGCAACCACATGGAGGTCTCATTTCCACAAGATTTGAGCACTACAGTTAGTGATGGAAGTGGATATTGATTGAGGAAATTAGTAAATCAATTGGTGCTACCCTTATTGTATTGAATGTTTAGGTGGAACTATTGTAAGTAGGTGGACCTATTTTGTTGGAATTCATTTTTCAACTTTCCCTGTGTTTGCATGAACCATATGGGCTTGTGATCAATGTGGATGATGGTGTCCTTTCCATGAATGTAATTCTTCCATTGATTTCAATATTGTACAATGGAGTAAGTATCATTATCATAAGTGGCATACTTGTGGATGGAATTCAAGAGTGTCTAACTCTGGTAGGCCACTAGATGACCATGTTGTGTGACAAACATGCCAACCACATAGTTCAAAGAATCTATCTAAAACACAAAGGGTTGTTTCATATTTGGAAAGGTGAGTACGTGCACTGAACATAAGCGGTGTTTCATATCATCAAATGATTTTTTATTTCACATGGACAAAACAAAATTGGCCTTGGTTCCACCCTTGGTGATGTGAGTTTCCACGTCCCATCTTTCTTTTGTCCCAACACAATTCGGCTCCTACAAGGTGAGGATGTTGGTCGAATGTGCCCTTTTTCGATTAACTCTTGAATCTAGAGTTTGATTTCTTCATTTCTATGGGAGAACTCCTTATATTGTGATGTTATGTAAATTCTCACTAGGTATCAAATCAATTAAATCATTGACCTAGAAGTGTAGAGGTACCCCAACAAGTGAAGTGAAGATATCTCTATATGCTTCCACTAATTTGTCCACCTAATTTTGTTGTGTAGGGGTTGTTGATGTCATCGTGATATTCTATTAAACTTTATATGGAACCATGAAGAGTAAATATTTCACAATCTAGGATATTACCTTCTTGCATTGCTTGGTTGTGATCAAAGAGATTGGGGTAGTTAGAACAACCTCAAGTATCTTGTAGAGTTGTATTCTTAAATTAGAAATGACGGTATGAGGTATAGACTCATATACAACATTATGTTTCCACATATATGTATATCCTAAAATAGCATCACAAAATTAGAGTGGGGAAACATCACACAATACCTCATCTTTGAAGGGCTTGATGTCTTAGGATATACGACACTATTGGATGACATGAAGGTCTCATCCTTGGCCCAACCAAACAATGATTTGTGGTTAGGGTTGTCAAAATATATGCAACTTCAATATATTGATGACCTTGGTTGATATCATGTTATTCTATCTCCCACTGTCAACAATGAAAGGTAGTGGGGTCCCCTTCACCCGAATATGAGAATAGAAGAGGCACTCTCCCTCCTCAAACTCTTGTGAAATGTTTTTTTGGATATTTGTAGTTGTGATGTTAGCACTGGGTTCTTCAATATGATCTTCTTTCCCTTATCCTGCTCTGGATCAAATTTTGAGACAAGTTCCAAATCTTTGTATTTAAGCTCAACCAACAATGGATATTCCTAGTGACATTCATTAGTGTTGTTCCAAGGTATTTTTTGGAACTCACTCCACTTTCCAATGTCATTATTTGACTTCCCATTACCCTTATTTTTATGTGGCTTGGATTGGTTGTCTTGAGGTCGGATATCCTTGATATATCCCTTGTTCTATGAGTTATGGATTCCTTTATGATTCTTTTGTTGTGGTCGATTGACAAACCCAATCTCTCGCTTATTCCTCTACTTGAATTTCTTCTTGATTTTGATAGATTATTGATCAGAAGCTCCTAGCAAGGAGGTTTCCAAGAAATCTATCTTTATTTGGATGTACCTATGTAGGCCACTATGATACTTCATAACCAAGTGTCACTCAGAGTCTCTGATACTTGCTTTGATCACAAGAAATGGAAGATATTGGTGTATGTTGACACCGTTTTGTTTCATTACTAATTCAAAGTTGTCCATATTCTATCTCTAAACTATTGTGGATATTCCCTAGAAAGTTTTTCACAATATATCTAATAAAATACTAAAATATTTACTATGAAGGTTAATTTTCTTTAGATCTCAGATTCTTTAACTACAAGTTTTCCTCTTAAAATATATTAAATAGCTGAAATGTGAAAAATAGAGAATATAAATAAATACTCACACACCATTAAAACATAAACACAAGATATGACCTGGGAAACCCAATTTATTGTTGGAGAAATTTCTATTTTCAGCACACTAGTTCAGTGGGAGTTAACTGACTAGTTCTATTTTAGACTTTCTAATTTTATACCATCACTATTATGCATGCATTCCTAATTATAGGATGTAATTGCCTGTTAAGCCCTAATATTGGATCATTACCCCTTAATTGGGGCATATTAGATTAGTAATTCTATTTTATTTATGTCGGATTTAGGCCATTAGTTGTAATTATACCTCCTAGTCTCCAATATATACCAAGGAGACATTTTCATTTTGAATCATCTTATACTTGAACATTTAAGTGGGGTAAAAGGAGGTTGCCCCCTCGAAGAGGCTTATTATTTGAAATTATCTCCTTTTCAAGGCGTTGAGTACTTTTCCTGAGGTTTTTCTATGCTATATTGATGTTTGGTTCTTAACATATGGTATCAGAGCTCAAGGTCTTGGGGTTTCACTGCTACATCTGAGACACCGTGGAATTCTCGCTATAAATTTTTTTCTACAACGTTTTAGAAGGAACGGATTGGATTATATTTAGTATATGGATCAAGGTACGTTGGGTTCAAAATTCAGCTCTTGAGGCCTTATACTTTTGGAGATACAGCCTGTACAAGATAGGGTTCTGGAATCATCCTGAAAGGAGTCATTGCGGAATGTTTACTATAAACTATTTTATGTAACGTTTCAGACCCTGAACTCCAAAGTCCATTTACATAAATTAGTAAGGTATCGGTGGTAAAAATTTCAGCTTCTGGGTCATCTTAAATTTGTAGATACACCTTGTGTAATATAAGGTATCTGACTAGTCCTATTGACTAGTCACAAGAAGGTGTTCTAGGTAAAACAATCATAACTTATTTCTCAAGTATCCAAATTGAGTGGGGCTGGTTGCATTGGATCGTGGACAGTCTTTAGTATCTTGGGTGTGAGTTTCAGAATTTTATATCAATTATTGTGTGCGGGGCATGCTATACAAGTGAGATCTCCTGGAAAGGCCAAAAATCATCAAGTTGTGGGGAAGTTACCATAATTTCCACTTGGAACATCCAATTTTGATCAGACCTATGGAATTGCAGAGAAGAAATATCAGAGAACTACATAAAAGAAATTTTCATACACAGAAGGGCCGAAACTTTGGAGATACAACAGAAGACACATTGTCTAGCAGAACCACCTCAAAATCAAGGTTCGAAAGTGATACTTTTTCAACATGCCACCCAAAAAGGGAATTTCTATAGCAAATAAGCCTCCAGAAAATCCTACTTGGACTCTTGATGAAGGTGAAGAAATGCGTAGGGACATAAATGATTTACAAAAGAAGATAGTAACAAAATATGAACTACAAGAGATGATGGAGGGTTTAAAAGGGGAGATCATGGAA
>ML785663.1:104731-119943 GCA_009831015.1 Picea engelmannii | reverse complement strand
TTTAGGATTATTTATGAAATTATTCATATTAATAAGAAAAGGGTCATTACAGGTGCCACTCAATTCATCCAAGAAGTCATCAATGACATGAATGAGAAATTTATTTTTAATGGTGATTTTTTTAGGGCACGAAAGTCAGGACACATGCACTAAGAAACTTCTTTCTTAAGGACCTTGACCATAGGAGAAGAGTATGGGCTCGTACTAGAGAAAATAACACCTACATTGAGCAATTCTTGAACAATTTTCTCAATTTCATTTTTTTGGGAAAATAGATGACGATAGGGACAAATATTGGGAGGAAGGTTGCTAGGGACAAGGGGAATGGAATGATCATGAATACCATGGGAAGGAGGGAGTCCCCGAGGAGTGGAAAAAACCACTTGATGTTTAGAGAGGATGGATTGGAGATCTGACATGACAGAGGGTGTCTTAGTGGCTTGAATGGGATGGAGTTGTGCAATAATACCAGAATGACCTTTTTTGAGCATCTTTTCCATGCGATGGGAACTGATGATCTTTGGGGAACCGATGGTTATTCCTTGGAACTTATATTGTTGGCCCTCCTGGTATAATTTCATGGTTAATTCTTTAAAATCCATGAGAATGGGACCCAAAGTCCTTATCCATTTTACACCCAACATAATGTCACAACCACCCATGTGTATAGAAAACATATGAGACTTCATGTGGTACTGATCAATTTGGAGACACACATTTTCACAACACCCTCCACATTTCATGGACCCACCATTGGCAATCATGATTTGAAAATTATTTACAACACATATACAACAATTATTTTCTTGGGCAATGCGACAATGAATAAAATTATGCGTGCTTCCACTATAAAAAAAGAATGATGACCTTCCTATGCTTAATGTAACCAATTAGCTTGAGGGTTTGGGGAGCAGAGAATCGAGTGAGAGAATTTAGGGAAATGACCAATTCTACTTTGGAAGGGTTTGAGGGAGGGGTCATGTCATTGAGTTCAGGTGACATGACCACAAGGGGAGCCTCACCATCGTCTTCCAAAACATCCTTCGAAATGGAAAAAAAAATATTTTGTTCCTTACACTTGTGACTAGGAAAATATTTTTCATCAGAATGATAACAAAGGCCTTTGAGTTGGCATTCAACCATTTATTCCTTGGTCAATTTATGGATCTTTAGTGGAGGACAAGGAGGAGTGGGAGTGACTACTTTAGTGTGAAGAATAAAGGAGGTTTTTGAGTTTTGAGAAGAGACAACCTGTTGTGATTCTTTAGCTCTTTTAGTAGTGTTCACCAAACTCTAAGGCTGATCCATGAGGACATGGGCATGGATCTCTTCCTTTAGGACACTGATAAAACATTATTGGAAAAAAGCATCATACATGCCCTCTGTATGGAAAGACAATCACTCAAAAGTGGTTATAAGTCTTCCACTGTGCCAGATTGTTTCAAATTTGTCAAACAACATAAATGGTTGGCGTCAGTGCTAAAGCGTTCATAAAGCTTTGCCACAAAGTGTGTCAAAGCCACATACCCTTGGCATGAATTTTTTCTCCATTGCCACCATTGCCAAAATTCTTGATCTAGATTGATAATACAATACCAGAGTTTGTCCAACTCATCTGTAATGCCATACAAAGATAAACAATGTTCCATTTGAGTTACCCAACCAATGGGATCTGATTCATGAAATTTTTTCACATCCACACGTGGAAGGAATAAGTCACACTGAAAGTGATGGGGATGACAATTCTGGGAATGAGAGGAAGTTTCACCTTTAGTTTGCAAAGGTGGGTCAGATGAGGGAATATTTGCAGGGATATGCAGCTTGGCACAAAACATCGTAGAAAAGGATTCAATATGGCTAGCAAGGTCTTGTTTGAGGTCCTCTATTTTGGCGTCCATGGAGGAATGCATGTATTTATTGATGGTGCCAATATTGGCACTTAGTTGTCTCACTTCTTATTGGGTTTCTGTGAAATTAATGTGCAAGGAATTGAAGTGATATTCCAATTCTTGGCTACGGGTGTGGGCCATGATGAAGAGGGAACATGAAAAGGGGCGGGTGGGACCACACAAAAGATGGGTTATGGGTGAAGTGTATCATAACGATCAGGGTGAAGAGTGGAATCCAATGGGATAAATCCCAAATAAGGGTGTTGGAAGGGGGTCAGGTCCACAAGAAAAACAAAAAATCAGAGAAATGATTGGTATGACTATGATAAGGGAGAATAAAGGAATCCAACGAGATAGGTCTCAAATAATGGTGCCGACAGGATCCATACATTTTTTTTTTACTCCTGCAGATTTATAATACAATCTAAAGAATACTGCAATGACGAAATGCCCTAATGCTTAACAGGAAGAAATGTGTAGTAATTTCACAACCTGAATGCAGGAGACACAGTTGCGTGACAATATATCTTGTTTGTTCTATTTTTTTCTTTGTTTTCGTCCCCAGGGTTAGGGTATTCAGGGGTTCTACAGACAAGGGTTTTCCTTGTGTTATATATCTCTGATATATGTGTGGGGTCCAACAATAGTACTCGTCCAAATATCTTAGGGCACCAACTAAAGAGGCTAGACCATACCCTTATCCATACTACTTGACTACCTAGGTATTAGAGAGTATATTCCCGAGTGTTGTTCTTAGTGGCACTATAAAAATCAAGAGACTGATCAATTTATCTATGGAGGGATTCACGATGTCTAGGATGATCCGTATATAGGTGTTTTCTGATGTTCTACGACTCGAAGGGGTACCAAGAGGGGCTACAAGGGTGGCCAATAGATGTGCGCTTAAGTACCACTTGCGTTTCCTACGTGTATGAATCCCTGACCATGGGTTTATGCGTGTAACAACATATCTCTGTAGCTTTAAGAGGCCATAATATGTCTCTACCCTAAAAAACTTTAACCCACAACTTTCTGCCAAGGAAGGTGCTCTGATACCACTTGTAATATTCCATATATAAAATAAAATGTAGAACATAAATAATTATCTAGAAATGGCAGATAAAAAATGATATAACCAGAACAACAACACAATAATACCAAAATAACACCAGAGATATCACTTTGATTACTAAGAGATATGTTCACTTGACTCTTCGAGGGGGCAACCTCCAATAGAGCAAATCTCTATTACAATAATATCCAAGACAAAAATTATCATACCCTCTACTCCTATTTATACTAAATATGTCTATCCAAAAGAACAATATAGAGGAAGATCCTTCTAGAAGAACAAGCTTCTATTAGGTCTTCTTACATTTGACCTATTCCTCCTTATTTGTAGTCCTTATTAATATTGACCTTTATTACATGGAAAATTATTATTCTATCTACGTGAGGGGTTAGGTCCCTAACAACTCGTGTTGAGGGGGCCTCTTAAGCCTCATAAATGTCATCATACCTATGAATATAACCTAAAGTGGATAAATATATGTGTATAAGGGATCAATGAGAATAAATGGGTGATTAGTTGGAGCGGGTGCAACTGCTCCAACCATCCTCATCATTGTATAAATACTTATCAAAGCATGAATACATATGGTAAACTGTTCTCTCCAATATATTTGTCTTGATGATATCTTGTATGCATGTCACGATGTAGTCTCTTACATGAATGTTGGTTGGAAGTAGCCTTACAACACCTATGCATCCATGCTTGAAGCTCAAATTCCCACATGTCCACATCTTGAAGAATTGAAAGGATCACTTGTGTTTGGTGGAGGATACCTACCTTAAAGGGGTTTTGGGGCTGAATTATCACTTTGAGGTCCCATGATCCCATGCTTGGAAGGTTACTTATTGAAGGATGCATTGAGGAAAGGACTTTAGAGGATGTTGCACCAACAACCCAATTTTTCCCTTCATTCAAGGATATGGGTCATCCTAGGAGGGATTTCCCCCCTTAGTCATTGTATATGTGGGAAAAAAGCCCAAGTTTTGTATTGTTTTTTATTAGTTAATTGTTGAAGGCGGCCTTTTTCCCCACAATAGGATGATTTAGGGGATTTTGTCTTAGAAAATATTATTTTAGTGTAATAATAAGTTGAGCCTTTCCCCTATAAACAAATATGAAATTATCTCATTTTGATCATCACAAATCAAGGGATTTTTCCCTTGGGAGGTTTGAAATTTCTAAGATTTTATTGAAGCATATTGTGTTGTACTTGGGCATAGTTTTTGGAAGATTTGTCTAGTGGATGTTTTCTCTTATTTTGGTGAATGTTTCATGAAAAGGGGTGTCTTCATGCTATGTGCCTTATCTTATTTTTTTTCATTAAGTGCATGTGATGTTCTTGGGATATGTTGGTGGATTCTCTATTATATGGGTAATAGTTGCATGCTAATTTGATCTCCTTGAACAATATTGAAACCCTACAAATCGATTGAGAGTGGTCGTCCCCTTCCCTTGTTTTATTTATCTTGACTCATTGAAGAATTCAAGGTTTTCCTTAAGGGTCAGGAGTGGCTATCCCCTTAAGGTTTTCCTTGGCTAGGGTTTAGTTGTAGGGGTTAGGAGTGGATATCCCTCTAGGGTTTAAAATCTAGTTCTCTTGATATTGTGTTAGAATCTCTTGAATAAATAGGATGGAACCTAGGGTTTATAAGGGGAAAAACTGTAGGGTTTTCTCTCCTAGAAGTTGGACCTAGTCTTATGAAGAGACAATCCCAGATTAGACGTTCAAGTATTATTTTATCCTTGGCCTCTGTTAAAGTGCTACATTGACTCCATATGTCCAATAAAAAGAAAATGACCTTCAAACCTCCAACTACTTTATTTTATACTCTAAATCTACGCAAACTCATTTTTACTGGACTTCATTCTCCCCATTAAACCTCCATGCCATAAGTCCTATAAATATTAATCTAGGGAAAACCCCTTGAGATAGAGTAGAGATGGATTGAAGTGAAAGAGTGTTGTTGAGGTGAAATTTGTAATATCCTCAAATTTTAGAATATTAAATTCTATGTGAACATTAAAATAAACTTTCGTTTTTGGAAAATTCAGATTTGGAAATTATTTTCCATTTATGAAAAATCCAAATTTGGAATTTTGATTGATGTAATTAATTATTTGATGACTGTTGGGAAAATCTTTGACTTGCCCAATTGTTGTCTTTTATTTTACACATGTGTAAGACAAAATTTTAATAAATAAAATTTTGGAAGACAAATGGAACAACCAAGTTAAAAATAGCTTACCATGAGTCCATGAGTGGGGAACAGGTTTGAGTTACCCCAAGGCTGATTTTTACAAGTGGCAGATGTGGAATTTGACCACTAGAAGCCCCTAAAAATCATGGATTTGTAAAGCTGCAAATTTCCCCAAGGAAGGAAGGAAATACCTAGGCACAAGGATGCATATTTTAACAACATATGGAGGAGGTAGGGTGTTGCTTAGTATGTTGGGAAAATAAACTATTTGTTTTTATGAGCACTATTAGTGTGAGGCAAAGGATTTTTCTAATCTGTGGATGGTGACTATAGCTAAGGAGGATCATTCATTTTTCTCTTATGGAATCATGGTCAGGCTAGGGGCTGAGCAGGACAAGTGAACTTGGTTGGTTTGTTCTATGGTTGGGTGGAAGATGGTGTAATATACCAGATATAAAAAGTATGCGGAATAGAAATAAAATGCTAGAAATGGAAGAATAACAGTAATATAACCAGAAATAATCTCCACAATAACACATAAATGATATAAGAACAACAACATAAATACCACTTTGATTCAGAAAGCAATGTTCACGGGCCTCTTTGAGGGGGAAACCTCCAGTCGAGAAGGGATTTGTTACAATAATATACAAGCTAGGGTTTCCATACCCTCAACCCTTATTTATACTAAATATGTCTATCAAGAGAATCATCTAGAGGAAGAACCTTCTAGAAGCAGAAGCTTCTATTAGGTATTCTTACATCCACCTTATTCTATTTTATTGAAAGGCCTTATTAATATTGACCTTTATTACATCTGAATATATTGTTCTACCTATGTGCAGGTTAGGAACCTAACATGTCCGCCTCCTTAAAAACAACCTTGTCCTCAAGGCTTGAGATGTGGAAACTGCTGCAGAATGGTAGTTGGTTCCCAAGTGGCATCTGCTGGAGTTGTATCTTTCCACTGGACTAGCACTTCCTTGATGGTTCTTTGATGTGGGCGACGCTCACGCTAGTCCAAAACTGCCTCTGGATATAGGCAAATGGATTCTTCTTCAGCTAACTCGGGAAGGTTGGTTTGAATTTGGCACCTAGTTCCAATCACCTTCTTTAAGCATGAAACATGAAAAAAAGGATGTAGCTTCGAATGACTGGGCAAAGCCAATTGATAAGTGACTTGTCCCACATGCTTGAGAACTGTATAAGGACCATAAAATTTGGGCACTAGCTTCTGACAATTCTCAGCCTTGAGGGAAATTTGCTTGTACAGTTGCAATTGCAGAAGCACCTGGTCCCCTTCTGCAAATTGACGTTCATAGTGACCTTGATTTGCTTGTTGCTTCATGCGATTCTGTGTCATGGAAAAGTTCTCTTTGAGGGTATGGAGAATATCCTCTTGAATTGTAAGTGTTTGGTCAATCACCTGGACCTTCGAGGTACCTGGTAAGTATGAGAAAACTGAAGGTGGATTCTGTCCATATACCACTTCAAAACGAGTCATGCCTGTAGCTGTACGGTAGGAAGTTTTGTACCATCATTCAGCTAGGGGTAACCATTAAGCCCACTGATTTTTCTTTTTAGAGGCAAAACACCTCAGATATCTTTTCAAACATTTGTTGACAACTTTTGTTTGAACATCAGTCTGGGGATGATAAGTTGTGCTGAGATGCAGTTGGGTGCCTTGTAGCTTGAACAGTTCTTGCCAAAATTGCTTGTGAAAGTTGGGTCACGATAAGAAACAATAGAGTGCGGCATGCCATGAAGCTTGAAGACCTCGTCCATGAAAAATTGATCCACTGTGGATGCAGTAAATGGGTGTTGTAGAGCACATAAATGAGCATACTTGGAAAGGCGATCCACAACCACCATTATGACTGATTTATTTCCCAATTTGGGTAAGCCAGTAATAAAATCCATAGAGATATCCTTCCAAATTGCAGGTGGAATCAAAAGTGGTTGTAGTGTGCCTAGAGATTCAACTCTTTCTCCCTTGTTGTGTTGACACAAATCACATTCAACGACAAAATTACGGATGTCATGTTTCATACCATCCCAAAAAAAAAAATGTTTGACCCTGTCATAGGTTTTGGTGAACCCAAAGTGCCTCGCTGTGGGTGTAGCATGAAGCTCAGAAATTACAACGGATTTAAGCTTTGATTGTTTACTTCAATACACATAGCCTTTGTATCAAAGCTCATCCTAGAGGCAAGAGTACCCTGGGGGAGTTGGAGCATTGGTCTCCAATTGTTGGATCAGATGCGAACTTTTGGGATCTTTTAGCCATTCCTAGTGAACAACTTGGAGCCAATATGGTATAATGAAGCAAAGAAAAAAAAGGGATCCTTCTTCTTCATATTTTTAGGACAGTGCATCCACCACCACATTGTCTTTGCCTTTCTTGTAAATGATCTCATAATCATATCCAAAGAGATTAGTCACCCATTTTTGTTTCTCTGGGGAGGAAATTTGTTGTTCCAGAAAGTACTTGAGGCTTTGATGGTCTGTCTTAATTTGGAAACGTTGCCCCAAGAGATAAGGGTGCCATAGATCAACGACATGTAGAATAGCCAACATTTCCTTTTCATAGATGGGTTTGCCCAGATTCCCTTCAGATAGTTGCTTCCTGGTGAAGGCCAGAGGTCGACCCTCTTGCATAAGGAAAACACCAATTTCTTTCCCTGAGGCATAACATTCTAGCACAAAGGTCTTTGTGAAATCAGAAAGGGACAGAACTAGAGTGGTGCACATGGCCATATTCAAGGTTTGAAAAGCTTGAGTAGTGGCCAGAGTCCAAGTGAAAGAGATATTTTTTAGGAGAGCAGTTAGAGGTGCTGCAATCTTTACATAATTCTTAACAAAATTTCAATAATACCCTATTAAGCGCAGAAATCCACGCAAGATTTTGAGAGTCTTTGGGTGCGGCCAGTCTTGCATAGCTTCAATATTTTTTAGATCCACCTTGATGCCATCCTTTCCAACCAGACGACCCAAGTATTCTACTTCTGAGGCACCAAAAGCACATTTAGACTGTTTTAGGAAAAGTTGGTGTTGAGAGAGTATATGGAGAAATTGATCCACATGAGTAAGATGGTCTGTCCAAGTTTTGTTATAGATGAGGATATCATCAAAGAAAACTAAGACAAAATGATGGAGAAAGGGACAAAAGACATGATTCATGAGGCTTTGGAAGGTGGAGGGGGCATTACACAAGCCAAAGGGCATGACCAAAAACTCATAGAGGCCCTCATGAGTTTGAAAGGTCATCCTAGGAATGTCCACCTCTTTCATACATATCTGGTGATAGCCCAAGAGAAGATAAAGTTTAGTAAACAATTGGGTGCCACCCAATTCATCCAGGAGGTCATCAATGATAGGAATGTGAAATTTGTCTTTAATGGTCAGTTTGTTGAGGGCACGGATGTCAGGACACATTCTCCAAGAACATTCTTTCTTCAGGACCATGACTATAGGAGAATATTAAGGGCTCGTACTAGGGCGGATAATGCCTGCATTAAGGAGTTTCTAGACCATTTTCTCAATTTCATTTTTTTGTGAAAAGAGGTGACAATACAGATGAATATTGGGAGGAAGGCTTTCGGGTACAAGGGGAATGGAATGATCATGAACACCACGGGAAGGAGGGAGTCTTTGGGGAGTGGAAAATACCAGTTTATGTTTAGAAAGGAGGGCTTGGAGGTCTTGTGACACCGAGGGTGTCTCTGTTGCTTGTATGGCATGGAGTTGGGCAATGACACTAGAATGACCTTTTTTGAGCATATTTTCCATGCGATGGGAACTAATGACCTCAGGTGAACCAGTAGTGATGCCTTGGAATTTATGTTGGTGGCATTCCTGGTCGAATTGCATGGTTAATTCCTTAAAATCCATGAGAATGGGATCGAAATTCCTTAGCTAGTATGCACCCAACACAATGTCACAACCGCCCATGTCGATAGAAAACATATGGGATTTTAGGTGGTAGTCACCAATTTGGAGACATACATTTTCACAGTGCCCTCCACATTTCATTGAACCACCATTGGCAATCATGATGTGGAAATTTTTGATGGCATGGATGTAGCAATGAGTTTCTTGGGCAATGTGGCAATGAATAAAATTATGGGTGCTTCCACTATCAACCAGAATGATGACCTTCTGATGCTTGATGTAACCGATTAACATGAGGGTTTGGGGAGCGGAGAAGCGAGTGAGAGCATTGAGGGAAATGACCAGTTCCACTTCTGGAGGGTCTGAGGGATGGGTTATGCCAGTGATTTTAGGTGACTCAGACATAAGGGGAGTTTCAACATAATCTTCTGAAATATCCTCAGAGATGGCCATAAAAATATTTTGTTCCTTACACTTGTGGCCTGGGAAATATTTTTCATCACAATTATAACAAAGGCCTTTGAGTTGGCATTCATCCATTTCAGCCCCGGTCAATTTTTGGATCTTTACTGGGGTGGATGGAGTAGAGGGATTTACACGTTTAGGTCGAGGGATAAAGGAGGGTTTTCAGTTTTCAGAGGATACAACCTCTTGTGCTTATTTATCTCTTTTAGTAGCCTCCACCCAACTCGAGGGTTGAGCCATGAGGACATGGGCCCGAATCTCCTCCTTGAGGCCACTGATAAAACACTCTCAAAAGAAAGCATCAATCATGCCCTCTGTTCAAAAATCCAGGTGCTCAAAGGAAGCTATGAAGTATTCTATTGTTCTTGATTGTTTCAACTTTGTCAAATGGCCCAAATGGTTGGTGTCAGTGTCAAAGCATTCATAAAGCTCAATCACAAATTGGGTCCAAGAAATATACCCTTGACATGAAGTTTTTCTCCATTGCCACCATTGCCAATGTTCTTGATCTAGATGGAGAACACCATACTGGAGTTTGGCCAAGTCATCTGTAATGTCGTATAAAGAGAAATAATATTTCATTTGGGTTAACCAACCAGTGGGGTCCAAGCCATCAAATTTGGTCACATCCACCCACAGAAGGTGTAGGTCACATTGAAAGTGATGGTGTTGAAAGGTATGGGAATGGGAGGAATGTTCTCCTTCAGTCTTTGGAGGTGCGTCAGAGAAAGGGTCATCTATAGGGATATTTAGTTTGGTGTAGAGTGATGCAAAGAAAGATTCAAGTTGGGTGGTCATTTCATGTTTGAATTCTTCCATTGAGAACTGCATGGTTGTATTTATGGTTTTATCGATGGAGGCAACATTGGCACTGAGTTATTTTACTTCTTTTTGGGTCTCGAGGAGACCAGATTGCAAGGTGTTAAAGCAAGCTTCTAGGTCTTGGCCACAGGTATGGGCCATGAGGATGGGTGAACTAAAAAGGGATGGGTAGGGTCAAATTTTTTTCCGAAAAATTATATGGATGAATGTGATAAGGGAAAAGAGATGAATCCAATGGAATAGGTCTCAAATAATGCTAAAACAATTTCCAGTCTTTTTTTTTTGACACCTCAAGAGTCAAATCCCCAAATTCTTAACCAGTAAGAAAAGTGTAGTGATTTGACAACTCGAACACAGTTGTGTTGCAACAGATCTTGTCTGTTTTAATTTGTTTATGTTCCTGTCCCCCAAGGGTTAGGTATTCAAGGTTTCTACAGATAAGGCTTTGCCCTGTTGTATAGCTCTCTGATATATGTGTGGGGTCCAACAATAGTACTCGACCCAATATCTCAGGGCACTAACTAAGGAGGATAGACTGTACCCTTATCCATACTACACGACTACATAGGTAATAGAGAGTATATTCCCAAGTGTTGTTCTCGGTGGCACTATAGCAGTCAGGAAACTGATTGGTTTATCAAAAGAGGGCTTCAGGAAATATAGGTCAATTCGTACACAGGTTCTTTCTAATGTGCTACCACTCGAAGGGGTACCAACAGGGGTTACAAGGGTGGCCAACATATGTGTACTTAAGAACCACTTGTATTTCCTACGTGTATGAATCCCTCAAACGTGGGTTTATGCGCATAATGACAGATCTATGTGGCTTAAAGACGTCGGAATATGTCTCTACCCTGAAAAACATTTCCCACAATTTCTGCCAAGGAAAGTGCTCTAATATCACTTGTAATATACCAAATATAAAAAGTATGCAAAACATAAATAAAATGATAGAAATGGTATAATAACAGTAATATAACTAGCATAATCTCCACAATAACACATAAATGATATCAGAACAACAACATAGATAACACTTTGATTCAGAAAGAAATGTTCATGGGCCTCTTTGAGGGGGCAACCTACAGTCGAGCAATGCTCTATTACAATAATCTCCAAGCTAGGTTTTTCATACCCTCGACCCTTATTTATACTAAATATGTCTATAAAGAGAAGCATATAGAGGAATATCCTTATAGAAGCAGAAGCTTCTATTAGGTCTTCTTACATCTGCCTTATTCTATTTTATTGAAAGGTCTTATTAATATTGACATTTATTACATCCAAATATATTGCTCTACCTATGTGCAGGTTAGGACCGTAACAGATGGTTGTTCCATTTGTATTCCAACATAAGGTTTTAGATATGTATCTCATGTTGTATTCCTTTGTCAATGTTATATATATGGTTATTATTTGTTAGGAATATGTATACATAAGTGACATAAATTCTTAAGGGACTATATGACTGTGTCTTAATATGGCTGATCATAGTTAAATGATACTGGAACTATTTTTATTTGAATGTGATGGTTATACATAGATAGTTATATATGTGTGTGTATGTGTGCTCATACATAAAGAAATAGTAGAACTATTTTTATGTTCCTATTGGCCATTAAATATATGTATATTTGGAATTGCTATCCAAATATGTACATACACAAACACCACCGAGAATAGATAGAAAGAATAACAGTCTGAATAATTTTTTTATTACCACAAAAATATAGCAATTTAGTAAAATTCAAGGTATATTGCAAAAGCAACCATTGTATTCAATCGATCATTTTTCAAAATATTATATTTTGAGTACCATAGACCAAAAACTCCACAACCTCTTGTATTGTAAACATATCAATAAGAAAGTATACACATAATCTGTATGTAACCGAAGTTAATGTGTGCATAGGTCAGTTAAGGAAGGACATGGAACTTGAATACCTTTCGAGGTAAGATGCTTCCTTCATCTGATTACACCAACTTGCACAACCTGTAAAAGAAGTAAAAGTGAGGGTTTAGTAACTATGCGAGCATTTTAATTCCATGGAAATTAAACAGTAGAATAAACCAAGGGAAAAAATGTATCTTAAGTCCCGACGAAAACCAAATCCCCTTTTGTTCCTTATGCGAAAATATATCCATGATCCAAGAGGTGGAGGAATGGACCCAAAACTGACTGATGGGTACCCTCACAAAAAGGAAAGGGCCCATCATTAATTTCATATATCCGTGCATATAATTTTCATTTATAAAATAGAAGAAGCGGTAGTAAGCAAAGAAGTGAAATCAGTTATCATCTAAATAGATCGTGTATAGATTAATAAAATAGGAAGCACATAATAGTAATATCCAAACCTTGTACATATGACCAAATAAATGAAAGCAATCGACTGTGGCAATGGAAAAAATTAAACAAGAACTACCAATTTAATTTCCCGAAATTACATAGTTGGAATTTTCGATTTGGGGAAAACGATCACACAGAATAATTATTAAACTAATAAGCATTCATAGAGGTGCATAAGATGTGACCTAAGTATAATCACAATAGATGGAGCATTAAAATTAAATAGCATTACAAAAAGGTAAATTACGAAAGTTTGAGTGCATAGAAGTGTACAATAAGAACCCAATACACAGATTAAAGCCTGATTGTGCAAAACGCGTTCAAACCCTACGATTTTGTTCCACATATATTCAAAATATGAGGCGACAAATGGTTATGGTTATATTCTTAGGAATGGAAGCTAATAAACAATGATACTCTCTTTTTTGTTAGTGCAGAGTGGTGGACATAGGAAAACCCTTTCATAAATGATTTAATTATATAACGGTATTAGATGAGAGATCAATTGAAGGATGCTACCGAAGTGGCCGCAGGACAAACCATGATTCTTCCTGGTAGAGGAAATATTTTTAAAATCAGAGGATACAAACAAATTGTTGTTTCAAAATGAATAAAACCCTATTAATTTTTCTATACATATACAAAATGTGAATACGAATTTTCCACAGAGTTTAACAACATTCAAGTCTAAATAATATCAATCAGTGTAGCAAGTCTTGGGATCTTTGGATGAATTACAGAGTATAGGAATAACAATTTTATAACGGTGAAATGAGAAATAATAAGGTTTAACTTTTAAAATGATTCGGGCCACGGTCAGATGGGGAAAGGAACGTAACAAGTATAGGCTTGAAGACTAACAACCAACCGAGAGGAAAACACAATAACCCTCAAACCCGAGCATTAAATCTAAGGGTATTTCACCTATAAATGGAAACATAAACACAATAGAATCCAGGGAGAAAATGCAAAAGGAGGTTCAACTGTCATACATTGTCAAACCTCAAACAAAGTAAATAAATATGAGGTCTGTACATTGAACCTCTTCACTATTTACTTGGAACCTCTCAATTCATTTTAAATTACACCAGGAAGAGAATACATTAATGGGATACGTCTCAAAGAGAACATAAGAAACAAAACTTTTACTTACCCTTGCACATACAAAACCATAGATGTGCGTTGCCTCCTTCCATCGCTTACTAGGGCCCAGCTTACCAAGTCACTGGTCCTATACAATGTAGAGGCCATCACTCACCAGAGACGATCTTACCAAATCAACAATCATATACAACACAAAGGCCATCACTCACCAGATTCGAGCCTTACAAAATCATCAGTCGTATAGAGCGCAAAGGCAGTTTTGTGTTATAGACTAAAGCGGAAAGAATGAAAACAAGAGTTTCCTCGAGGTCATCGCTAGAGGAGTAATAGTATATGGTACGCCCCATACCATTTCCATGTGAAGTCGAGGGAGGTGACAAGCCTAGATTGGGATTTTTCTCCTAAGTGTCAATTCTGGAAGGTACGCGACATGATTCACCATTAATGGACCAGGCTGGGAGTAAATGTCTAGAGGACCCGACTTGTCATCCACCATAAAAAGGTTTTCTAACCACTTAATTGTTGAGTCATGTTAATCTGAGAGATAACCCTAGAATGGTAAAACTAGGGTAATAATCGAGTAGGGTTACCGATGTTATGTATAGGTACATTTTCGCTACACTATGATAAACAATATATTGTTATAGATAGTCTATAGAATAAACAATATATTGTTATGGTATCTATATGATATTCTATATGATAAACAATATATTTTTATGGATAGTCTATATGATATTATATAGTCTATAGCCTATATTGTTTATCGGAGCTAGGAGATTATGTAGAAGTGGACAATATGTTTTATGATAGTCTATTACGTGATGTAATATGGATATCATGTCTTGACATACACCTAGTGGTTATTCTAAGGGCTATGACCATCATGGTTGTAATTTTATTCAATACAAATAAGTGTATGATTTTAATCCAATAACGACACTATAATAAAATATAATAGTAAGAGACAAGTGGAATTTAAACCTCCTTCGGCCTTTAAGAGGGATAATGACAAATAAGTAAAACTTGTATGCATACAATAAAAGAATAAAATATATTTAATGGATTATCTATGTCTCGCAAACAATGTTGGAGATTCAAGGAACTTTAATATCCCCTAGCAATTTATTTTTTATTTGGCAAATTTGGGGTACATTACAAAAGTGATCTTCCCTCTCGGTTACACAGGATTTCACTTGAGACTTCATAATTTAACTCAATAAGTGAGATTTCATGTGATAATAGGTACAATTATGATGTGTGACCCCCAAGGTGATATTATTGGTCGAATCACACCCTATTATGATAAGTGATATAATTGCCTCTTCACTTGGGTATTTGATTTGTCTCATCATCTGGATGCTCAAGATATTCTGAATCTAATTCAAAAACTACATCTGAAATCTGATCTAATTGGAAGA